>OX421496.1:13046783-13646783 GCA_949126835.1 Anisus vortex | reverse complement strand
TTTATTAACTGAAGTGGTTGTTGGCTAAAAATACCAACCAATGTATGACTCTGTTTGCATTAGACAAGCCTTTTTTTTTAATCGCGCAGCTATACAGACCTTTCTGTAAAGCTTTATGCCCATTTTATTCATACATAGAACTACTTATATTTCTAAAGGCCTTGAACAATATGAAAGCATGGAGTTCTTTTTCCCACGCTCAATGTTGTGTCTATACAATTTTCAGCTATCAGCACTTCGTTTTCTTTTTCGTTTTTGCTTAGCATTCGCTGGTAATAATATTCACTGCATTCTGCCAATGCCGGGTCATTTGACATGCGCCAGACAGAGACGCAACCAATGTAAACAATGAGGAGGTAAGCAAAGGCGATATCTGTCCCACAAGCCTCTCTAAGGGAAACTCATCCAAAATCGAAAACTTTAAGAGAAAAAAGAGCAGTGGGGGAATAAAGACGGAGTAGGGATAGTAAGTTAATAACTACAATGACACTCATATCAAGTTAACGAAACGACATTTGCTTTCAAATTATTTATTTAACTTTTGTAACATGAAATGTATTTTTTAGTAAGATGTAGGCCTATGTAGGCCTATTGTAGACTATTTGTGTAGGCCTACTGATATTTAATATTTTTCATTATTGTTATTAGCCTACTTTGGCATTCCATAAAAATGTTTATGAAAAGCCGCATATATCGCCAATGTGGTGTTTTTGTGTGTGTATTATTAATTATTGAGAATATGTTAATTTTGTTGGCTAGAATCGTTGTTCAGGAGATTTTTTTATTTAAAACTGAGAAATATTTAGTTAATCAAAATGAAAATATAGATCTAAGTTTCAATCGTTGCTAGTTAGATAAAAGATTATTTTAAAGAATACTCTAGGCTCAGTTTGTGAGATTGTTAAAACAGATCCCTGCTATTTCCCATCCTCGTTGCCCCACCCCACAACTGCACACACAATCACTTGCAATCCTGACCACGCCAGTGGCGCCAGATTTATTCTACTTTGTCTTTTGTCTCTGTTGTCAACTTGTCTGTCTGCTGCTATTTATAGCTCTACCTGTCACATGACACTCAAACGCCAAGGGCAATAACATTACGTGAAAAGTGTAGGCCTACATTGTCCGTATGTTGGTGATTTTCTCCTGATCGATTACCCAAATCGGATTCCCCCCCCCCCTCTTTTTTTTTATTCCCTCCAACCCCCAACTTGACAAAGTGCTAAAGTATATTGCTTGCTTGCTTATTGTTATGCATTTTGGTGTAGCCTAACTATCGTTTCTGTGCATTGAGATTTTATAGAAGAACACGCCATTTTGATTAAACTAACAACAAACTGGGCACTGACCCACAAAAACAAACGTCTCGCGGTGCCACCTTCTTGGGACGCAATTTAGATCTATCATTTAAAGCTGATCAAATTACATAATATAATATTTAGCGTCAATGAATCTGTTAAAAAGAGTTGGAGACAAATATTTTCGTTTACAAAAATGACCAAATCGGAGAACGCAGTTAGCAGGACTCGAACTCGTCCTCAATGACATATTTTTGGTTCGGCTGGCGTACCGAAGGTTCTGGATTCGAATCGTGGTAAAGGCTGGGGGGGGGGGGGGGTCTCTGAGTCTACATAGCTCTACCTAACATTGTGCTGGTCACACTATCCCTTAGTATGCTGTGGCTACAGAAACTTGTTAATGCTGCTTCAACGGCCCTTCGGACTAATTTGGTCCCACAGGTGGCCTACTTTATTTTAAAACCTTATAAATACGAAGACTTAACTGGAACCTAAATTTATATTTCCAGTATTGGAGCATCCCTAGCGAATAATCTACATTATTTTAAGCACACATATTATTGTGCATTGATCTGGTAAGACAATGCACTTCTGTACCCATGGGCATCAAAGACTGGCGAAGTGTGTAAACCGAGGATACGTTCACATTACGATTACACCGGCCGGCGAACGCATGGGGGGGGGGGGCAGCTCCGGGTGTCCTGCTTCTCATTGCACTCTGGGAAGGCCTATGGCCCCGGTGGGGAGGTACATAAATGGACGCTACAACCTCGTCTCACGAACCACCCGAGTGCCTGGATGCCTGTACCTATAGTACAGGATTTGAGCTACCGGGTGACATTGCAGGTATACGAGCGAGCCACCACGATAATGATCCTAGGAGAATCCGCAGTTGACTTATACGCTGGGCTGTGGAAACAGTACCCTGTTACACGGGCCCGGACAGAACCATGGTGTGCCCCCACCCCCTGGTTCATCCCTGAACAAAACGATACGCCCTGGACTAAAGAGCCGGAAGGCTTGTCCGGTACTTTTGAGACATCATTAATTTGATAAGACAATTCTCTTCATTTAACTTAGCCACAGATGCTGGTGTGTTAACCTTTAAAAACTTGTTAGTCTGTTGGTGTCTATAAGATTGGTGATATGATTTGTCAGTAGGACTATCCCTATATATCTAAGGGTGAGTGGGGAAACACCGTCAAACTAACTATACACGCGTTTTTTTTTTCTCTCTTCTGTTCATATTCGTGTTAGGTATTGACTTGTCGAGCGTATGTACGTGATATTGAATCGATGTTACCTGTCAGTTGACCTGCAGAGTAAGTAGCTTAGTTCTCCCCCATTGAAACTTGATGTAGCGCACCAAACCAAGCCCCGTTCAACCACATCAACCCCACCCATGTATTAGCAATAGCAGAGTTGAGCAAACTTCGACTTTGATTAAATATTGACAATTAGTCAACTTCCCACTGATACGAACAATTTGCTAAGCATATACGAATATTAAGAGATAGCCAATTATATATATATATATATATATATATATATATATATATATATATATATATATATATATATATATATATATATATATATATTGGTGTAATAAAAATAGTATATGCCAATAGATAGATATGTAGAAAAGGCTAGAGATTAAATAAGATAATCAGGTATTATAGATAGATAGATGGATAGATAGATAGATAGCTGGATAGATAGATAGACAGTTAGATGGATGGATAGATAAATAGATAGATACATAGAAGCTTAATTACATACAAGGAGAAACAACATAGGTAGACCTATATCGTCAAAGAGAACTATAAGATGATAGACAGACTCACAAAAAGGCAGACAGACAGATAAACTGACAGACATAAGCATAGATAGATAGACAGATAGACACAAACAAGCTGACATACAGACAGACAGATAAACTGACAGACATATGCATAGATAGATAGACAGATAGACACAAACAAGCTGACATACAGACAGACAGACCGACGAATAGAGAAATAGATGGCTAGATAGATTAGATTAAGTAGAAAGATAGGAAAGAGGAGACTTGTATTAGACAAAAACCGTAATAAAACAAACAACTGTGTTTACTTACTATAATAATAATCCCTTAACATTAAAAATCCAATACAATTTAGTATTATTTAGCTTTAGTCCTTTTTATTCTAGCTTGTAAGGGAATGAATATACATCTATTCGCACAATAGTAGTCACGTTTATATTAAAATTTCTAAATAATTACTAATACTATACACATATAAGCGTTAATCCAAGATTGGTCACAATGATAAATTCTAAAACGTAAACAAATAACAGCTACCAAATAGAACTAGTCAACCTTCAAACAAGCAACAGTAGCCTACTCTCACTTGAACACATCTACATATAGATCTATTACCTTTTCAAATAATGTTATCAAACTAAAATGGTAAGGAGAGAGTGGGGGTGGGGTGGGGGTAGATACCAGGCTGCAAACTTTTCTTTACGGACACACCTTTAAAAATACTTTTGTTTGAAAAGGGGAGAAAGAATACGTCATTGTGCTATATAGGGCGTGTATTAACAACATGAATATGCACACATACACACACATGCAAAAGAAAAGACAGAAAAAAGAAACCCAGCCCTCAGCACTGACAACTATGAATGGGTTTGAAAAAAATAAAAACACTATTTACCTTCACGTTGGCGTATAAACATTAAAAATGTACTTGTGTTATACAAGAGTTAGGCAATTTATGAGTTATAGCGTATTACCAGACACAAACGTGCGGGTTATTTGTTGCTTGTTTTTGGTTGTTTGTTTAGCCTTAGAGAGAACATAAGCTTCTTAATTATAGGCCCCACCATCTAAATAATATATTTAGATTCCTTCTCTTCTTGATTCTCATTTGTACTTTTTCTTTATTTAGACATGTGTGTTATGCTACGCAGCCCTATGTATAATGAATGTTTGAACTATTAGACAGAAAGAGATAGCGGGAGAGAAAGATAATGTAGAAATATATATATATAGAGAGAGAGAGAGAAAGAAAAAAAAGAGACTAAAGAGACTGAGAAAGAAAAGATAGAATAAGATAAATAGAGAGAAGATAAATGAAAAGAAAAGATAGAATAAGATATAGAGAGAGAAGATAAATGAAAAGAAAAGATAGAATAAGATAAATAGAGAGAAGATAAATGAAATGAAAAGATATAATAAGATAAATAGAAAGAAGATAAATGAAAAGAAAAGATAGAATAAGATAAATAGAGAGAAGATAAATGAAAAGAAAAGATAGAATAAGATAAATAGAGAGAAGATAAATGAAATGAAAAGATAGAATAAGATAAATAGAGAGAAGATAAATGAAATGAAAAGATAGAATAAGATAAATAGAGAGAAGATAAATGAAATGAAAAGATAGAATAAGATAAATAGAGAGAAGATAAATGAAATGAAAAGATAGAATAAGATAAATAGAGAGAAGATAAATGAGCAGAAAAGATAGAATAAGATAAATAGAGAGAAGATAAATGAAATGAAAAGATAGAATAAGATAAATAGAGAGAAGATAAATGAAATGAAAAGATAGAATAAGATAAATAGAGAGAAGATAAATGAAATGAAAAGATAGAATAAGATAAATAGAGAGAAGATAAATGAAATGAAAAGATAGAATAAGATAAATAGAGAGAAGATAAATGAAATGAAAAGATAGAATAAGATAAATAGAGAGAAGATAAATGAAATGAAAAGATAGAATAAGATAAATAGAGAGAAGATAAATGAAATGAAAAGATAGAATAAGATAAATAGAGAGAAGATAAATGAAATGAAAAGATAGAATAAGATAAATAGAGAGAAGATAAATGAAATGAAAAGATAGAATAAGATAAATAGAGAGAAGATAAATGAAATGAAAAGATAGAATAAGATAAATAGAGAGAAGATAAATGAGCAGAAAAGATAGAATAAGATAAATAGAGAGAAGATAAATGAAATGAAAAGATAGAATAAGATAAATAGAGAGAAGATAAATGAAATGAAAAGATAGAATAAGATAAATAGAGAGAAGATAAATGAAATGAAAAGATAGAATAAGATAAATAGAGAGAAGATAAATGAAATGAAAAGATAGAATAAGATAAATAGAGAGAAGATAAATGAAATGAAAAGATAGAATAAGATAAATAGAGAGAAGATAAATGAAATGAAAAGATAGAATAAGATAAATAGAGAGAAGATAAATGAAATGAAAAGATAGAATAAGATAAATAGAGAGAAGATAAATGAAATGAAAAGATAGAATAAGATAAATAGAGAGAAGATAAATGAAATGAAAAGATAGAATAAGATAAATAGAGAGAAGATAAATGAAATGAAAAGATAGAATAAGATAAATAGAGAGAAGATAAATGAAATGAAAAGAGATAGAAAGAAAAAGGGGAAGAGAAAATTGGGGGATGGAAAAGAGGAAGAACATGAGTTCATGGAGAGGATAAAGAGAGAGAGAGAGAGAGAGAGAGAAACAATATAAAACGCTAGAGAAAGAATGGGAGAGAGAAAGGAGGAAAGAGGTAGACTCAGATAGACAAGTGAAAATATGAAAAATAGAGAGAGAGAGAGAAAGAGAGAGAAATAGAAAGATAAAAAAACAAAAAACATAGGCCTACACTATTCATTGTTTTTCGTTGGACCGACAAGAGACCATTCTGTCATAAATATTATTTGCATATGTCTCACACATGGCGCGTAACGAAATGTGTGTCATTTAGGATTATTTTGTCATGCAAAACATAAGCCGTAACTATTTATGTCAATTTGTCAATAGAATGCGGGCCCTGATTTATTTATTTTTTGGGGGTTGCTATTTTTAAATTTTGTAGGCGGATATAGGGTTACCACCCCTAATGACGTTTCTTATTAGTCTTTTCTTTTTGCCTTATTTTCTATCAACTTGTGTTGGTAGCTAAATTATTGGCCGGCGTTCCCCGGGGAAAAAAATCATAACTACTGATAAAATCTTTATAATGTACAGAAAGATATAACAATTAATTATTTACTGAAAACGTTTAGGAAACAAATTTAAAATAAATAATGTAATCGGTTTAAAAAAAAAAAGGTGCATTCCTTTTTATTTAACAAAAAGTTTGGACTTTCCCTGGCTGCGTCTAAAATAGGCCTACAATTATTAGATTTTACTTACTGAAAATATTTTAGGAAAGCTTTAAGTCCTGAAATTCTTTACAATCCTTAAAAAAAAAAGTAATAGTAATCCTAATTGAAATTTAAAACAAGTAGAAAAAGAAAAAAAAAAGTGATCAGTGGGGAATCGAACCCACCAGGTCATCCGCATAGCAGTCGGATACGTTTCAAACTTCCAAAATGTAAATTCAGTTTTCAAACTATCTTTACTTATCAATTTTAATTGCAATGTATAAATGTTATGGAATGTTCATTTAAAAAAAAGGTTGTTTTTTTAGTGCATAAGCTTATGTCCACATCTATAACTTTGAGATCACGCTTGCAGAAGCCTTTAAATCTGTCTATTGGCAAGCCCGCCCCCCCCCCCCTCCCTTTCGGAAAATTAGCACTTCTTATGTCGTATTACCCAATATAGTCAATATATAGTCCTATTAGATACATTAATTAGACTTTTAGAGAAAATAAACACTTCTTATATGTCGTATTACCCAATATAGTCAATATATAGTCCTATTAGATACATTAATTAGACTTTTAGAGAAAATAAGTAAATTAGATGTAACAACTGGCATGCTATTTATGATCGTTTTAGGCCTACATTTAATCACACACAAACACATCTTATCTTATAGGCTACATTACAGACGCTCCTTCTATAAAGAAAATTATTGCGTCCTACGCTCATCCGTGTTCAGAGTCTAGTCTTGCATTTTTATTAATGTTTTAAATGATGTCAAGTTACTGGTTTTCCTGGTTTGTTCAGGTAACCCATTCCATGCCCGAATGCCACTCAGGTCCTGCTTCGGGGTTTTTGTCGCCGTAGGCGAAAACAGATTCTGCGCCCTCAATAAAGTGCCTTCGGCGGGGAGAAACTGAGTAGGCCTAGTGTATTAGGGCGTACTTTCCTATTTTATAAGACAACTTAAATAAAATAGGCTGCCCTTCGCCTTTCATTACCTATTAATTCGTCTGCCTATGCCGCCCTATGTTAGATTCTAGTAGTGCGCAGAAGAAGGCTACTAAACATTAATTTAGTTTTTATTTTTAAATCCCCAAATTAAACAAAATCCTCAATTATGCGCCCCCTCCCCCCGAATGTTGCGCCCTAGAAAGGCTGCCTGGCCTAGGTTGCCTATATGGTTGAGCCGGTCCTGTCTACAGTTCTTTCTCGTTCATACACAACGTGATAGAGTGAAACCGCGAAAGTCGAAGGGCGAAGTGGCGGTGGACGACTGTGTCACTCACTAATAGCTCCAAAGAAATTAATCCGGTACTTATTAAAGTTAACACAACTCTCTAGTATAAGAGAGTATATAGAGTCTATATAAAATAGTTCATTTTTATCAAATTACAATGACGCAATTACATAAAGGTTTTAAATTTTAAGTAATTTTATGTATATATAGGTCAGTCTACAGTGCACCTATCTATATTAAAAAGTCCGCATTTTCTCCCATTTTTTCTTCCCTATTTTAATTGCTTGAGCACTCCATGTATATATAGCTCAGTGAATAGCTCAGTGGTGTCACTGGTATATAAAAACAGCATTTTAATGTTTCTAATACATGATCATGAAGATGAATTCCGAGTTCGCGTTGGTTTGATTTCAGCACCGGATGTTGACAAACTTAAAATGTGAATAGGCCAAGTCTTCTTGTGTGTGTAAATTTATTTATTTTACTTTAGTACACACCATTGCTAAACCTAGGACCTAGGTAGATATATACTATATACAGATCTTTGCTCGATGTAAAAAGAAGAACAAGAAAACAAAAAGATGAACCGAATCAATAACTAAATGTACAGAAATCACAACTCTAAATTCTTTAAATTTTAAATAATCGAACTTTGCTTTGCAGTTTGCTGCAAAGACTAAGTCACTAGGACTAGTCTAAGACTAAGTCTTCTAAGACTCAAGACTTTTTCTCTTTAGTCTTTCTAACATTAGACATTAGTTATTAGTCATTAGTATGATTATGATTAGTATGCCTACATTGTACAGGTAATTGAGTAGCAATCAAGTTGTGACAAAAATAATTGGAAAGTAAGGCCGTATCCTATATTGATCATATAAAACATTTTAAAATGTGGTCCTCAAAAGTCATCAGATCGCAAAATATTATTAATTGCTTGCACAAGCTTAAACAGATTTCCCCACCAGCAATTCTATCAACTTGTGTTGGTGACCACATAACAACTTTAAAATACTCAAGTCAAGGCCAGAAAAGCTTGCTTCTGAACAAATCACATCCTTTTCATATTTTGTTTGGCCATCCACACTGCTGTTTTTATTCTTCACCTCACAATTTAAATACAACAGAAACTGCGGACAACAGCAGGGTTAATGTTCAGACTTTAATAGAGACTTGGTTCTACGAAGTTTGCCCCCAAGGCAGTCTAACTGCAACTATGCCATTTAAGACATTTGTAAAATCCTTAAATCAGCCAGATATTAACAAAGTAATAATACAGCTTCACTATGACATAGATGCTAATTCAGAACACAAAGTTCCTGATGGTCTTCAGTTGCACCAGATAAGTAACATGTATGAACTAAAAGTAAGTTTTGATGAGGACAGAGCCAATATGAATATCTCATGTGAAGTCATAAAAGGAGTTCAGTTACCAGTAATCTGCATCCTGCAAGTTCCCTTGCAATTCTGTAAGTAAATGTAAAAAATAATCAACTAGCCTACATCATATATGACATATATGCAGTGCCTTCACACAGACAAAGGGGGGAACAGAGTGGGCATTAGCCCGGGGGTGTTACTTCTAGGGGCGGCAAATATAGTCTAAATATACAAACAAAGCAGTAAGTGTATGCAAGGGGGCGTCGCTGAAACTTTTGCCCTGGAGCGCTAGATAGGCTTGTGTGGGCTTTGAAATAAGTTTCTTTTTTTTTAATCTCTTTTATAACTTTTATACTTTGACACTTATTAATATGTAGCAATATAAACAAATATAGTAATATAGGACTGCTCACACTCACTGGTTATTTATTGACTTAAATAATCATAATAAAAGTTCATGGTACATTTTTAATTTTTAAAGAAAAATATTTGTAAATGGCGTACATTTTTAATAGCTACATTTTTTTATGTATCTTAAGCCCTGAATTTGAAACTGCTGGATGACAAAGATATTCAAGTGGAAGGGATGGAGAGCAATAAGATTGTAGTTGAAGCAGAAAAAGGAAACTGTTATTTTACCAATGTTAAGGTGTGTGTTGAAATTTTGAAACATTATATTATTTGATTTTCAGTAAATTGAAACACCATTTTTAATTTAGATATTATAGACTCTTGAGCGTACTTATGCAACACAATTCTTAAATAATAAGGTGCCTTGGTAGTTCAAGTTGAGGGTCTTTCTCCAAAGCATGAATTGTCATGTGGGAATGGGTGTCTACGGAAGGGGGTGGCATCTACCTCTCACCCAGAAGAACATTTTTTCCTTGTGCTAGAAATGTAAAAAAAAAAGTGTCTTACCCGGTATTTAAAACTTTCAAAATGTAACTAACATTTAAATTCAGTTTTCAAACTTTCTACTTATTAATTTTTGTTGCAATATATATATATATGTTATGGAATATTCATTAAAAAAAATTATGGTTTTTATTTTTAGTGCATGTCTCTTAGTGCTATGTGCAGATCAGGGAACATAACTTGTGGCTCGGTATTTCAAGGTAACTCATATTTCCAAACTGGAAAATCTGGGGTAAGGCAACTTCTTTTTTTAAGGAAGAATAACTGTATAGCTTTAGATAGTACAGTATTTTCCATGCATTTGTCTGTTGCATAAACAAACGAGCATGAGTAAGAGTTGTGAAATATATACATTTAATTAAACCATCCACAGTGTATTAGTACAGAAAAATTGCAAGGTTCAAACATTATATGTGAAACAGAAATGGGATCTGTCAGTGTGAAATCCCTGTATGCAGACAATGCCACATTTAGATCTGATGCAGGCAGCATTAGTCTTGGGCATTGCCATGGTCAACTTTACCTTTTGGCTGGACAGTCAAATGTCAAAATTGGTAGGCAAACTCTGACGTTAGAATTTTAAGATTCCTGTTGTTTATGGGACATTCTAGATTTGATAATAAAAAATGACATTTTGTTTTTATTTAATGCTTTTATTGCACAAGTATTATTACTATACAATTTCTTTAGGTAGTCTAGATGGAGATCTTGATGTTGGCCTTCAGTCAGGAAATGTTTCTGTGCATTTAAGTCGACATCAAAAAGCCAATATTGAAGTTGGCACAGGTATGGAAATTTTTTATAACAATCTAAATATCTTAACTCATTTGCTACTAACCTACTTTCCAAAGACACCCGGGAAAGTACTAGCCAAAGGGAAGGAACTCCGTATTAATTTTAGTAAATTTTTTTTAAATATTTTTTTTTAATAATTAAATATTCCCCAAAGTGAATAAAAATTACATCATAAAATAGATAAATATCTTAGCTTTCTGGAAATGTATACTTTTATACATAAAAAATGCCGAATTATCGGTAGAATTATTCGCTGAGTGTTGAGACCCTATGATTTGCCTAAATATTTTCTCTAGGCCTAGCGTCAAAGTCCCATAAAGTATAATAAATCCCAAAAATCGAGTTGAAATGGAAATTTATCTAAGTCTATATCTGCAGCATCCTTATTATCAGAACTATTGTTAAATGTTATATTCGGATGTATAGAGCTATCGATTAATAAAGTAAAAAATGAAAGACGAAGGCTATAAAAAAAGTTTTACAAGACGAAAGGCAAGTGAAAAATACCGATTTTTTGACGCGCATAGCAAAAAAACGAAATTAGATTTCTTCTTCTTCTTCTTCGTTCTCAAATGTTATGATTGGGAGGATTCAGACAACAAGTCCGATAGCTGTAATGAACTGCGCCGTGGCTGTCAGTTGCTCTAGTCCACCGAACAGTTTGTCGTTGAGGGTAGCCCCCAGGGGCCAAAAGGCTGACCGGGTAGAAAGATACAGAGGGCAGGTCTGAAGGACATGCTCCGCATTTTCGGGAGCTGTTTCGCAGGGGCACATTTCGCTTGCTCCGATTCGTAGTTTGCGGAACATATGTTGCTTAAGCCTGTTGTGACCAGTCCTTAGTCTGAAGATGATGTGTTGAAATTGGCGGGAGAGTTTGTAGTAAGCATCAATCTTTGGGTTGTTTTGTTGCAGCTCAGACCATCTTTCGGATTCATTCCTTTTGAGTATTGCCTTTATTTCTTCGTGTAGAGATGGGTCTGTCTGGTTTTGTCTGCCTCCAGCTTTAGCTAAGGTGTCGGCAGTGTCATTTCCTTCATTTTGTATATGCCCAGGGATCCATTGGAGAACCAGTTCTTTAGTTATTTTGCTCAGTTTTAAAAGTTCTGTACTGAGTGACTGGTTGATCGGGGCATTTTGGTTTTTTAGAGACTGGAGTACTGTTTTGGCGTCAGAGAAGATGACAATCCGGCTGTTGGGGGATTGAGTGTGGCTTGTTAGTATATTTGCGGCAAGCTCAATTGCTTTTCTTTCTGCTCTAGTGCTATCTGAGAGGCTACTTGTGGCAGTGGCTTTTTCTAGGAGTTCTCCATTTGGCCACTCTATGAAAATGCCGGCGCCTCCATTTTTCAAATCTTTTCCAGTTGACCCGTCAGTATAGACTCTGGTCCATGCATTTTGAGGGTATTGTTCTCTAATGATGTTGTTTACTGCTTCTTTTAGTATTTCGGGCGTGTAGTCAGATTTTTTTCCTATGTTGCTTAGTTCGTCTCTGATTTTTAGAGTAGGGCTTGGGTCCCAGGGGGGGAAGTGGCTGTGGGGTTGGGTAGGTTCAATTGCAATGTTTTCTATTTTATATTTACTTTTTAGATGTTTGGCTTCTTGTATAAAATTGGATCTTTGAAGTCTTTTTGTTGAGGAGGTTTTGAGTAGCTTGGGTTTTAGAGGGTGATGACCTGATGCTTCTAACTTGGTGAAGTGAGTAAGGATTTTGGTTTCTCGTCTAGTTTCCATAGAGCTTAGGTTAGTTGCATCCTCCATTGCCCTGATCGGGGTAGTTTTCATTGCTCCTGTTATGATTCGAAGTCCTAGGTTTTGAACTTTGTCTATTTTTCGGAGGTTTGATTGGGCTGCCGTACCCCACACTGTGGCTCCATATTCTAGGGTAGGCCTTATATAACTGGTATATGTTTTTTTCAAGATAGAGTGATTTGCACCCCAGTCTGAGCCAGCAAGTTTTTTCATCAAAGCTAGTCTTTGGATTCCCTTTTTCTGTGAGTTTTCTATTTGACTTTTCCAGGTTAGTCTTGGGTCAAACGTAACTCCTAAATATGTGGGATTGTCATTTTTTTCAAGGATTGTTTTATCTAAGGTCAGTTTGAGGCTTTGTACTTTAGTAGATAGAGAGAAAATTGAGTATGTAGTTTTTTTTGAGTTTATGGTCATTCCCCATTCTGTGGACCATAGGTTGAGGTTGTTTAGTGCATCTTGTAGCCTAAATTTTGAGGTGCCTATATATTCTTCTGTGCTTATTAGAGCAAGATCGTCTGCATACATGCTGCTTTTTACTTTTCTAGGAATATGTTGAATTAGGTCATTTATGAAAATGAGAAATAGTGTGGGTGACAGTACACCTCCCTGGGGAACTCCATTTTGTATTGTTGCTATGTTGCTCCTTTTTCCTTGCAAGTTGACTATAGCTTTTCGATTTGTTAGGTATTCTGTAATCCAGTTTAACATTTTGTGGGATATATGGTTGTTTAATAGCTTTAGGATTAGACCTTCTTTCCAGACCTTATCGAATGCTTTTTCTAGGTCGACCCAGACAATGGTCGTTGGTTTCTTTTCCTGGAATCCATCTTCTATTTCTTGGGCTATATAAGCTATTTGGTCTTCTGTTGATCGACATTTTCTGAAACCTGCCTGTTCATCTGCTAGTATATTTTCAGATTCAAGAAGCCATGTGAGCCTATTGTTGACCATTCTTTCCATTAGTTTGCATACGCAACTGGTTAAACTTATTGGGCGGTAGCTGTCAACTTGGTTTCTTGGTTTACCATGCTTTAGTATAGGGATCATGATAGCTTTTTTCCAGACAGTTGGAATTTTTCCTGACTTCCAGCTAGCATTGAATATTTGCAGTAGTTTTTTCTTTGCCAGAGGTCCTAAGTGAATAAGCATATCATTTGAGATCTTGTCTGATCCTGGAGCTTGTTTGGGTTTGAGGAGTTTCAGTGAGTCATCAAACTCTTTCATGCTGAGATTTGCTGTCATTCCATGAGAGTGTGGTGTGGACATTTTTGGAGCTTTCTCTATGTGGTCATTGACTTCTCTGGCTCTTTTTTCGGTGATACTAATATTTCCTACGCTGCTAAAGTGCTTTATAAATTTTTGAGCAGCTTCGCGGCCTGTGAGCTTTTCTTGGTCTGCCTCTAGGACTATTGGCGAAGATTTGTTCTCCTCTTGGTTCAGACTTTTGGCGATTTTCCACAGCTTATGTCCATCTCTGTCTGCATTTAGTTTTTCTGTCTTTTCATGCCAGCTCTTCCTAATTGACGAGAGATATTCCTTTCTGAAGATTGCGTTTGCAGCTTTTAGTTGTATATTATTTTCTATCGTTGGGGATTCTTCTGCTAGGTTTCTTGCTTTGATGGTTTCACTGTGGAGGAGTTCCAAGTGTTGAGACCAGTTTGGTATATAATTTTTCCTGGCTCCTCTTGGGATGGATTCCTTAGCTGCTTTAAGGAGAGCTCTAGAGAATTCAATGTAGGATTTGTTTATCCGATTTGTTTTGCCATTGATGTGTGTCACATAGACATCTGTTAAGCGTGCAAAGAGGTTCCAATTTGCTTTCTTGTAGTTCCATCTGGGAAGGGTGGGGTTTTCTATGGGCAGGTGAGTGGTTTCTATTTGGATGAGAATGGGTCTGTGGTCACTGGTGGCTAGTTGGTCAGCGACTACTCTTTTACTTCCTATGGATATTGTATTGGTAGCAAAGGCTAAGTCTGGAGTTGATGAAGTCATCCATGATCTGGAGTAAAAGGTGGGTGGGTCTTCTGGCTGGTTTAGGAGAATCAGACTGTTTTCAGCTTGCCACTCCTCAATTTCTTCTCCCCTGGCATTGAGGTCTGGATATCCCCAGCTCTGGGAGCGGCTGTTCATATCACCCAGTATTAGACACTCTTCATTTATTGGGATTTGTATTCTGCCAAGTTCTAGCTCTTTGTCTGGTGGGCAGTAGCAATTGATTATGTTTAGGTTTCCCCCTGGTAGGATCAGCTTGGTCCCCATTATTTCAGATTGCTTGGAGCTTGGTATGATGATATCTGAGGTAGGTATGTTGTTTTTGACGAGAGTAAGAATTCCCCCTTTAGATCTGTTTTCTCTGTCTTGTCTTAAGCATGTGTAGCCTCTAATTGAGAAACGCAGATTGCTATTGAGGTGAGTTTCTTGGATGCATGCCACATCTACTTCATTTTTATGGAGGAAGATCTTTAAGGCTTCTTTTTTCTTTTGGATGCCCTCTGCATTCCATTGGAGAAAGACTAAATTGTGTTTTGTTTTCCCTTTAATGTTCTTGTCAGTAGAGTTTACTTCCTTTTCTCTGCTCCTGACTTCACAAGCAGAGGAGGAAGAACCACCAGTTCGCTTGGGTGGGCTCCTTCGAGGCGGAGAGCCCGGCCCCCTACCTGCACGGCGGGATTCCACAGGCAGGACGCCACAACTATATGTACTATTATCTGTTTCCTCCATCATTTTGAGGTTTGCGTGCCGACGTGTTTTGCGCCAGTTGGCCCGTGGACTCCGACTTCAGCCTGCTTTTCTTTCTGGATGTGCTTCCATAGCCTTTGATCAACCAAGATCGTCTGCAAGGCAGCAGTTGATTTATTTTTGGAGTTTTCTCTCCTAGATGATTGCTATCCCTAGCTAACGGCCTCATCTGTCCGGGTTTAGAGTTTGAGCGCTCTATGTTCGCTTTTTGCAGTCATTTCTTTGGATTTATAAGGCATTTTTTAAAGAGTATCCTTACCACGGGATACCCCACCTCACCCTCCATGACAGCAAACCAGTTGGTCCGCGGCCGCTTATTCAGTATTCACGGCTAACCCTTATATCTAAAGGTCATTCCCCTATCCGCCACCTGGGGACGCGCTTGGTAGGAGATGATAGCTCCCTCAAGACGAAATTAGATAAAAACATCCGGTTTTTATTAACGAAACAGACTATATTCCTACTTTTTAAAAGCCGTTTTTGCAGTAAAATAAAACCCCAGAACGCATGTCGAAAAAAAATCTAGAAACGACAAGGTTAGTCACACACGTGGCGGCCGCGTTTGGACGCATTAGTACGGAGGGGGGTATGTCGCATTCAGTCGCGGTAGTAGCAAATGAGTTAATACCGTATTCATTTATTATAAGCTATATTCAGAATTATTAATAATAATAATAATGAAGCTTATATAACGCATATCCCGCAATCAGTTCTATGCGCTTAACAATTATTGATATGTTGACATTTTAACATCGTTTTAAATTATGCAGCTTTATTTGGTTTTTAATTTATGATTTTTTTCTTTAGCAATGAAGTGCATATATTTCATTACAGGGGATATTTCCGTAAGCTTTCCTGAAACCACAAGCACTGACCTAAACCTTGATTGCAGGGCGATAACAGTCGATAACAAAATAGATGTGCATTTTTTAGATGCTGAACTGCCCCATCACAAAGAGGGTAAAAAATTGTTTTAGAAATTGCTCATCTTAAGCATAAATTGTTCATACTTTAAAATAAAATAAAAAGTAGCCTGCCCTGCACTTCAAGATTTATGTAATATATACCTTCCAAAAACACAGAATCCTTCAAATTCAAATACTAAAGCCTTAGGCTGAAGGGCAAATGCCCAGATGGCGGGTTAGACAGGTTGATGAAAATGAGTACAGGTAGCCATTTTAAAGGTTTAATTATGTCAATTTCCTTGGCTCTTTGAAATTACAATAAGTCAAAATACAAAAGTATATTACTCAGAAATACTGAATTTATTGTACCAGTATTGTAGTACAATATAATTTTTAAAAAATTAACATTAATTTTTGTCCTAAAATATATCTAATTCTTACAATATTATTAATATCAGTTAATTCCAGGGCTGTGGAGTCGGTAGATAAATGTTCAGACACCTCAATTTTTTGTACCTCCGACTCCTCTGTATTAATATGCTAATGTATTGCTATATAGTGAGGCACATGAAAAGCATGCTTCTTCACTGTCACTTAATGTGTTCGTTTTGCAGTTACGTGAGGCACTGCATGCATTGGTCTTTATTCTTACAGTAGAGAAGTCATCAATTATAACTTTTTGTGAATTGGGACATTGAAACTTGCTTTTTTTAAAATTCCAGACCTGCCAAGTTCAAAAATCGTATTGAGCCACCTCAAAATTCGTATTTTGACCCTCAAATTAGTAGGCCTAGAGTCGTCTAGACTAGTTGTATTTTTAAGCATTTTTTTACTCACCAGGCGACATTGCTGTATGTTTGCTACACATAGGCTACATCCTTTGCGATTTTAAAAAATCTTTATTATACACACTATTTTAGGCCTAACTAGTTTACAGATGCTGCTTTTAACCATTCTTGAGAATATTCAATCTAATCTTAAACTGTTGACATCGTTTTTTGTCACAGCCAGTTTTTATTTTTTTTGCCATAGTAAAATATATGCCCAGGCCCAGGCTAAAAATGTTCCATATATATTCAATATTGATTTTAAAACAGTAGACTCCCGAGACGTAGGCCCTTAAAATTAAAAGGCTAATTCTTGAAGTAAGTAATGATCAGATCCGATAATCAATTTGATGAGAGATATCGTGAAAGTGTGAAACGAAAAGTCATAAATGCAGCGCATGGAAGGATTTAATATTTTCCAACCGGAAAAAAACAGTTTTTAGTTTTAAACTGTCATGAGCAACGCCACGCGTCTCTTTCGCATTTTTATTTTTATGTAGGAAAAAAATAAACATTATAAATATTGGAGAAAAAACGTACTTTTTTTATTTCTTCGAAAATTGATGGAAATTTGTATTTTTTTTGCCCATTTCGTATTTTCGTATTCGGGCCTAGTTTTTCGTACTAAATACGAAAAATTCGTACTACTTGGCAGGTCTGAAATTCCAATCTAAATTCAGTCGGAGTTGGTGCATTGCGTGCCGACTCCGACTCCAGGTACCCAAAATGTTCCTCGACCCCACAGGCATGGTTAATTAACTGAAACTCAAAGAAATTATTTTATTTTCCCCAGGCTACATCGGAATCAAAGGCATGGCACTAGTCAATGTACGAACTTTATCTGGTACTGTGCATTTGCAGCTTCGTGACTGGATTGAAACAACCAACCTTTTGCCGAATGATAAGGATCTGTAACTATAACAAAAGTATGGATAAAAACCAATAAAAACTGCTGTCTTTCTCCAGATGCTTGCCCACGCCAAAAATTATGCACTGGAAAATCTCACTAGCGTGTAACTGTTAATTCAACATTTTGTTTTTTATGTTAAAAGTTTAACAACATTGCTTTTTAGGAAATTTGTGTACGTTTTTGTCACCAGTATAATATAAAGTGTTAATATTTTTTATGCTGAGATTGATTTCAAAATAATGTTGACAGCTTTACAAATGTGTGTTTTTGTTAAAAGTTTTGATGCTAATCCCACATTACTAACACAATTGTTATGATAATATAATCCCAAAACATGTATCCCAGTTTTGTTTCTTTACACAGCAGTGTTAATGTATGAATTTCATGCACACCAGTCTAACATTAGTAACATGTCTTTCTTTATTAACTACAGAGTTACTGCTGGAAGTATAGAAAATAAAGTATTATTTCAACCTCTGGTTTGTATTGAATATGTTTATTTCTGTATTTTTAATCTCACATAAATTGAACAAAAAATCATATCTAGACATTAAAAGTAAAATAATCATCAATAAATTTAAGAACACAAAACAACACAAAACCTAGGATAATACATCTCTGTAAGGCTTGATTGTTTCATTCGGTAAACTCTGCAGTTCTCTAAGTCCCTGAAAGGAAAACAAATAAACCAATGTTTGATTCATAAAAAGTCCAATTCGGTTTTCAAATTTTAATTAATACAATAGTGTCTTAATTATATACTTTTATGGACATACCTCTAAAACAAGTTTAATGTGAGCTTTAACTTTACAAGCTTCCTGAGTAAGTTCAGAAGCCCTTGCTTGTAACCTTTCTGTTTTCTTGCTGATAAAAGATAAGGCCTCAGGCAAAGTCATCTCAAGAAAAAAACCATATCCAATAGCAATGTAGATCACGGAAGGATCTGACCTTGAATAAACAAATTGTACTTTTAAGATTTAAACATATCTCAAACATATATGCCAGTATTTGCTAATTAGAAAAGGCTTAAATATTTTAAACATGTTCAGTTTAAAAAAAAAAAGTAAAAATTCATAAACAGGGAAATGACCAAATGAGATCTAGAATTTACTTTATTCTTACTCTGGATTGTCATTACCATACTACAAACTACAAGTTCTGCTAGTAAAGTCAAGTAATTTTAAAAAAGCTCTGCTGCACTACTCTTGCTTACACATTAGCTTGAACATAGAAGTTGCATCCAAGATCAACTTTGGTTTTGAGTTCAGATTGTGGTATGATATCTTCCTGCAAATATAGACAAGTTTAAAGTACCGTATATATATATACAGTGTATACACTGCAGGCTCTTTTGTCAACATATTAAAAAAAATAATTTGAAACCATACTTGTATTTTATGTAAGGTGGATTGCAGCTGCAAATACTCTGAGATTTCTTCATAAATTTTGTCGCGTTGTTCCAATACTATTCTGAGAAATGAATTTTATTAGGCAAAAAATTTTATTCAAATATTAAAAAATAATACCATGTAATATTTGGCAAAAGTTGTAATCTATTTTTCAATTAAATTAATAGTCATAATATTAATACTTAATAAGAATATTTTGAAGAGCAACAAATAGTTTTCTGACAACAAGATGGTACCATAATTCTAAGTGAAGCACAGAAAGAAGGTTACATTTCAAACTTCTCAAGTAATCTAAAGATAAATGATTTAAAAACAAAATAAACTTGTATTTTGTTAGCTCATTTTTTAAAAACCTTCATCTTGCTGTTGATGAATCATAAAAAGATGAGTAGGCAACCTTGAGTTCTGTAGCTGTCTATGATTTTAAGTATAGCAAGTAGGCCTACCACCACAGACAGTAGGCAAACCATCAGCAGTAAATTATATAAAGTCATAACAAATGAAAAGAGCATGAAATCATTGTTGCACTGGATTGCATTGCATATGGCATGCTATGGATCAAAAAGGCTAGGACATTTCATTATAAATATAAATTAAATAATTATAGTTAAAGAGTTATAGTCAGGCAAAGGGTTGCATTCATTCATTCATAATGATTATATAATATTTACTTTTGTAGGGTAAGCAATTACTGTATCAATTAAATTAATGTAATTAAAAGCTGGCTGGTCCAGCAGTTAGTTATCCGGACGGTCAACCAAAAACCAACTATCACATCGCAGGTTCTATCCCTGCCATTGACCGATCCCTGTCGCCTTGCAGGAGTTTTGGGCGTAAAGGACGCAATAATCTTCTATCTAGAAGGAACCTCTGTAAACTTATATTATAATATTATAAATAGGTGACCTATTTAATATGTAACTAAATTAAAATAGTAGGACAATAGAAGCATGGTGAGCAGCGCACTTGGTTGTTGCACCGAAGGTCCTAGATTCAAATCCTAGAAAATATTAGGATTTGTTCTTGGGCCTCAGGGTTTGCCCATTTGAAGTGTATCCCTGAGATGACCCAGCTCTTACTCTTATGGGTAGGGCCAACCTGATTTTAGATAGGGTAAAGAAAAGGTGGCTGGGCATTGTGAATGATTGTGCTGGCCACACAATCTCCTAGTAGCCTATCACTATTGTGACCTATGCAGTGGCCACAGACATTGGTGAACATTGCTTCATACTTCATGGGCCCTAGCCTATGGATCAATCTGGTCCGACGGGATACGAATCTACTTTAAATTTTAGTAAGCACCTACTTGCAAAATTTATAAAAAAAAATACAAAGTGGCTATTCGGACCCGATAGACTTAGTGATAAATAGTTAGTATCGGTTAGTTTATATAGGTTAGGGATGGCTTTGTAGTATTTTTGGTAATAGTTAGTATAGTATTGGTTAGGTTATAAAGGAAAGGGATAGAGATTTGGTGTTTTCTGTGCTACTTCTTATAATATATATTAATATATTATATATGTATATGGATGGTAAAACAAACATTTTTTGTGTTTGTTTCCCTCTTTTTTTATGTTTTTTATGAGTTTTAAGGAATTCTGACTGAAGCTGGGTCCGAATGCCGAATAGTGAATAGCCATTTCATGCTAAAGGGACCCGGGTCCGAATAGCGGCAGCCAAAAGAATAACAGGGATGAAAATAATAAATAGGCTACATCAACATCCAACCTTAAATCTTGTTTCAATCGTTCATTTAAAAATGTTTCGTATTCTAGGACTTTCTGCTCTATATCGTTGTCGACGTTATTCATGATCTTCCTTTTTATGTAACGATTCGGAACCTTGTTTTGAGGACAAATGTCAAAAACTTTTAACATATGACATTGTATAGATCAATATTAATTTTGCAAACGAAGAGAGAATGGGTTACAATTGTTCATCGAGACACATTATTATCATTATAGTGAAAAAAATAGTCTACTTTCATTTTTAGAAAATGTAATCAAATCAACTGATACAATAAATCAACATGGGCAGCTTTGGTTTTCAACGTAAACATTTGGCGATACTAATTACCATAAACAAAATAAATGTAGCAGAGTATCAAGTTAACATTTAATATTTTGAGAGATACGTTCCACCATGTTTGTCATATGATAGAGTTTATAGCAATAAAAAGCATTTACAGCAGCAGACAACCACTAAAAAGGCTTTATAAATCTAGACAGTAGAAGTAGACCATAGACTTTGAACATGTAACGTGGGCCTTACGAGTCACTTACGACACTTAGGCTTAGGCTACGTCCCTTAAATTTGGCCATGGCGTATTAATTTCAATATAAGCATACATGCTATTAAACTTATATTTGCTTATCCGATTTGTCAATATATTTGACTGTAGTAAAACGCTAATCCATTTTAAAATTTAATTACAATATTAAAAATGTGTAGTACAAACATTTTTATTTTTTTATTTTTAACGGCATGACTCGTTATTTAGCTATGACCTAATGACTATATATAGACAACAGTCAACAGTCATTTTATAAAAAAGCGCATGAAACGAATCGCCGAAGATTGTAATAGTTAAAACACACAGCATGGCAGTAGCGCATAAATTCAAAGAAAAAGATAGGACTACTGATGTTCTCATAGCAGAATCTGTAGATTTTTCCGGTCTCTTTCTGTCAAGAGATGTTCTGAAGGGTTTACAAGATGCTGGGTTTCAGAAACCATCCCCAATTCAGCTGAAAGCTATTCCGCTGGGAAGATGTGGTTTAGGTAGGTCTAATTATAAATTATAATCTAGATTATCTAGATCTAGACTAGATCTAGTCTTATAGAACTTATAGACTTTTAAAATAGTAATTAGATTGCACAAATTACTATAAATATAAATTGTCCGCCTTGGCAAACAATGGCGACAATGGTCGCTCACGCAAATGCATTATCATTAGGACCTATTCATTTTTAAACAAATGTTTAGTAACAAATTAAAAAAACAAACAATGAATTTTTTCTAGCCAAAAAATGAAAAAAAAAATGAGGGGGAAAAAAAGCTAAGTAGGCCTAGAGTCTAGTCTAGGCTATAACTTGCTATAGCTATAACTGGCTATAACTTAACTTAGAACTACGAACTAGCATAGATAGGCCTAAAAAATATTGAAATTAATCCACATCTTTAACAATAACAAACAATGCGATAAGTCTGTATCATTTGTAGGCCTATTGTCACTATTGAATATTGTCTTTAAGACAGAGCAAATAGTAATTTAGATCGGATCCCATTTTAGATGGTCTCTTAAACTTATCTACTAGGCTACTAGTCCCTCCATTATGACTTTTATGTTTACTTGTGACTAGTTGTGACCATCATAACAAAAAAAAATCACCAAGATAAACAATGAAAATAGAAGCATTAAAAATTGTTAGATACCCTTTAAACTTACATTGCAGAGTTATGTTATCTATATAGATTATAGTATAGGCTATAGGCAGCGGAAGTTAAAATTAATTTTAGAAACATGGTTTTGATTTAACTCAATAGCTAGGCCTACCATGGCATTTTCCCTCATATGGCCAGCTCATTTTCATGACCTCCTTTTTTTACCTAGGCTCCATGCAATCAAAGCTTTTTTTACAGCTTTTGTTGTGAATGAAGCCCTTGCCTTAGTGTTACATATCAAAATAAGCAGAAATAAAAGTGTATCTACACTATGCTAATAAATTAAAACATTTTTAAAATTCTAGAATAAGTGTGAAAGTAAGAATGTTGTTTTAGAAACAAAGACAAACAAATAAGAAATATTCAACTTCAAATCTTCAATCTCTCCAAAAATAATAATTCAAATAAAAAAGAAACTTTGCGATCCTATTCAGAATTCTATGGCAGGTTTCACAATAAGGTTTTAGAAAGTTCCCTTTTTAAACCAAATTTTTATTTTAAGCTTTGTCACTGTATTATATATCATTTTAAAGCCTAGAAACTGAGGAATCTGAATATGAAGGTTAGAAAGTCAGCCGACTTTCCAATGTTTTATAATTAATAATTTTAAGATCGGGAAATTCCGTCTGGCACAGTTTAGCCGGCGCAAAAAAATACACGAGACTAAACAGCTGCAAAATATTATAAAAACGTACAATATTGTGTTTTTTTTATATTTTTATGAAAAATAAACTTATAATACTTGAAATATCATCATTTGTGTTGTGTTTTGTTATTAATTTCACTAATAAACTAATAATTTGGCATCCTTAGGTCATTAGGCCTAGGATATGTGGTACCGGAAAAATAAACAACATGGCGGCCATTTTTTACTTAAAACGTGGTTTTAGCGAAAATCATGGAGAGATATTATTTTTATGTTTAAACAATTACTGTTCGCGTAAATTTAGTTTTAAAACATTTAATAATATTGAAAATCGTATACAAGAACTTAGATATAAAAAAAGAAATGCGTAAATAGCGTTTTACTGTAAATTATCGATAACGGCCGAGCGTGCGGTCCTCGGCGGTGTAACGAAACCCTAATGGCAACATATCAGACAGACACGGGTAAAATAATTATATTAAATCGAAAAACGCATTTTTAAAGTAAAAAAACGCGTCAAATAGAACAAAACGGCTATCCGATTGGATTTATATTTTAAAATTCACTCGAGCGCATTTTAAAATGAATGAAAAATCGATTCAACTTTTTCGGTACCACGTAAGGTTCTCTTGACAGAGCAAGTTTTTGTGATGTACACCCGATGGTTTTTAGCAAATAAAATACAATTTGAGGCTGAATATTAAAAAATAATGCCGTTTTTATGAATTAATATATATTTGGTTTTAGAAATCTACAATGACTTATCTATTTTTAGTTCGAGTTTTAGGCCTAGCCTAGGGAATAAAGAAAAAATTCCAGACGCAGTGTAAAAAAAATAAGAGATTTGAAAAATTGTTTAAAAAAAAAATAAACATATGTAACGACTTTCATTGCAAGTATAGCATATTATAACATATGCATGAATGAAAAACATCCAGAAATCGCGTTAATTTTGCTTTTTAATACTTTTACTTAAAGCTTTTCAAGTAGGTACAAAAAAAGGGGAATGGGATCTGCATGCTTTGTTACGTTACACTGCATAAAAAATATAATAAACAACACTAAAATAAAATAAAAACTCACAATATTGATTTTGCTGATACTTTTATTACATATAAACACAAACAAGTAAAGAAAACAACATTTTGTACATACATTTTTTTTTCTTCAAATATTCAAAAAAAGTTGACCATTTGGTGGCCATTTTGTGAAACCTGCCCTATTCGAAACACTCGCTTCAAATTTCATTAATTTTTTTTCACAACTAACAAAGATACACACAAAAAACTAAACACAAGTACAGTAACAATACTGAGGGAAAAAAAATGGGCAACTAAACCAAGCATAGGAAAAAAAATCACTTTTAAACACAAAACACATATTTTCCGGTTAATCGTTACATTTGAAAAGAACGAATACGGAAGTAGACAATTCAAAACAAGGAAGTTAGTTTATTATTTCTAAATCTTGGATTGGATTTGGACAAAATAAATATATAAGGGTTTCTGAACCGCAAAATGCGACTTGTGTTCTTGCGACACGGCTGGCTTGAGACGCAATTTGCGGCTCATGGTAGTTAAAGAGTTAATAGTGAAAAATATATAGACTCCCAAAACAGGGTTAATGTGACTCCACCATAATTAACTTGATAACACTAACAGCACACTATATTGAATATTGGCGTAATATCAATATTTAGCCAATAAGGCCAATGTTTAAATCTCTGCCTAATGTTGGGCCAATATTGGAGCAATATAGTGTGCTGTGTTATTTTCTTGACAAGTTCAGGTAATGTATTCCATGCTCAAATGCCACTCTGGTATTTATATGAATGTGTCCACTTATAGATGCTATGGAAATATACCATGGACTTATATTATTAGATCATAAAACTATATTATATTGCTTTCTAAGACAACAGATTGGGTATCTTATTAGACAATTACTGAGTAGGTCTTATTACTTTAACAGTTTTCTGTGGGATATGTCTAAAAAACAGCTTCAGAAAGTATAAAACTCTGCTGCAGGCATTGTATGGTGGAAAAAGAAGTCTGCCCACATGATCACAATTCCCCAATTGCAGCAGGCCAACATTTAAAAAGGAACACAAAATTTTATTACAAATTGTGCATAAATTAGAACAAAAACACTTAAGCCTTCTGATAACATAGAATAAGCAATTTCAAGATTACTTCATTCTCGTTCATAATAGTGGGTGGTGATTAAAAAAATATATTTATTTATCCAATGCCTAATTTACTTTGCAAAGTCTTATACATTACAGACGCTCCTTCTATAAAGAAGATTATTGCGTCCTACGCTCATCCGTGGTCCGAGTCTAGTCTTGCATTTTTATTAATGTTTTAAATGATGTTAGGTTATTGGTTTTCCTGGTTTGTTCAGGCAACCCATTCCATGCCCGAATGCCACTCGGGAAGAAAGAGTACTTATATGCATTTGTTCTCGCATAAGGGACAAGGAAGGTGTTTTTGTCTTTATGTTTATCTGAGCTTTGCAACAGATTGTTATTGGGTTGTATTTCTAAATTAGAGTTTAATGCCTTATGTATTATTACTACTTTACTCTTTGCCCTTCTGTCCTCTAGTGTTTCTAGGTTTAGTGATTTGACTAATGGTGTTACTCTTGTCAATGGGGAATATTCACTAGTTATAAACCTTGCAGCTCTTTTTTGAATTTGTTCTAATTTTTTAATGTTTTCTTTAGTTGATGGGTCCCATACAGATCCTGCATATTCTAGTATAGGCCTAACTAATGTGAGATAGCATTTTAGTTTTATATTCTTATTACATTTGTAAAAGTTCCTTTTTATGAATCCTAATGTTTTGTTTGATTTTTTAATTACTTCATCAATGTGAGGGTTCCAAGATAACTTATCATTTATTATTACTCCTAGATACTTAGCATTGCTAGTTTGAGTTAGTTCTTTACCATGAATGAAGTAGTTTGTTATTATTTGTTTCTTTTTCTTGGATACCCTTATTAGTTGGCATTTTTCTGGGTGAAAAGACATACTCCAGTTTGATTCCCATTTTTGTAGTTCATCTAGGTCTTTTTGTAAAAGTTCACTATCTTTTCCTGTCTTTATTATTCTATAAATTATGCAATCATCGGCAAATAATCTTACTTTTGTGCCTGTGTTGATGCAATTTGGCAGATCATTAATGTAAATTAGAAATAGTAGGGGCCCTAGAACAGTTCCTTGTGGAACTCCTGAGTTTACTGTTATTGGTGATGACTTAGAGCCATTTATTATCACTGTTTGTTCTCTGCCTATAAGAAAGTCCTGAATCCACTGATGTAAGGGACCAGAGATGCCAAAGTATTTAAGTTTTTTAAGAAGACTAGAGTGATGAACTTTATCAAATGCTTTTGAAAAATCTAGTAATATAGCATCAATTTGGTTGTTATTATCTAATCCCTTAGACAAGTCATCTATTAAGCCTATTAATTGAGTCTCACATGATCTATTTTTCCTGAACCCATGTTGGTGTGGGCACAGTGCATTTAGTTTGTCTAGGTGATTTACTATACTACTATATATTATATGTTCAAGTAATTTACATGTTATGCTGGTTAGAGAAACAGGTCTATAATTACCGGGGTCAGATTTATCTCCTTTTTTGAAAAGGGGGGTTACATTGGCTAATTTCCAATCTTTGGGCACTTTGCCCTGGTTTAGAGAGGCCTGGAAAAGTATTTTAAAGATTGGAGATATTTCATTAGTTAGTTCTTTAAGCAGTCTTGCTGGTATTTCATCTGGACCAGAAGCTTTGTTTACTTTTAAGTTGGTTAGGAGTTGTTTAATGCCTTTTTCATCTACATTTATATTTCCTATCTCTTCTAGTTTGTTTAAATTTATGAATATTTCTTTGTCACCTGGATTTGAAAAAGATGATGCAAAGTGTGTATTTAGGATATTAGCTTTAGTTTCATTATCATTATAAGTTTCATTGTTTTGGCCTTTTAGTGGAGCTATGCCTGTAGTGTCCATTTTTCTTGATTTAATGTAGGACCATAAGTTTTTATTATTATCTTTAGAAATTACATTGTTTACATATTCATTCTGCAGCTGTCTGCTTAGTTTCTGAGTTAAATGTTTAATTTTTAGGTATTTTTTATGTAGTCTAATTGAATTAGTTGCCTTAAACTTTTTGAATAGATTTTCTTTTTGTTTACACAGTTTCTTTAGTTTAGTGTTAAACCAACATTTGTTAATTTTATTTGATGTTTGTTTTGTTGGCACAGAGTCAGCCATTATTGCTTTTAAGTTGGTTTTTATAAATTGCCAAATATCTTCAACTGGACTATCTATATTGTATTTAGTAAGAAAATTGGTTTGGAATTTTATTGCTGCTTGATGTAGTTCTGTTGTGTTACATTTATTCCAGAGATAAATTATTCTTTTAGGTTTCTTGCTAATTTGGATTTTTATTTTGTTATTTACTTTGACAATATCATGAACTATTTTATTTAATATAATTAAATAATTATCAATATATACAATTACTGTGAGTTTGGTTATATATATATAATTTTGTCCTCTATAGGCGCCTAGACCGTTTAACGAATCGGGACAAAAGTTAAATGTATACATTTGAAACGGTCTCCAAAATAGATTTTTATTTTATCAACAATATTGCCTAATTTGTTAATTTATTTTTTTAAATAAACTTGGACCTAATTACTAATCACTGTATGTTAAGGTTATAAACCGAGCGCCATATCCGAATGATGCCCCTTTGAAATGTTTTCACATTGAGTGTGTTTTCGGGACCAGGTTTTCCCGTACTGCGAAATATTGCTGTCTACTTTTTTTATTATTTCCTTTTTTATTGTTTAGTATTTGTTTTGTTTTAATTTTTCCTTTTGATAGTATTATTGTTTGTTTAATATTATTAATAAGAAGTCAGAAGCTTGACAGCAACAATTCAAATTTCAGGGCCAGGCGACCTTAAACAAAATAAAAATAACAAAAACTATATAACGAAAGAAACGTTCTCACTCTCACTACAGTTTTTATTGTAATATTTTTGTTATTTTATTTTTTTTTCTCTTTTAACTAAAAACATTGTATTGATTTGTTTCTCCGTCATTTTGACTGGCATAACACCTAGTTTTATCATAATTAGGCTGCATTAATAAGTAACAATTATTCTATTTAAAAACAGATCTCATTGTTCAAGCCAAGTCTGGAACTGGTAAAACATGTGTATTTACAGTCATTGCTTTGGAAAACGTGGATGTCGACTTTTTGGGCATGCAGGTGAGAGTTCAAATATATTTAGGCTTTAAATAAGAATTAGTCCCATATAAGCATATATAGGCTTATTAACTCATTTACTTCTAATTTGATTTAATGCTCCCAACATCCTCTGTACTATTGCACCTTAAAGCATGATCGTTCTCATGGGCCATTATTCATTATTCTTGTAATTTCTATATAATGTTATGTCTTTTTGATTTATCGACTCATTTAATATCAATGACTCTATACCACTAAATATATTGTCAGATATATTGTTTATAATGATGATTCAGAGCTTGGCTTAGATGAATTAGCATTACAACTGAATTTAAAGGCTTTATTGAGCCAAACTCCTGGCCATAACACTGTCTATGTATCGTTGTACTGATAGTTCAATATTTTTTATAAATAATCGTAGGTCTTAAAAAAATGTAAACAAAATGATCATTATGAGAGTCCCAGAAAAAATTCTAACCTTATGTTTAGATTGCAATATTAATGTGTTTAACAAGAAGCTATTGATTGTTTATTTATCATGTATGATCCATTTGACAGGTCCTTGTCTTAGCGCCCACTAGAGAAATAGCTCTGCAGATCGAAGATGTAGTGAAAACAGTTGGTAAATCCTTGAATGGCTTAAGATGTCATACATTTATCGGTGGGCTTCCAGCCTTGCAAGATAAAGTGTTCACTAAGAAATGCCACATTGCCATAGGCACTCCAGGTGGGTAATAGTGATTTTTAGTTCAAAGTACTGGGTAAATGTAACTTTCACACAAATAGGTGTGGGCTTTTTTTTCTATACTTGTTGCATCACTGCCCTGACGGTTTAAAGTAATCAGTTTGTGTCATGCATTGAATTAATAGATACAGCAGTTTTTTTTTCTAAATTACATTAATGAGCTACATCATTTATGAGAGAGAGTTATGAAGCCAGCACAATGAATTGTAAGAGCATTTTATGTAGTCAGCACAATGCTATGGTGCCAGGGATTGGGGTAAAAATTGGGACTTATTTAAAATGTTAGTTTTCATTTGTTATTAAACTAACATATGTAGAGGTTAAGAAAGTGTCAGTTTGGTAAGTATCCAAATTTAAGCACCTGGATTGGCTGCCTTTTCGACCCCATCCCCACCAGGTACCCTACAGACACAATCACTTAGTAGGGGATTGTGTAGCCAGCGCAATGACCTATAAGTTGATTATGTAGCCAGCTTTTTTAATTACTTGACTTATATCAAAAGGGTTTTATGTAGACATCATAATGCTTGCTTATCTTAACATGCCGATCTCAAGTCGTGTATCCATCAAGGTTGTGTTGGTCATGGTCATTGGGTATCTTTCTAATCTAAGTGGCAGTTCTTATGCTTAAAAAAATAGTTTTTAACTTTAAACACTTGCAGTTTTTGGTTGCCAAGATTTGAAAATTACTGTAGGCCTATATATTTAAAAAAATAATAATTGACTGATGCTAATTGTTTTTAGGTAGGGTGAAACATTTAATTGAAACCGGAGCCATAGATACATCAAGCATTCGATTATTTGTTCTTGATGAGGCAGACATTCTGTTAAAAGGAGACTTTCAAGAGCCTATCAAGTAAGTCTCACAAAGTTAAGTGAAAATATTTTGATTTTTAGATAAAAAAATAAAGATGTTGATATTTTTTTTTTTTATTTGAAAACAATGATTTTAGTAACATTTTTTAGTAACACTTTTGTTATTACCTAAAATTCATTCAGCTGGATTTACTCAAGTTTGCCTGAAAACAAACAGATTTTGGCTCTGTCTGCAACCTATCCTGAGTATTTAGCACATCACCTCACAGCATACATGAGAAATCCAACATTTGTTCGTTTGAACTCAGCAGATCCTGCCTTGCTAGGTGAGTAACAACTTACATTTTATTATTTTGTTTATATATAGCATTAACTTCTTGACTTTAAAATGTCATTTAGCTAAGACGATCTGAGTAAAAACAATTTTCTTTCACAGGAATCAAACAGTTTTATATATCTGTGCCGAACCATGCCCTCCCCAATGTTGTGTACAACTCTAAAGCTGAGACTGTCATTAAACTACTTTCAAGCATCAACTTTCAACAGTGTCTCATTTTCTCTAACATGCAGACAAGGTATAAAACATATAGAACCCATGATCTGATATTTGTTTTTTACCTGGCAGTTTTCTCTCTGTCTTGTGCACTTAATAAACAAAGTCCAGTTGAAAAAGCTTTGCTTATTTATAACTTATGTTTTATTTCACAACTTTGTACAAAAGGGCTAAGAATCTCCAGTCTGAACTTCAGTCCAGAAAATGGCCGACGGCCTGCATTGCCGGCTGTTTAGATCAGAAAGAAAGAAACTTTGCCATGGAGCAGCTGAAAACATACAAGTGTCGTATATTAATATCTACAGATCTGGTAAGAAACTATTATCATGTAGTTTTTTTTATCATTTAAAAATTATATTTATAATAAATATTTTATATTTAAAACATAGATCTAGTTTTAAACTGGTGAAATTGTACTTATTGCTGACACTATTTTAATTGATCAGACTTCACGAGGCATCGATGCAGATAAAGTCAACCTGGTGATTAACATGGATATACCAGCTGATCATGAGACATACTTGCATAGGATTGGACGAGGGGGTCGCTTTGGTAAGTTTGAGTGGATTGAATTAGCTTGACAAAATTATAGACTTACCTTAGTTAGACTCAATAAATAAATTAACCCTTAGAAATCTTTTTTTTTACAAATATCAAATTAACTCTGTATCAACATAGATTGTATTCTATTCTTTTTAGGTGGAGCCATTATTTCTTAAAAAAGTAAGGTATCCCCTCTGACCAAATTGATCCATAGGGCCGGTGAAGCAGCATTCACCAATTTCTGTGGCCACTGCATTGTGTGCCCACTCTTGTGTATTGTAATAATATATACCGGTATTTAGCATTTATATTTGTGTCAAAAAAGTTTCCTACGCACTTGTGTTCCTCATTCAGATCCTGTGTTCCTCACTTTTATCTTGGATGTTTTTCGTTTTGATTAGTGGGGTTAGGTGTGTCTGCCCTGGAGAAGTCAAATATTCTTTACTCTTTAACATGTTTTTTTTTCTTTTCTTCAATATTAGGCTCTCGCGGTGCTGCCATAACAATCATCACAGAGGAGAGTGAAAATAAGAAGCTCAGGAATATTGAAAAGAAATGCAACACCAGAATAAAAAAGTTACCAGGTAACATTTACATGTTTTTGTTTTAGACTTGCAGCATTTATTTACTTTTTTTTACATTGTGGCTGTTCTATTTCTAATAATGTTGCTTTTATATCTCACCCAGAACCCATCCCTAAAGATCTGATTGCTAGAGTTGAAACCATCTCACTTGACGAAATAGTTACCAGTGAACAGATCATTAACAAACCTATGGGGATGCCAGCAGAAGCTGGTGACAAATCAGAATCTGTGTCACAAAGGAGCAATTTTTCAACTGGTCCCAGTGACAGTTTTGAAGCTGCATTTGATAGTATGGATGAAACAGTCAGAGGTCACCAAAATTGTACTGATTTTGACAACGCTGAAAATGTAAATATTGATTGTACTTCTGACAATGTCTGTGAAACTAAGGGAGCCTTGATTAAATCAGCAGATAAAAATTGTGCCTACATCTCACAAGGCTTATCAACAAATAATACATCTTTATCTAATGAGGTGGAAGAGAAGAAAACATTGGAAGGCATTGAAGAAGAAATTCCAGTAGATCTGATGCCACGCATTGTTCCAGAACAATGTCCAGATACATCATCTCATGAGATGAAAGAAACGGAAACATTGGAAGATGTTGAAAAAGAAATTCTAGTAGATCCGATGCCACACATTGTTCCAGAAAAATGTCCAGATGCATCATCTTATGAGATTGAAGAAAAGAAAACATTGGAAGGCATTGAAGAAATTACAGTAGATCCGATGTCACGCATTGTTCCAGAAAATTGTCCAGATACGTCATCTCATGAAATGGAAGAAAAGAAAACATTAGAAGGCGGTGAAGAAGAATTTCCAGTGGATATGATGCTGCAGATTGTTCCTGAAAAATGTCCAGATACATCATCTCATGAAATTGAAGAAAAAACATTAGAAGGCAGTGAAGAAGAAATTCCAGTAGATACGATGCTGCAGATTGTTCCTGAAAAATGTCCAGATACATCATCTCATGACATGGAAGAAAAGAAAACATTGGAAAGCAGTGAAGAAGAAATTCCAGTAGATCCAATACCACGCATTGTTCCTGAAAAATGTTCAGATATGTCCTTATCTCATGAGATGGAAGAAAAGAAAACATTGGAAGGCAGTGAAGAAGAAATTCCATTAGATACGATGCTGCAGATTGTTCCTGAAAAATGTCCAGATACATCATGTCATGACATGGAAGAAAAGAAAACATTGGAAGGCAGTGAAGAAGAAATTCCATTAGATCCGATGTCGCGGATTGTTCCTGAAAAATGTTCAGATATGTCATTATCTCATGAGATGGAAGAAAAGAAAACATTGGAAGGCGGTGAAGAAGAAATGCCAGTAGATCCGATACTGCTTGTTCCTAATAAATGTTCACAAACATTGCCAGTAATGGAAGTGAACAATATTGATGTTGAGCCTGACAATACTGAAACCTTAAAGGATGCAGGTGATATTTTGTGTAATGAGGTCTTGAAGTACACCAAACAACATGTAAATATATCAGAAGAGCCGAAAACTTCCTGCCAGGAGGACTCCAGTTTATTTTCTGCAGCTCAACCAAGTACTGCAGTTAGTTTGCTCCAGACCAATGTCAAAGGCAAAGAAGACGGCATGGAAAACCCCTCACCAGTCAGTGATCTTGCTAAAAATGATAAAACATTCCGGCATAGAAGGAGAGCTCCTAGATCTTACGCTGTGTCTGATTTTTTACAAAGTGTCAATGACGATTTGTTAGCCCTCAGGATCAAGGATGTCGGCGCAGGAGGAGACAGCCTTAAATGTAACCCCACCACATTCTCCGCATCTGTTCATAGCAGTGACAGGACTCCAATGAAAAGTGATGAGATAATTGGTCAGGTGTCTCCAAGGGGCAAAGGCACGGGGAATCAGATTCGTCAGGGGGCAACAAGCATGACACAGCCTCCGGTAGATGCAACAAGTGGTTCTGCAATTAGCACTGATGAGATGTGTGGAGAGGACACTAGTCTGTTGGCTCCACCAAAATCCAGTTTGATTGGAGATACTCTTGACATCACAGAACCCACACTGAGTGCTCACAACAATGCTGAACCTGAAGAGAGTTCTGAAGCCATGCCTTATGGGCTTGCTAGTGCTGCAGCGCAGAAACAAAATACTCATGTTGTGCCAGACATAGGGACACATTTAACACATACATTTGATATAGAGTGTGTCAATTCTTCTGTAGATACAGAGAATACCACAGAGTTAAACACATCACATGTTGATACAGAAAGTACAACAGAGATAACAAACAAATCTCGTGTTGATACTGGGAGTCTAACAGTTCTAACAAACAAATCTCATGTCGATGCAGATTTGATGGACAATGCTTCAGCTATCAGAAAGAGTAGTAATTCGTCAGGCAAGCCCAGCGCCGTGGATTTTAATGAGGTCACAAATGCTTTAAATCTTTATCTGGCACAGCGGTTGAAAGGCCATTGCCCCAGTTCCTTTGATGATCTTGTAGCAGATCACAATGCATTCTCTAATGATAAAGACAATGTAAATTCTCCAGAATTATCACATCTCTTTGAGCATCTGGAACTAAAAGATACTGTCAACTGGCAGGAGGTTTTTGATTACAACACCAAGAAAATTGAAGATTTCCAGGCGGACTTCAATGAAAAGTTAAAAGCCAGCGAGGCAGAAAGATTATCCAATAAAGACAGCGCTGAAGAAAAAACAGTTAAGTCAAAAAGTCAAAGGGCAACCATTGAGGCCAGCCATAAAAGCAACAATTTATCTGGCAGCAGACGTGATGAAGAGAATTCTGAAGAGCTTATCTCACATCAAGGGAAAGGCAAAGGTAAAAAGCAAAAGAACAAATCTCACAGGCCATCAGATAGCTTGGACTGGAGGAGCCCTAACAGAGAACATGGGCCACAGTGGAATGATAAAGTCATTTCTCCTGACAAAAAATGTGTGGGAAAAGTGGAGAAAAGTGAACATAGTTCTACTTCAACTGCACAGCAAATTGCTAGGCAAACCAGCAAAGCTGGATCTCAGACAAGTGTTAGCAGCACACTGGATGAGATCCCATCAGAAAGTGGCTCAAGGAGAGAAACTGGTAAAGTTGAAACCTGTGAAAGAGTTGCCAGGCAGCCTGGTCAGCAAAGGCCAAGAGGTAAAGACAAGGAATGTCAAGCTCTGGATGACATGCATGAAATTATGATGAAGAGAAGGCAGGAACAGAAACGACTCAAACAGCAAAATCTAAATTTAGACTCTGCTGGTCAATTGGCCAAAGAAGACACTGAAAAGGTCATTATCTCTGCTGAATTAAAAACTGATCCCATTAAAGAATCTCAAGAATTTAATAAAGAAGTCTGTCAAGAAAGTATTAATGAAGTTAAAGAATCACTCATGCATAACTCTACAGAACAGGTTAATTCTTTTATTAGAGCCCAACAGGCAGATGTGTACACTAGCAATAAACCTTTGGTAGAGTCTTGTAAAGAACACCAAGACGTCTCTAATACTAATATAAAGAACATTTCAGTACAATACACAAACATAGATGATGTTAAACTCAACCAGAATATATATCCAGATGAAATTTTGATGTATGAAGTGAAGAAATCTGTAAGCACAAAGAGGCATCAGGCTAATAGCAGTAAGGGTGCCAAAGTCATGACGACATGCACCGAGAAAACAAAGCTGAAAAAACCCTCTAAAACCCAAGCAAGGTTGGCCGGGCTGGAGGTTTCGGCTGGCTCTACATCATCATCATCTTACTTTAGCCTGACCTCTGACATCTCAGATGTGGTGCTGTCAGACATGGAGCGTGAGAATCAACTGTTGAAACCTCATTGCTATGCCAATAAGTATGTTGAAGATGAAACTTGTTTGTTGAATGACAGCAAAATGTCAACAGCTAGCGCTGTGTCTCATAGCTATTATTCCAAGGAGGACGCTTATCTTCGAGACTATTCCATTTCTTGCTCTTCTCCATTTGTGCCAAAGACTTTGCCTTCACCAAATCTCCACAGGCAACATTATGTACAACAAACTGAAGAAAGTGATACAAATCTGAAATTGAAAGTTGGCGTCAAAAGCCCCAAGGAGCAGCCACATCATAAGCGAACTAAATCTCCAAGATGTAGTACAAAGGAGAAGGTCACTGGGGATTTACAGAATGATCTTCAACAGAAAGATTCCAAGCATTATCACAAAAATTCCACTGAAAAGAAACAAATGAAAAGAAGTAGTTTCCCTTCATTGCAATCCTGTGAAAGTGATACAGAAAGTGATTACTCCACATCAAGGCATCATGGGGCAAGCAGTCGCAGGCGGCCTAGTCATTATCCATCATTAGCCTGGCAACATCTGTCATTTGAACCACTTGATAGTTTTGGCAATAGAGCTGCGGCACAGCCTCTGCTGCCACATTACTCCACTTTCCAGCCTGTGTTCAGCCCATACATGTACCCACCTCCCATGCAGTACTTTCCCCAAGAGTACTACTACACAGCAATGTATCATCAAGGGTTACTGCAGTCCCAGTACATCAAAACTATGACTAAAGTCATGACTGATCTTCACAAGCAATGGTGCAATGATAACAACTAGCTAATCGTTCTGTTTTATGATTGAGATCAAAAATGGTTACCAGTAATACCAGGTATTGAATTAAGTTATTGTTATTTTGAGTTGAGTTTATTGTTTGTTATTTTTCTAATAAAACAGGAAAAACTTTACAGTGAAACATTTTGTTTTTTTTAATTTCATAATCATAATTCCAGTGTGAAATTACCAAACAATTTAATTAATGACATCACAATTGAAACTTTCAATAAAATGATAGTATATGGTATATTATAACTATCACTAACACCATGCAAAAAATCAAGATGTTCATCTAAAGCACCACAAGATGAAGTGCTTATTTCACCAATAGTTTATGTACAGAAAGAAACATCTTACCATTACTATTATCCCAACATTTACTTAATGATTAAAATTAATGTGACCTATTTCTACTTAATGTGACCTAATCATTCCTAAATGTGAAATTCCACAGTTTAATGTAAAGCCTGTTCATAATTCTATTTTATCAAGATGGAACTGGGATAATTTGTGTTTTGTTGTTAGAGGCAGCACTAAAAGTATCTGGTTGTAATCATCCCTTCCTAAGTAGAAGTAGAATTATAGCTGTAGATCATAGTAGATGCCTCAGTACCAATATATTTATAACATTACAATATTATTGTAAACCTGGAACATGTTTCAGCTGTAATGTAAGTTTAATCAGAAGCTAACCAAATATACGCTCAATATTCACATAGCATTACTTCATACAAAAAATGAAGTTCAAACAATTTTTTAAATAAAATTTTCATTTATTTTCACAATAATTGCAAGTTTCAAAATTATTATAGCAATAACATTTTCACAGGCTTTGATGATGGAATATTTTACAAAACTTTCAATTTCCTAAAAAGTATTTTTTGTTTCTTTTTGAATTAGAATATTTCTTAAAAATACATTATAAAAACAAATATTTTATCAATATTACCTACACGTGGCTACAGCTAGCCCTTGGAGTCACTTGGATTGCTCTGGCTGTGAGTCAAACCAAACCCAATGTTTGTCAAATTAGAAGATGCATTTTGGACTCCAGAATAAAATGTAACAATGTAACTCTCTATAAAAATTGTTATAACACATTAAAATTGAAGATAAGCTTAATAAGATTTTTACCTTGATTTAAATGTAATATATTAAAAGAGGCAGTGATTTTTCATGCTATTGTTTTGGTTTCTACTAGGCTAATCCTTATGCTAATTATGGTTATACATTTTTCAAACTACATTTAAGAGATTTAATGTTTATGAAATTATAACTTATAAAAAAAGTGTGAAATTATAACTTATAAAAAAAGTTAACAATTAAAAACAATTGAAAATGTACCAATAACTCATAACCCTACATAAAAAAGCCTTTATTTGTAGCAATAACATAATTATGGATACTGTCCACTTACAGTTTATAATCAAGTACATTAGTACAATCCGCAGAAAACAACACACACACACAAAACAGTACCAACAACATTAGACTTTATGCTTCAAGAGTATATAAGAGAAGTATGTTTAATACAGAAATCATTCCTTGTCATGCATTATTTAAATTTAAGCATTGAGCTTAGAATTTATAGAAATGCCTTGTGAAGAAGAATTGTTACGAGTTTTAATTACAAATTGAACCTTTAAAAATGTATGCATTGGAATGTATAGAATGAATCAGTATCAAAGGACATTTAAAATTTAAAGAAAACAACTAAAATGAAGAGAAAAAAAAAAGAAAATAATCTCAATAATTAAACAAAACAATTAGTCTAACAAATTAATAATTCTTAACCCGGTACATTTTTCCCACTCTAGTAAAATTCTTTGATATATTTGAATTTAATAACTTTTTAAAATATTAATACATTTTTTTTTTTTTTTTCAAAAACAGTTCTACACAAACAAAATAAATAAATAAAACAATTGAAAGTTTATCTTGACTCTAAGACTGAGTATTCAATCTTTTATTCAGCAGGCACCCCATTATAAGAAGACAATGAAATTGTTTATATAAAGATGTAATATTTTAATTTATATACACAATCCAAAACAAATTTCATTCATCTGAATGTAATAAACATATTTTATATAAGGTTAAAACATGTACAGAAAAATGAAAAAGCACTAATGATAATTATCTAAACAACAAAGTAAAAATAAATTAATCCATTCAAAAGAAGAACTGATTTTATTATGATGTTCAGCCCACATTTACCGCAGCATATATTCTTGCAACTTCACAGAACAGATTTATGGATATTTATCATGGATCACAGATATGCCCCACTAAAGTACAATTTTCTAAATACATATACAAGTTTTTTTAAAAACAAAAAGAGTTGAAAATTGTTCTTTTAATGACATGTCCTCTGCATTTGATTTATAAACTAACATTAGTAGCAAGCATTCGTCTTAAGCCGACACCAACTAATGAAAATGCAGCTAAACCACCTCAAGCTTAATCACAGCAGAGTAGGTTCATTCATAACACCCAACGCCGGTTGCGTTTCCAATCTTTTCTTGGAGCATGGCGGAAGAAGAGGTCAGTTTGTAGTTAAGACAGATATTGTTAACTAATCTATTTTGTATATTAAACGGAAACAGGATTCAGAGGTTAAATTGAAAGATAAATCCTTTAACCATTAGAGTCTAGAAGTTCTAGCCTAGATTTCCTAATACAATCTGATAAATAAAGTAATAAAGATAAAATTATTATATTTCTTTGTTTAGAAAATGTGTATACCTAGGTTTGTAAGTGTGATATTTATTAATACAGCTAGTAAGTCTAATCTTGCATTTTGATTAGTTTTTTTAAATGATGTCAGATTACTGGTTTTCCTGGTTTGTTCAGGCAACCCATTCCATGCCCAGATGCCATTTTGGGAAGAGTAGAAAACAAAATCTTACAAATAAAATCTTTTGAATGATAATGATAGGGGAGATCACCAGAAGGATCCTGGGACAGGAAAAATTTACCTAATGGCACATGTACTAGAGTGAAATAATTTAATGGAAGGTACATTAAAAGCCAAAAATAATGGAAAACAACAAGTTTTGATAAATGTATTAGGTAGATCATATTTACTTTCATTTTCTTTTAACCTGAAGGCACAAGGGTGATTGAAAATAAATGTTTAAAAGAATGTTTTAAGAAAATTCTGTATTACAGTCAAAGGTGATATTAGAGTTATAAAAAATGTATTTTTGTATATGTTGTGCTATTTGTGTGCCAGACTTAATAAACATCCTTAATGTGCTTTTGGCGAAATTGCTTCAATTACATTGTTATGAATCTAAATTTCACCTTAAACTTAAGTTCTAAGCTAAACATTAACAGAAACTTCTGTTTTTCATCAGCACATAACTTATAATGGAGCAATATTATGGCTATATTCACATATCTTACTTCCCCCTGAAGACCTTAACTTATATTGATTTTAGAAACCCACATTTTTTTGTGTGAGGGATGGAGAAAGCAAAGCTGGCTGACATCCATGTATAGTAAAAGAAATAGTTACTTTCAACCCTGTACATTTTTTTACTTTAAGCTAAAAATTTGTGAGCACATCTTTTATATATAAATAAACAAGCTAAATTGCCCAGCGTTGCCCGGGGAAAAATAAAACAGGCCTATATAAGCTACATATAAAAAATTTATAGACAACAATGAAGCTATAGATATAATAGTTTTAAAAAATACTAATTTTTACTGAAGAAACATAATTTAAAATAAATATTACAATCGCCTTAGAATTTGGCAAGTCTTTTTATTTAACAAAAAGCTAAATGGCCTGGTGTTGCCTGTGTATCAACAATCTTTTTTTTTAAAAGTAATATTAATTGTGAATTAAAAATTATTTGAAAAAAAAAAAGATATAGACTAACTGGAGAATAAAACCTGGGTCAACTGCACGGCAATCCCATACGTGATCCACTCATCAAGCGAGGACACATGTGCGAAGTCAAATTGCAAAGGTAAAATATGAGGCAATAAGGTCACCTATCTTTAAATAAACCAATTTGATTGGTTAGACACATACACAAAGCTTTATATGTATATATTTGCCTGTATTTTAATAAATTCAACATAAAAAAGTAACTGAACTTAGAAAGTCAAATTAAATAAATGTGTGAAAAATTACATGTGCTACATGCAAATTTTTTTTTTTTTTATCAAATCACTTAAAGATTAGGATTTTCAAATATACATATGAGAACAATACTACATAAAACTTTTGAATGCAACTCTATTTTAAATTAGAGCAAAATACTCGCATCCATACTTAACAGATAGCTAAAATACCAGAAGGGAGGCAGGTCCAGGAATAAACAAGTTAATGAAACCCAACGCCTATTTATCTTCAAACTTCTTTATAGTTTATGCCATTGTGCAGAAAAAAACAAATGTCAAGATTTGTTCACAGGTTTAGCTAGCTCTGATCTGTACATGACATTAGTTAGGAAAAGTATAGGGGCTGGGAAATTGGCCACAGAAACTGGTGAACGCTGCTTATCCCTCCAGATTATAATGAACTAATAGTAATACCCGATATTTATTTTGCAAGTATCCTTTCATACTTCAAATGTTTTAAAGGAATTTAGACTAGTAACAAAGTCAATTTATGTAATCTCTAGATCTTTTCAAAATTAAACCAAATAAAAAGGAGTATATCACAGACATGCCTACCCCTAAGGACTAAAAAGAGGAACAATCTTGATGAAAAAGAGGATTTTTCATCAAAAAAGCGGAACACTCTTTATCTGACAATCTTTTATAACAAAAAAAACAAAAAAAAAAAATGAAAAAAAAAAAAAAAAAGCTAAAATCTAGTCTAGGCCTGTTATTACATTTAAAATGTAGGTAGTGGTAGGCTTACGTTTCACAGACAATTCGCAATGGATCTAGATCTAGTAGGCCTACAAAGAACATTAAATTCACATTTGCTGAATAAACTCCTCTGAATATTCCTTCCAATAACACTGAATTAGTTTTTTTACAATTTGAACAAGTCATATTTAAACTTTCTGGGCCAGGACGTTTAGACATTTTCACAATCTTAGCAATACAGTAAAGGAAAAGAATATTAATTGCCAAACACGAGTAATACCGCAAAAAACGTTAGAAAAGCCCACAATATCTCTTTTAATAAACCCAGAAAACCCAAGTAATGATAATTATAGCATTGCGACTTTTTTGTGCCTTTGTTTTATCAACCTAGATACGGATTATATTTCAACCCATGAAAAACCCAAACTTTCCAATTTGGCGTAACAAAACTAGTAAAAAGCGTAACGGCGTAACAAAATGTGTTTTTTTAATCAAAAAGCGGAACAAATACGCCAAAAGCGGAACGGTAGGCATGTCTGATATCATAAATAAGTTTTACATACAAAGACAAAATGGTTTTTAAGACTGTATGCATAAAAGAACTAAGCAATGGAGATGATCGATTCAAGTCATTCAAATTGCAGACACAGCAACAGCTCCAAACACAAATAAGTTCCAATCTGTCTCAACTAAACATGTTCAAGTGGAGATAACTTTGCCTGTCTGGCGCTATCTTTGAAGTCAGGCACGGGCAACTTGAGTGCTGCTTGCACTTGCGTGGCCAGATTTTGAGTGCTGGGAATCAATGGGGTAGTAGGGCTTGCTGGGCCATCATCATCAAGGCTGGGCCAGCTGGGCGTGCTGTCAGGCTTACTTAACCTTTCATTAAGGGCTTTCAGGGCGAGCTGTCTGCAACGTAAGAAAAAGACCAAAACTTTAATGAGTCTGAACGGACCAAATTTATTGTAAAAGATTTCCACGTACGATTTACATAAAATTATAGATCAAAAACAAAAATTTACTTTCGTCTCTCTGCATCATGAGGCTCTGTGCCGGGCAGTGTAACTGTGATGGTGGTAGGGGAGCTCACGTCATACCTGCGCTGGGGCTTCTTACAGAGTTTCACTCTGACAAGTAAACTGAATATTGAGTTGGAAATGACAGCTATCAGGGGCTGGAACTGGCTTGGGAAAAAACTGTGGATGAAAATAATGTTACAGTTATTCACACAATATCGATGAAGAAGACATTAAATGTGTACCAGTACAAAACTAACACCAGTAGCTACATATTACAAGAGCCATTCATAGCCCAATAAAAAAAAGCTAATAACATTCTACTACCTTGTCCTCACAAACACTGGACATAAAGTCTAGGCCTACACTTTGTAACAGCTTTTGAATGAAAAAAAAGTGAAAGAGAGAGATGGAGAGATTCAAGGAGAGGGAAAGATATTTTCACCCACAAGCCCATCAAAATTATGGAGATTAAGATAAAGAGAGAGAAAGGCTAGATGAGGGAGAGCAAGTTATACTTTGTGACCCTATATTATTTTTTCTTCTTCATTCACACACAATTATTGGCGGTGTAAGTCAATAAGTTTAATATTAGTAATGAACTGCACAGTGGCTGTAAGGCGAACCCAATTCTCAAAAACGCTTGTCTTCAAGAGAGATCTTTTGGGGTAAGAAGTTTTTGACCAAACAGAGTGGTAAAGAAGGCAGGTCTAAATCACATTTTCTGGAAATGTGCAGCAAGGACCAATGTCCATGATTATATATACTAATAGTATTATGATATTTGCTTAACCCGTCAAAATGTTGAATAAAAGAACAAGAGAGGAATAAATGTATTCTTTTGTCCAGTTATTATTTAGATAATAATTTGCTTTCAAAGTTGTAATTCTTTGTACCGTTTTAGTTTTAATATATTGAAATAGTATAGGTTTATATATATATATATATCACACAGCTATTTAGCAGACATTTTGCGTCTAGTGTGACAGCACTATGCTAGCTGTCTCCACTGGCTAGCAGTGTAACTGTAAAAGGAGTGCATTTAGTAAGTCTCTCTTGCCAGTATATAGCCTCTCCACAACAAGTCCTATGCAGTACCTCCTCGTAGTGGAAGATGTACACTGGAGCTGCGAGGCTCCAGGCTGAACTGCAAGGATCTCGGAGGAGGTTTGGCCCCTAGATGTGAGGCAGGCATGGCCCGACGGCGTACGGACATGCCCTGCTGCCCACAAACCAAACCCCTTGCTATAGGTTAATAGCCGCACTGCCTTGTGCATCTCCTGGGAGGGACTAAGGCTAAGGGAGTAAACCCTGACAGAAAATCCGGAGTGGAGCCCCGTAGGCGGATGGACAGTTGTATAACCTCTGCTGTCCGACAAACTCCTGCAGCCATATGGCCCCAAACTGTGACGGTTACCCATCCCTTTGGACCCTGCCAGCATGGTAGAGAGGCGGTTCTTGTCGCCTGGGCAGCCCAGGACCCGCTAATATTTGCCCAGGCTTTTCCCTAAGACCTTGTTTCGAATATTCTTCTTGTGCTTCAATAGTAGAATAGCTAAAGCCATGGGCACTATGGCAAAATTTAAAAAACAAGTCTAGATGAACTCACTGCTTACACGCTCCACTAAGTCACTAGTTTATCGAACGTGCGTTCTGAGTACCCTGCTGTACAGCAGTGAAACATGAAGCACATATTCCTGGCAGGAGAAAAAATTGAACATTTTCCACCTCAGGTGTCTCAGAGGCATTTTAGATATAAGATGGCAGGACAGGGTTTCAAATGCAGAGGTCCTGCGAAGAGCAGGGTATCAAGACATCGGCATTACTCTCAGTAACAGACGTCTCAGCTGACTAGGTCATGTTCGTCAAATGCCACAAGGTTAACTTCCACAGGACATCCTTTATGGAACATTAGCTTCGGGACAGAGATCGCTGGACGTCCAAAACTGAGATTTGCGGATGTCTGCAAAAGAGACATGAAGCACCTCCAAATTGACCCAAACATTTGGGAGATTATGGCGCAGGATAGGCCCACCTGGAGGGCAGGAATCAAAGAAGGCTTCAGGCTTGCGGGAGAGGAGCGTGCCAGGAACAAGAGGGTGGAGAAAAATGTGGTCCCCTCCACTACCTTCATCTGCAGCCAGTGTGACCGGGCCTGTACGTCCAGGAATTCTTTAGCCACATGAGGGCCTGCAAGGGAAATGGATCGTCTCACGAGGCGTAAAAATGCCAACGAACGATATATATATATAAATATATATACTTCTTGAAATCAAATTAAAAAATTGTGTCCATCTTTTAAATGTAGTTGTGGTACTTTGTTATTCCACGGTCATTCCAGGCATGTATGTGTGTTGTTTTTTTATATATATAATATGATAATTAAAGATATAACCTAATTATCATAATATTTAATGCTAATATATATATATATATTCATAATCCAGTAAAAGTAAAAATACAAAAAAATGTTTGTAATGAACTATAGGCCTACGTGTGTACAGTTTGTGGATGACTAATAAAAAGAGTTGATTAATTGGCTAACCATTTCAAAATTGGTGGGTTTTTTTTAAGTTGGACTAGCTGTTATATTAAATATATAGAATAGAGGCTAATATATCTATAAAGGATTTAGCCTACTTTTATTTAGGTAGGCTAAACAACAAAAAGTGAAGTTAATAGTAACGTAAGTAAGTAAGGTACCAGTCGGACCGAATTGATCCATAGGTCTGGTGAAGCAGCGTTCGCAAGTTTCTGTGGCCACGGCATACAAGTGATAGTGTGGCCAGCACTATGCACAGTCGCCTTTACTTTAATCCAACTAAGGTCAGGTACCCAAAAGAGCTGGGTAGACTCAGGGTCACCCTTCAGACCCGGGAAAAAATCCTAGCCTGCATGGCCACCGTGCTATAATTGATTTAAAGATAGGGGGAAATATGTTAGTTAAGTGCATACAACAATGATTTAACAATGGGCATTATAAAGTTGAATGAAAACCACAGTTTAAACTGATTTTTGGGGACATAAAAATGCTTTTTAAAATTACTATAAAAATGAAGGATTGAAATAAAAATTACCTTGCAAAACTAAAATTATCTGCCATATCACCACGATTGCCATTAGTGTGTTTTTGATAGAATCGTAGGTAAATCCAGCTGACTAGCATACCATTTAAAAACATATATGGATATGGGCCAGGTAATAAGCCTGCAATCCTCAACAGCATAATCAAAATCAGCAAAGTCAGGGGTATATGTGTATTTCTTAGTTTTCCGAATGGTAGAGTTGCAAGGCAGTGATCAGGCATAACTTGTTTCACAGCAACACAAAACCCAGCAATGTAACCAGATAAACCATAAATATGTACTTCAAACAAATACTCTTCATTTAATGTAACCAGGTAAATAAAAAAATATAAAAATGCTGTTGTGACCCCAACACCCAAGTTCGTAATGACAAAAAATAACAGCATATCTCGAGCTCCCCATAATGGTTCAAGAAGCTTACCAAAAAGCACAATGACAGCTATGTCAGCTAATACATGCCAAAAGTGAAGCTCTACAAAGCAATAGAATAAGAAGCTATATACTCTAAAGTTTGGTGGCATAACATAACCAGGTGTAACAGTTATGTACGGAATAGCTGATGAAATGAAAGAAATAAGGTAACCGATAATAACAATAACGGCTACAATTTTTACGACGATACTGCTTTTCCCCACTGCCGCTGTAAAATGATCATGTAAAACGGGCAATGGGGGAATAACAGAAGCTGCGCTTCTTGATAGTTTGTTTTGAGAGGTGGAAGTCGACATTTTGTTTGGATCTGAAACAGTGACGTCAAACTCAACAAGTTGGTGACAATTTACAAAAAACATAAACCTTTTACAAATAGTTGGCAGAACAAAACTAGAGTACTTATTTTGGAGATTCTCTAACAAAAATATTTAAAACATTTAAACATCCATAATCTTTGTAAGCTTAAAAATAAAATTAATGTTAACAATTTTAGTTTTTCAAATTTATCAAAATTTATATATTGTTTTGGTTATATGGTCAGATCCAATTTTGCAAACCTGGTAAACAACAGCTCTTTTAAATAAAGAAATAGAATTCGTAACACTTTCGATATATCATTGATAATGAAAGGTTTGGGAACTTTATAATAAATTTAAAATGAAAAATATTTATATCTATAATTTATTCTATAATAATATAACATATCATTGTATAAATTATATTAAATATTCTTAAATAAAGTCTAGAATTAAATCACTATAATATTATTAATATTAATATGCACTGAATGATATTTGAAAACAAAAGTTTTATTATTTATAATTTTATATTAATTAATATAATTCAAATTCTAAATTCTATTTTATTATAATTTATAATATTTTGATTTTGTGTAAAATTAAAATTATTTAAAATAAAGTTGTATAGATCTACATAGGTAGGCCTAAATATAAGTTTTCGATTATAAAATATCATTTTAAAAGTTATAGTTAGGCCTATAACTATAATGAGCTTAGGCCTAAATATTTAATAAGGAAATCTTGGTGACAAGCTTACCCGTTGTTGCGCGCGTTGTGAATCAGCCCTAACTAGTTACACTATTCACTAGTAGAAGTATTAGTTATTAGACCTAGATCTATACTAATCTATATACTATATTCCTATCTAAACTAAAACAGTAAAATGAATGATGACCCAGGGCCCTCACAAGTCACAAGACTAGGCCTATGTAGCGTCACAGGGCAAAAGTTTCAACGTCGCCCCCTGCCCCTTGCATACTGTAACTGCTTTGTTTAGTGCCTGCGCTTAGTTAATTACTATGATTAAAGAAATTTTAAAATGCAATCTTTTATTAAGAATATTCTAGATGAACCAATCTTTTATGAAACCTTTGTTATCATATTAAAAGAAAAAATTTGTAAAAAACAGTTTGAGTGTAAATAAATAAGAAGTTATCTTCTACTATCTTTATTCATTATTCCTTTGTTCACAATTTGTGTTTCAAATTTGATTTCCCCTTGAACTCTCCTAAAATTTCTGGTGTGAACTTATGTTATATTTGCCTCCCCTCTAGAAGTGTTGCCCCCAGGCATACACCCCCTCTGCCCTCCCGCTCCCCATATGTGAGGGCACTGTGACGATCAATGGTCAACATTTGAAAAATTATAATAATTTTTTTATTATTGTCCGTGGATGTATTTATTCCTCAGGTTCCTAAAATTTTCTTTTATAAAGGGAGTGATGGATTTTGCATCTATATTAGAAGAAATAGCCCTTGAAGGACTTGATGGTAAATGAATGTTATGTGACAATTGACATGCTTTTTTTTCTTTTATCATCTGTCCTACTTTGTAATTTAATAGACTTTTTTTTTTTTGAAATTTGATAGTAAAAAAAATATCTCATCTTTTTCTTTTAGTGTTTTTACAGTATTACAAGGCAATTTATTCACCATAATAAATCATGGATGAGACCTTCTATTTATCACACAAGTATAATTATAATTTATAATGTTATTACGGCTAGAGCCCCCATTCAATTTATGAAAATGATAGTTATAGTATTGTTATTGTTCGTGTGAGTATCCTTGTATTAGTGAAGATCTTATTATATCATTCTGAAGTTTATTTGTAGTTGTCTAGAGTATTCCTGGTTCTTATAATCCCCTGGCAATTCACATAGCGTAGTTTTAGAGTTTTCAGTTGATTTACTTCATGTATAATTATTTGTGTGGCTCATATTATACAGCAAGAACCTCGATGTTGAGTGGTAGTGTAGATTATTAATATAGTTGAATAAATATCACACATACACACATGTATATAACTTTGAAATATTGACGTTAACCAAGTTGTGTAGAAAGCAACGATAAATTTGGTTTAATTTACAAGATCAATCCAGTAGGAATCCAAATAATATTATATACACAATCAAGAAATACACATATTCCAATTAATAATGAATATCCTCAATGAACATATAGCATTGTAGTTAATAGTAGAATAATAAGTTTTCCATAATACAACTCAAATAGAAACGATCCTCAGAGCGGAGAATATTTGATGTTACTAGCTCGAATGTACGCCAAGAACTGACTAAAAGTGTCGAATCGCGTAGAAATATATTACGGGTCAATCGTTGGAAAAACCAGACAGCCTAGTGACACGAATATTTTAATCAAGCCTGCATGTTGACTGCGTGATCAGATACTTTTTATTAAGAACAAGCAATAATGCTCTAACAAAATAAGGAGAGACCGGACGACCTTGACACGCTGTGTTTGCATGAACAGTTCATGTTTTTATCGAGGTTAATAAAAAACAATAATGCTCTAATTAAGTTAGGAAAAACCCGGGGGAAACTTTGAGCTGAGAAATATTTTATATCGTTTAAACGCAATTCGCTTAAATGATTTAGTTGGTTTATTAACATTACAATGTAGGGAATTTACGTTTCGTAACAGTCGCCCGTACCAAAAGGAAAAGAACATTGCATACTAAACAATAGAAGTGTGCAATTTCTTTTAGAACCGCCTGCACTTAACTTTAGTTCTAAACAATATACAAAAAAAAAACTGACTCCACCTGGGTAGTCCGTTAAATAAGACAAGTAAGGGAAATAATTTATTCTATTAAACCCTCATCATATCGGATCTCAAGTTATCCTTAGACCATAACACATGTTCGCGTTATTCTAAAAAAATTATACTCTCTGAGATATCATTCCTTATAAACATCATCATCTTATTTATAAGGTAAAAATCAACATAACTAATGTTATCATATTAAACAATTCAATCATTAATTAATTCAACTTAAATGAAATTAATATTTAAATAAACTTAAGAGTAAGAATTTAATCTTAAGTGTGTAAGCATGTGAAGTGTATGCACATTACTCTATTTTGGTTTTTACATAATCACAACTATAGTTTGATTGTTTCAAAATAAGGATGTACATTTCTGTTCATTCATTATCTTACTAATAAAGAAAAATTATGTTCATAAATCCATAATATTTATAAGTAACTTATTAGGTTCTTTCTTTTTTCCTACAACAATAATAATATTTGTTTTAGCAAATGGAAATATTCATGGCATAAAATAAGGCATAAGATATTGCATAAAATAATCACAACATATTCATATATTTATGCATTTATATTTTAAATGATCCAATTCTCTTAGTTAGGATTATCAGAATATATACATGAAGTTATCCCTTTATACATTTGTTACATACGCGATAGGGTGTCCGCGACGATGTTATCTTTTCCAGATAAGTGAGTTATTTTTAAGTTGTAAGCTTGAATAAACAAACTCCATCTTAGAATGCGCTGATTTTGTTTGATGCGGGAAAGAAATACTAGTGGATTGTGATCAGTGAATATCTCGATTGGGAACTGAGAACCATTTACATAGTAATTGAAGTGTTTCAATGCTTGGATAAGTCCTAGTAATTCCTGCTCTATTGTGCTATAATTTACCTCATGTGGGTTAAATTTTTTTGAACAAAAGCTAATGGGATGTTCAAGTGAATCATCTCCTATTTGTGAGATTACCGCGCCCATTCCTGTATTACACGAGTCTACCGTTATTCTGAAAGGTTTAGTATAATCAGGTGAGACTAATATTGGTGCCTTGGTCAGTATGTCTTTTATATCATTAAAGGCTTGGTCACATTCCTGAGTCCACTTAAATTGAATTTTCTTTCTTAAGAGATTTGTCAAAGGGCAAGTGATAATAGAAAAGTTTTTACAAAACTTCCTGTAGTACCCGGCCATACCCAGAAATCCTCGAAGTTGTTTCTGCGTTTTAGGGACAGGGAATTCCTGTATAGCTTTGACTTTGGCATTCACTGGTTTTACTTTGCCATTACCCACTACATGACCTAAATATTCAATTTCTGCATGGCAAAATTGACTTTTAACTAGGTTTATAGTAAGATTAGCCTGTTTTAGTTTTTGGAATAATAGTTTCAACTGATCTAGATGATCATTAAAGTTATTACTGAACACTACGATATCGTCCAGATATGCATGGCATTGTGGGATATCATGGATAATAGTGTTTATTAGTCTTTGAAAACTAGCTGGAGCATTGACCATTCCGAATGGCATTACTTTAAACTTATATAATCCATCAGGAGTAACAAAAGTTGATACCTCCTGAGCCCTATCTGTTAATGGGATTTGGAAATAAGCTGTTAGTAAGTCAATCTTAGTTACATAGTTTGCAGTGCTTACTCTATCGATTAAATCATCTATCCGTGGTATGGGATACGAATCTGTTTTTGTCACTTGGTTTAATTTCCTATAGTCTACACAAAAGCGTAGTGAACCATCAGATTTGGGAACCAACACACATGGGGATGACCAATCACTGTTACTGTGAGTAATTATATCATTGCTCAGCATATAATCAATTTCTTTACGGATGTGTTCAAGTTGTATGGGATTAACCCTATACGGATGTTGTTTGACAGGTTTAACATTATCATCTTTTAAAACTACATCATGGGTAACCAAAGTTGTTTTGTTAGGAACATCACTAAACAAATTTACATGATCATAGATTAAACCCTTGATAGAAGTCTGTTCACCTGAGTCTAGATGTGCCAGTTTATCATTGAGGTTTTTAAGTGCTTCAGTGTTTTGAAGTTTACTTTCTATGATTGTCTTTTTAAATTTAGGCGGGGGTGTTTCAACAGTTTTGATAGCACTCACTGGCCTAATGTCAGTTTGTTCTTCCCTAACAACATAAGGTTTTAGCATGTTTATATGGCACAGTCTCTGTGTTTTCCTTCTATCAGAGGTTTTTACAAGGTATGTTACATCACTGATTTTATCTAAAACCTGATATGGTCCTGTATATTTTGCACTCAGGGGTTGTCCAGACAATTGGGTCAACATGAGGACTTTATCACCAGGATGGAAACGTCGGGATCTGGCCTTGACATCATAGTACCCTTTCATTCTTTTCTGAGCCTGCAAAAGATTATCTTTAACATGATTAAAAGCATGATAGATTCTATTGCTAAATTGTTCCACATAAGCTACGAGTCCAGTCTCTTCATCAGAATTTAACAAGGTTTCCTGCAACAGTTTTAGAGGTCCTCGAACTGAATGTCCAAACACTAACTCGAACGGACTGAATCCAAGAGATTCCTGCACAGTTTCTCTAGTCGCGAAAAGAGCGAATGGAATACCGCGATCCCAGTCTTCAGTGTTCTCAAAACAGTATGTGCGGAGCATGGTTTTCAGAGTCTGATGATATCTTTCTAGGGCACCTTGGCTTTGCGGATGGTACGCAGTTGAAGTTGCATGTTGGATGCCTAGTTTCTTTAAGACCTGGTTAAACAGCTTTGATGTAAAGTTAGATCCTCGGTCTGACTGTATAGTCTTTGGAAGACCGTATCTTGAACAAAATGCAATCAGTGCGTCAGATATCTTATCTGCGTTAATGGTGCGTAGCGGAATAGCTTCAGGATATCTCGTGGCAGTGCACATTATAGTGAATAAGTACTGGTGTCCTGTCTTTGTTTTAGGCAAAGGACCTACACAGTCTATTAGCAAGTGGCTAAATGGTTCTGCAAAGGCGGGTATTGGCTTTAGAGGTGCTACCGGTATAGTCTGGTTAGGTTTACCAACTATCTGGCATGTATTGCATGACTTGCAGTATTTTGTGACGTCACGATGTAGTCCAGGCCAATAGAAGTACGGAAGAATTCGACGGTAAGTCTTGTTCACTCCTAGATGACCAGCATATGGCGTGTCATGAGCCATGTGTAAGATGTCATTACGATATATGGCTGGTACCACAATCTGACTTCCTTCTCTGCAATTGTCATTATCACATTTCACATCTCTCCATTTTTGCATTAATATTCCCTCCTTCAGAAAAAATCCATTTCCGTTCATTTCTGCCTCCTGTTCAGTTATCACCTTTTTCTTCAGGTGTTTAATTCCTGAATCTCTATTCTGTTCTAATAGGAGTAATTGTCGAGGTGACAAATTACTTTCAGTAGTCTTGACTGAGGGACCACTCAAAATGTCAGCCAGGAAAGTTGCCTGTAGGTCAATTTCTGGTTCTATTTTTGACTTTGACATGGTTTCGACAGACTTTTGTTGTTGGGCCATACCTCTCGTGACGATGCATATAGGTTTGATAAAGCTCTCACTTTTATTGAGGTATTGTTTTTTCTTGGATATGGAATGCACCACATCTCCAGCAATATCATTTCCCAGTATTAAAGAAACGCCTTTAAACGGAAGTGATTTGTACACACCCACAACTACATTTCCAGTGAAGTACGCACTCTTCAGCTGTATTTGATGCAAAGGAACTTGTACATTTTTCCTTGATACACCTTGAATAGTAAGATCCTGTCCTGTATATGTCGATTGTGACGTAGGAACAGTATTCTCTAAAAGTAGTGAAACCTCAGCCCCTGTATCACGGAGTATTCTGATGTTCTTTTCACTAGTGACACCATTTATTATGGATGACACGGTACCTTCTTCAATGAATGGTAAACAATTGCTTGGTATCTCAGTATCGATGAGATCTGTATCCAAGTTATTTTTGTAAGAGGTATGTTTAGTACTCATGGTGGTTCTATCTGATATAGACTCCTTGGAGCTCAGATTAGAATTAGAATTATTGAAAACCATTGTCTCTATTTCAGGAACTATTTCTGGTTTCAAGTTTCCAAGATACGTGTGTTTTGTCAGGTTATCTGCATTAGCACTAGGTATCTCTGTTTGAGTTCTAATATCCTTCTTTACATTTTCATGAGTTCTTTGTTTTGGCATTGCTACATACGATAAGACAACATTCTTTTTATTCGGGTTCCCATTCAATATCCAGCACTTTTCCTTAGTATGTCCAATTCGTTTACAATGGCTACAGGTTGGCTTGGAATTTGTTGGACCTTCATTGCTCTGCTGATGTCTCTTTGATTGATAGGATTCATTTGGATTCATGGTTTTCTTTTCTACCTTCATATCTCGATTCTGGAATTTAGATTTATCAACTGTTGTAAATTTATTGCTGGAATGGATAATAACATATTCGTCTGCCATCACTGCTGCTGTTTCTACTTGTTCTACACCTTTGTCTGCTAAATGTATTCTTACATCACCTCTGATGTTATTGTTAAAGTCTTCCATTAGCATAAGATTAGCTAATTTATCAAAGTCTTTGTTTACACCTTTGGATCGAATCCATCTTTCAAAATATTTCTTTTTCTGTCTTAGAAAATCAACATGGGATTGTTCCTGTTCTTTCTTAGACTCACGAAACACTTTTCTATATTTTTCAGGTGTTAGTGCATAACTTAGCAGTACTCTATTCTTGATCAGTTCATAATCATACAATTCCTCTTCAGTAAGACTTAATACAACATCAAGTGCCTTTCCTTTGTTCAGAGCTGAGCGTAGGAGTATAGCTTTCTTGCCCTCGGGAAATTGATAGTCTCTAGCGTTTCTCTCGAAAATCATGAAGAACTCTTCCACCGAATTATCTTCAAAAACTGGAATATGTTTCTTAAACTTATACAGTTCTGCATCTGCTTCAGAGCTTGCATTCGAATGATTTGACGTACGAGACCTTGCTATCTCAATTCTTTCTTGGCTTGCTATTTTCTCTCTTGCTATTTCTCTTTCCATCTCAATTCTCTTGTCTTCTCTTTCCAATTCTAATCTCTTGTTTTCTCTTTCCAATTCTATCTCCATCTTCCTCATCTCAAGTTTAAATTTCAATTCTTCACTTAAGTCACCAGTTGTATGCTTCACTCTTTGTGTTATAGGAAAAAGTAATTCATCATCTGATTCATCATTAATGTTATCATTAGCAGTAGTTTCTTCAATAATTAGTGTACCTTGTTTTCTTAAACACTCAGTTACCTCTTGAAGTAATTTAGTTTTTGATGGCCTAGTTTCTGTGATAGAAATGCCCAATGATTTAGCCAATTCTTTTAATTGTATCATTGACATTTTATTAAGCTGTTCTGAGGTTAGATCAAATATTTCTGGATCCAATGTAAGATTATTTGTGGCTTCCATTTTATATTATTAAAAGTTACTGTAAATCTTGTTAATAATACAATAAAAGTGTCCAACTTACTTTCTGTCCTTTGAATAATTCACTACACCACACAGTTCAGATTTGTCACAACAAGGTCACAAAAAAAATACCTTCTTAGAGTTACTTTGTTTGATAAGGTAATACACCAGATAATTTTCCAGGCTGAATAGTTAAGTTTTCCGATTCTCAATAGCAATGTTCAATTCAATCACAATTTTTAGTATATTGTATATTGTTCATATTTTCCAACACAATCCATCCAAGTTACGAGTATGTATTACGGCAGTTGTAAATAGTTTGTGTAAATAGTATAACGATTCTTGAAATTGAAGTAAATCCTCTAAACGTTTGTTAGTAAATCACTGACGAGCAAAACCCATTTTATTACAAGGCAATTTATTCACCATAATAAATCATGGATGAGACCTTCTATTTATCACACAAGTATAATTATAATTTATAATGTTATTACGGCTAGAGCCCCCATTCAATTTATGAAAATGATAGTTATAGTATTGTTATTGTTCGTGTGAGTATCCTTGTATTAGTGAAGATCTTATTATATCATTCTGAAGTTTATTTGTAGTTGTCTAGAGTATTCCTGGTTCTTATAATCCCCTGGCAATTCACATAGCGTAGTTTTAGAGTTTTCAGTTGATTTACTTCATGTATAATTATTTGTGTGGCTCATATTATACAGCAAGAACCTCGATGTTGAGTGGTAGTGTAGATTATTAATATAGTTGAATAAATATCACACATACACACATGTATATAACTTTGAAATATTGACGTTAACCAAGTTGTGTAGAAAGCAACGATAAATTTGGTTTAATTTACAAGATCAATCCAGTAGGAATCCAAATAATATTATATACACAATCAAGAAATACACATATTCCAATTAATAATGAATATCCTCAATGAACATATAGCATTGTAGTTAATAGTAGAATAATAAGTTTTCCATAATACAACTCAAATAGAAACGATCCTCAGAGCGGAGAATATTTGATGTTACTAGCTCGAATGTACGCCAAGAACTGACTAAAAGTGTCGAATCGCGTAGAAATATATTACGGGTCAATCGTTGGAAAAACCAGACAGCCTAGTGACACGAATATTTTAATCAAGCCTGCATGTTGACTGCGTGATCAGATACTTTTTATTAAGAACAAGCAATAATGCTCTAACAAAATAAGGAGAGACCGGACGACCTTGACACGCTGTGTTTGCATGAACAGTTCATGTTTTTATCGAGGTTAATAAAAAACAATAATGCTCTAATTAAGTTAGGAAAAACCCGGGGGAAACTTTGAGCTGAGAAATATTTTATATCGTTTAAACGCAATTCGCTTAAATGATTTAGTTGGTTTATTAACATTACAATGTAGGGAATTTACGTTTCGTAACAACAGCTAAATTAAAATGCATTAAATTTTGTTTCAAATTCTAACAGTCAAAACAGAATTTTCCTTGCCAGTTTTTATTTCTAGACATAATTATAATACTTCGACCATAAAAAAAATCCTTACAGAGTTTTATAATAAGGCATTAAAATGTTTGTCTTTTTTTTTTTAAATAAATTTTCTACCTTGTAAATTTTATGTTAAAAAATTAAACCTTTTATTAACAAACTGTAAATTATACAATGTTCTGCAAGCCTCATTAAAAATGTTTCATAAATAAAAACAACAACAACAACAACCAGTTACATTGATATTCTTTTAACTTCAAAGTCAAAACCAAGATATTGTTTTTAAGATTGCATATGTGCTAATAATGTGTTTAGTAAGAGCGTATTAATTGGCAAAAATAGGATAAAAACAAAAATAATACAATTTATCTTTTATATTCAGGAATCACACTGAATGCTTTATGGCAAAGGCTAGACAAAAGACCCAAATTTCCCAAAGGAAATCTTGATCAAGATTCCAAGAAATTTATCTGGCAGTATTTGTCAGGGTGCAAGGATTTAGAATTCTACACATTGCCAGAACCCAGAGAAGAGTTAATAATTGTCAACTATCTGGATTACATCAACAGAGACTACACTTGCCAACTGCCAGTAAGTATACTAGTCTAGTTACATTTTACTTCATTTCATGTTAACTGCTTTATATCTATCAGATGCTCCTTTGTATAGAATAAGTCATACTTTTGCTCATCCATGGTTTTAGTCTTTGTGTTTCATTTGGATATATGGTGTTAAATAATGTAAAGTATTGTTTTGTTCCAAACTATTTCAGGCAACTATTTCATGCTCAATCACATTAGCAAGAAATAGAACTTATAAGACTTTGTCCTAAGCATGTCAGAGTATTTTATTGTATTTTAAAATATAATTTCTAAGGTCGAAAAATGCTGTAGTGTTATTACTTTTTTGCATTTTAATATTCTCTCCTAAAGGGTTTCTATATCTAGTGATGTTACTCGTGTTGTTAAATGTGTTAGTTGTGAATAGTCACTGCTAATGAGCCTGACAGCTCTCGTTCTGATTTGTTATAGTTTTTTAATATTCTCTTTACGTGAAGAGTCCCAGGCAAAGTATAATCTGATATAGAAAAGATACATTAATATCTAGTAAATAAAAGGTAAAGTATCCCGTTGGAACAGATTGATTCATTGGACCAGTGAAGCAGCATTCACCAGTTTTTGTTGCCTCAGCATACTAGGGGATTGTGTGGCCAGCACAATGCCCAGTCGCCTTTACTTTACCCCAATTAAAGTCAGGTACCCATCAGAGCTGAGTAGACACAAGGACACCCTCCAGAACCCAAGAAAAAATCCTAGCCTTCACCAAGATTTGAACCCAGGACCTTCATGCACCAATATCTAGTACTGTTCTAATTTTTGTTCATTAGCTATGTCAAGTAAATTAATGTTCTGTTAATACTGGCTTTTTAAACCCCCCCCCCCCCCCCCCCAAAGAAAAACTATTGATAGCAGTATTTTTCGACTTTACTCTAAGCATGTTGAGCTCAAAGGTCTAATTATGCTGGCCATGAAAGAAAACCCCAAAACATTTCAGTTGTACTAGAACTATATTTGACTCATTACAAATCAATGAATGGATACATCATGATTCTCTGTATTTATGACCTGTTTTATTTTCTAGTCTGATACACCACATGACATCTATCCTTTGGTGCCCATTGATTTAAAGGGGATTAAAGGAAACTGTCAACATTTCCTAACAAGAACCAATGTGACATCTTTAGTGAGAGATGAAAATGGCAAATGTCTCTTGTCAATGGAGGAGGTCTATGAAAGGTGACCATTTAGTATGACTTAAAGATGTGTTAAAGTTAGATCAAATATCTCTACATCAGGCCACAATACTTATGTTGTTAATGTGTTAATGAGGTTTATGAATAGAAAGTACATTCGTTCTGGTCAATTGAAGATTTTTGTTTAGGTATGAAAAACATTGCAGCCACCCATCTCTAGTATAAAAATTGTTAGGTTGTCTCTGATAGCTTTATAATCTTCTAACATTCATCTCCCTCTCCATTGCCTTACCTCTGCATGTTCTTTAGGTGTTTTCCATAGTGGTTGTTTTATTTGTAGTTTCCCCCAACATTTCACTGACATTCAAATCATCTGAGATCCAGGTGGTTTATGTTGGTCCCTCCCTCTCTCTCTCCCTCTCTCCTCCCCCCACCCCACCATACAGTAGGCTTTGTTCTATGAGGATTACAATCTTGTAATTTATGTATGAAGAATTACCTGAAACATATGGTTGCTAATGTGAATGTTCTCCCTGTTGTTGCTCATATACTGTCCCTATGACAAAACACCTCTTTAAATTTTTTTTGTGGTTTGAGTCCTGGGATAAAAAAAAGAATCAGTTTATTGACAGACTATACAATTACTTTTTTTTTTTTAAACTCTGTCAGTTGGGGTCAGAGTTTTGTTATTGTTGCAAGCCAAGAGCAGAGAAGTCTGGCACTCTGTGGATATTCCTTTAATCCAGCTGGGCTTAGCAAAGATGTTTACTGTACACTGGAGTGTGTGGGAAGGTAATCCATGAAAACTTTCTTGAATTTTTCATTGTTAAACATAAATAGCTTAAAGTTAGGCCTTAGGTGCAGATTAAATATACTTATCACTATTTTCATTGGAATTTACATCCTAGAAATCCACATTGAGTGAAAAGTTTGTATACCTTTTAACACTGTAAATATACAGTTTAGGTGAAAATCCATTTTGAAGCATCATAACTATACATTATGGGTGAAAACATTTTTTAATAGGGTAAATGTAAAGTTTAAGGACTTTGAGTTTTTTGAGTTTTTTAGAAGCAAGAGCACATATTGGGGATAAGCAGTGAAGTAGTTCATGCGTTCTTTATACATTTATATTTATGCCCCCAGAAATCATTTGCCTGTTACTAAGAAATTGTAAGTTACCCGAAATTTCAAGTGCACTTTTTATTTATTGAACAAAACTGACATGAAAACAAAAGTAGAAACAAGGCTGAACTTGTCCAACTCTTTCTGCAGAGCTAGGACTGTGGGGGAACTAACAGCGTGCAAGTTTGGGAGGGGCCTGTCCCGATTCAAAGCCAGCAACTCCCCTAAGACAACACTGTTCTCAACAGTCAAACTTTTGGTACATTACGGCCTGGTGTCAAAGCAGGTTGGTTTTTGTTGTTACGTATTAATAAAGTATGAATAATTGGTGAACCAATTTTAAGACCCCGTCTGCTCTTGAAGAAAACATTTTTACTTTTTAAAATTCTTTCTGTTGATCATTGGGAACATTTTGAAGCACATTTTTGCTATATCTTTAAATACATTTGTTTAATGAATTCCTCATTGGAGTTAAATAAGTAAACTAATTAATTTGATAATCAAGATACATTCTCTCATTTTATAAAATGTTTTTTTTTAGTGGACAAGAAAGTTTTCTAGGTGCACACATATTATCTGCACAATTTTAACGACCATCTCGTCAACTTTGGCAATAACAATCAATAACAATATGCCATACACTAAGTTTTCAAGTATAACAAACTACCTTTCTAATCAAATCAGCCTTTCACATTAAAATATGGTCTGGCCCCTGGGATAAGTCAAGTTCGTCTGGTCTTCCTGCGTCGCTTCACCCCCATGACCTCTGCATGTCACAGAACAGCTATAAAAGATGTGTCCGATTACTTGTTGACTAAGCCCAATCAAACGGCTGAGCACCAAGAAATCATGAGAGTATTGGTAAGATTACACTGCTAGCTAGCTCATTGTTTATGTAAGTTTCCTTTCATGCATTACATTGCTTTCTTTTGTTGATATATTTTGTCATCATCGCCTTCCTTTTTTTAAAGAGTTTGAGTAACAAACATTTTAAGAAAATGAAAAGCAAGTTCAAAAGTCATTTGGCCACAGAAGTAGTTCCATACAGAGCGGTATTCCCTGACAGTGAATCAGCTGATTGGAGAACAAGGTAAGATAGGTCATGCTCTACTAACTAGTCACGGACACGGCCTACATCTATTAATTCTTACAGCATTAAAGAAATTTAAAAAGCTCCTCACAGGAACAATTTGGATTTGTTCATAAGAAATTTAAAAAAAAAAATTCAGAAATTTGCAATCTGAATATCTTTTAAATTCCATCCATCCATCACTATGGCGCTACAGCCCTAATCAAATAGCTAGACTAGATCCATACAACCAATACACAAGGAGTGCACTAATATTTGTGTGTAAGAGGAGCACCTGTTGCATATACAATAATATAATATATTCACATCAGATTAATTTTTTATTTCATAATTTACTATAAAAAAAAGCCAATAATATAAGAAAATAAAATCTCTTAAAAAATTTTTTATATGTAATATTGCTGTGAAATTAATTTAGTAATTGTGGTCTGAACAGAGCTGGGCAGGAAAGGAGCCTGAGGATGGTGAAGCTGTTGAAACCTTACGTCTACAATGACATAATAGCCTACGACAGTGATGAAGACAGTGCGGACGACGAAGATACGTCTTTCACTGGGAAGGATGATGACCTCGATGAGGACGAAGAGGAGGAAGAAGAAAAGATGGATGAAACTGAGACAGAGATTAGAAAAACAGGTAGTTTAGCCTTTTGGGCAGAGATGAGAAAAACGGTTCATTAGGTTTTGGGCAGAGATAAGATAAAAATGGGCATTTCTTATAAAGCTTCTATCCAGGCTATTAAATTAGCATGCTCAGTGAGCTCTTGGTGTGATTTGCAGTGGCAGATGTACTAGCCAAAGTTCTTTTTAAAAGATTTTCTTGTCCCAGATTCTTTCAGTGTTTGAGATAGACTGTTCCATAGAGAAGGCACCACTGATGAGATGAGAAAAACTGTTAATTTAGCCTTTTGGGCAGAGATGAGAAAAACTTAATTTAGCCTTTTGGGCAGAGATGAGAAAAACTGTTAATTTAGCCTTTTGGGCAGAGATGAGAAAAACTGTTAATTTAGCCTTCTGGGCAGAGATGAGAAAAACTTAATTTAGCCTTTTGGGCAGAGATGAGAAAAACTGTTAATTTAGCCTTCTGGGCAGAGATGAGAAAAACTGTTAATTTAGCCTTTTGGGCAGAGATGAGAAAAACTGTTAATTTAGCCTTTTGGGCAGAGATGAGAAAAACTGTTAATTTAGCCTTCTGGGCAGAGATGACAAAAACTGTTAATTTAGCCTTTTGGGCAGAGATGAGAAAAACTTAATTTAGCCTTTTGGGCAGAGATGAGAAAAACTGTTAATTTAGCCTTCTGGGCAGAGATGAGAAAAACTGTTAATTTAGCCTTTTGGGCAGAGATAAGAAAAACTGTTAATTTAGCCTTCTGGGCAGAGATGAGAAAAACTGTTAATTTAGCCTTTTGGGCAGAGATGAGAAAAACTTAATTTAGCCTTTTGGGCAGAGATGAGAAAAACTGTTAATTTAGCCTTCTGGGCAGAGGAGAAAAACTGTTAATTTAGCCTTTTGGGCAGAGATGAGAAAAACTTAATTTAGCCTTTTGGGCAGAGATGAGAAAAACTGTTAATTTAGCCTTTTGGGCAAGATGAGAAAAACTGTTAATTTAGCCTTCTGGGCAGAGATGAGAAAAACTGTTAATTTAGCCTTTTGGGCAGAGATGAGAAAAACTGTTAATTTAGCCTTCTGGGCAGAGATGAGAAAAACTGTTCATTTAGCCTTTTGGGCAGAGATGAGAAAAACTTAATTTAGCCTTTTGGGCAGAGATGAGAAAAACTGTTAATTTAGCCTTTTGGGCAGAGATGAGAAAAACTTAATTTAGCCTTTTGGGCAGAGATGAGAAAAACTGTTAATTTAGCCTTTTGGGCAGAGATGAGAAAAACTGTTAATTTAGCCTTTTGGGCAGAGATGAGAAAAACTGGTAATTTAGCCTGTTGGCTTGAGTTGAGAAAAACTGGTGATGGATAGTGTTGTTTGTTTACATTCTTAAACAGTGTATGGTATAATGGAAACAAAAAAAAAAGGTATTAATTCTTTGAAGTGTCTATAACTTATATCATAGGAAAAGTTAAAAGATATTTTTTTTAAATGTATTATGAAACAAAGAAGGATTATATAAACTTTCAGTGATCAAAGACACCACTTCTAGATAACACAATTGTCTGGCTCATTTGGTTCATTTCCTTAGGTAACCCAGTGTACCACCAGCCACTTATTAATCAAATTATGATGCACATAAAGAGATCTGGAGAAAGAGGACTGATGCAAAGGGAGGTCTCTATAATGTTGTTTTCTATTAGTCAACTCCAGACTATAAACATTTTACTTTCAAAATATAAGTTGTTGTTTTTTTTCTAAAAAGACTTTAAATGCTGTTGTCCTTCAATTTTTTTACCTTCTAGACATTTCAATTTTTTTTCATCCTCATTAACACATGCAAGATTTATTCCTAAGTACTAGAAATATTAAATTACATATTTACTAATATTTGTGTCACATTTTGAAAATCCTGCTAGTGAAACATATTCTGTTACTTTTTAAAAGCATGGCATGAAATGTTCATAATGCATTCTTCTAAATGTGCGCAGATAAAAAACAGGCTCAACTTAGGCAGGCTGAGAATAAAGTATTGTTTTCAAGAGCTGCAGAAGGCTAATGTTTACACCACAGTGTACAGATCTAGAGGAAAGAACAGTGTTGGCTTGTAAGCAAATAGACTATTAAAAAACTGTACCATAGACTGTACGCTGTCTGTATAAAACCTTTACACTATATGTATTTTATCTGTATATTTACTGAATTCAAGTTTACAACAAGCATCAAACTTCCCTAGATTGTATATTAAAATGCAAAACAATTTTGATTGCTTTATTGATTTTTATTTCCTTTCTTAATCTTTTTACCCTATTTTCCCTGGGGTGTTAGTTTAGCATTTAATTTAAATGTACATTGTCAAATTCAATTATTGTTTGTTCAAATAGTTGGAATAAAACATGTACCTTTTTAATAAAAAAGTAAAGTACCCTTCGGTCCAAACTGATCAGAGGGCTGATGAAGCAGCATTCACCGGTTTCTGTGGCCACCGCATACGAGGAGATGTGTGGACAGCACAATGCCCAACCACCTTTACTTTACTCCAACTAGTGTCAGGATCCATCAGAGCCGGGTAGACTCAGGGACACCCTCAAGTCCCGGGAAAAAATCCTAGCCTGCACCAGGATTTGAACCCAGAACCTTTGGATCGCCAGTCGAATGCAATGCCGCTCGGGCACCATGCCCCATACCTATATAGTCAACTGATATTAAAATTGACCGAGCAGAAAAATTACAAATAACATAAGAAGCCAAAGAAACATCATATATATAAATGTTGATACAAAAATTGTAATTCAAAATCAATGATTCCTGTGTCCTTACCTCAACAGCCTTGTCTCAAATGAAGTATTGGAAAAACTGAAAGTAAAAAAAGGAGAAAAAATCAAGCAAGACAGGACCATTGACCTGGAGGATACAGATGTTGTGAAGACTTTCAATGAAGCAGAACTAACCCCTGGTGAGTACCTTTATCTTTAGTGTATTCACCAAAACATCATTACCGCAAGTGCAAAATCTAAATTTTGGATTCTTGAAAATGACTCTTAAATCAGGGGTCGCAACCTGCAGCACATGTGCCAGACTTGGCACGCAGAGGGGCTTTCTAAGGCATGCGAAAGACCACCAAAAAAGGCAGGCAAGTCTACGCTGTGAGAAAAGAACAGTATGACTTTTAGGCTGTTGGCACGCTGAAGGAATTAGAAATACTATTATCAAAAGGTTGCAGAACCCCTGCTCTAAATCATCTAACTTTAACCTCATGTGAATAACCCAGTGTAGTATATTTATATTATAAACACATTGTGTTTCCAAGTTGAGGTCTAACACACTATAAAAAAAAAGTCTAAAAATTTATTTGATTTATTTTTCAACTCATAAAAAGATGTTGAATAAGGTAGTTTTTGCAAAGTTCTGGAAATATGTAATATAATAATATTGTTAAAAAATTTTTTTCTTATTATATGTTTCCTAACTTGCATTCTTGTGAATCAATTTTATTTATTCCTTACACTTTTACTATATTCTAAGAATTATATCAATATTAAAACTTAACCCTTCCCGTACCGACCTACTTCTATCTATGCTGCCTTCAGTTCCGCTATATACGCGCCCGGGACTGTAAGGGTTAATACCTGAAAAAACATTTTTTTTTCTTGTTTTGTCCAGAAACTTTGCAAGAGCTGGAGGAGAAGATCAATGATCTAAATATAGTTTTTAGGGAAGACAGGGGACAACTCCAACAGGATCAAATGCCAAAAAAGGGTAATTCAAGTTGTATGCTATAATTAAAGATTAGATTGTGTGGTTTAACTACTAGTATTTAAGGTATGATGTTAAGTTGTCAGTTTTTTTTGGCTGATTCAAATATTGTTGATTTACAATTTACTTGCCTCTGAATGTTAAGATAAGAATGGTCATTTCTTATAGCGCTTCTATCCATGCTATTAAATTTAGCATGCTCAGCGTCAGTGCGCTCTTGGTGTGAATTACAGTGGCAGATGTATTAGCCAAAGAGAAGTACACATGTAGAAGTACACATTGCCCTGTTATATTTGTTAATATTTTGAACTTTAGGGTATGTTTAAATTGCAAATATCCATCTCATTCAATGAATACTAATTGAACATTGTCCCTTTTATAAAAGGAATGCTTTGAATCAAGTTTTTTGCCCTCACCACTTCCTATCATTGACAAATATGCCAAAAAGACTCTTTTGAGGATAACAGTTTCTAAAATGCATTTCTGTAGAAAAAAAAAAGAGAATATTTTTTTTAGTGTTTATAATTATTTAAACAAAACTTTTTTCCCATTTTGAAGTTTAATAATAAGCCAAAACTTTTTATTCACCATTAATGGTTAACTAGGTCACATGAGGGTTTCCAAGGTGGGTTTTTTTCTTTATGATATGTCTCTATATATTTTTATACAAGCAGGGCAACTATTGCTATTAGTTTCTTTTTGTTGTCCAAATTCTTGCAGATAATGACAAGAAAGACTCCAGAAAGCAGTTCATTGTTCAGTATTTGTCAGAAGTAAAGGCTGTCCATGCACCTCATGTTCTTTATGCAGTAAGATAAATAAACAACAAAATGTTGTTTTCATTTTAAACGATATACTTTGAAGACATTTCTTTTGCTCAATGCTAACATTAGTTTTCACTGAAACCACACAAATTAACAATTGTATTGATTTTAAGTAAAAGACTGTATGACTATTACATGAAATTTTATACATAGAATCTGATCACATTGGACTTTTTAAAAATCTCAGGTTTAAAAGAAAATCCTGAAGTCCAACCATCTTTTTATGTTATTCTGATGTTAAAAGTTTCACAGTCAACTTGCTTCTCAACTCAAAGCTTTTACAGAATGACTTACACATTTCAAACCAATTCCCAGGTCCTGCTGAAACAGGAGGCTAAGATGGGAATGAAGGAACAGATGTGTCGCAAGTCTTTCCGCAAAATTTTGGCAGAGCTCCTGGCGGAGAGAAAGATTTACTTCATCAAAATTGCATCCAAGGATAAGCCCGATAAAGTGGTAAATGGATGCAAACAACAGGCTGTTTGTTTCTTTATAAAACTGTTTCTTCTGCTCTTACAGTTGTTTTTAAATTCATTTCTTTAACATTTAGTTTTATTAATTAGAGTCTACGATTGCCAGTTATTCCCAACTTTGTTGAAGATCAAATTGCAAACTCAAAAGGGTGATGTTCACAGCTTGGTCTAGTTAGATTGTGACAGAGATCACTCCTATCCACGTTTCCAGAACCCCCCTTATTATAGCTCCCATGTGAACCATTTGTCTCCATTTGTTTATCTTTTTAACCCTAGCCATGTCTGATTGGTGAGAGCGGTCACAGAATGGATGAGAGCCTTTCTCCCCTATGAGTTGAATTAGTTAGTCCACTGGAGACCATCGTTGTAGAGATTTTTCTTTTTGGTTTCGATTGAAATTGTACTTGTCCACCTATGTTAATGTCATTTCTGTGTTTCATACTTAAAGAAAGATCAAAGTCTGGTCTTTTGTTTTCATTGATATGTACAGTAGTCCTTACGTCAGTTGAGATTCAGGCTATGTGTGAAAGTACTATTATTCAAGAATAATAAACAATCTCCCCTTGATCACAAGATGTAACAAAATGTAAACATAACTTAATATTGTGAGGTCAAAGAGCCAATCCTGTGACAGGCCTTATATCTCGTTATAGTTTGATTTTAACGTAATTTATTATTGTGAAGTAAGCAGGTTTTTGGATCCCTCACAAAGTCATCATTAAGATGGTAAACTTTGAAGTGTAAGGATTTTGGGGTCATTTGGATGAATTTTGATTGTTGCTGTTTCTGGTCGTTTCAGATTCAGGAGATGGTGGTTGACTCCAGTGTCCCAGCAGACAGTGCGGTGGTGAAGATGGTGCTGCTGTCAGCGCCCATGAACTATCTGAACATGAAGTTCAAGCATCCAGTTCCCCAGTCACCCCAGACAGGGAAACATAAAGTAAATTCACAATCAAAATCTTATTTCATTTAAGCCCAGCCAGAAAACATAACTTAGCATGATATCAATGAGTTGAAGTCCACAATTTTTTTTTATTCATACAAAGCGGCCTAGGGCCAGTGCATTTGTATTGACATGTCAAAGGCTTTGGGTTTGAATCCAGGTTAAACATCACTGGCCTGGTTGGTGTCAAGAAATCTACCCAACTCTGATGAGTACCTCAACATTAGATAGATAACGGAAAAATGGTGGGTCATTGTGCTGGCCACACAATCCACAAAATGAATCCATTGCCATCAAAAATGGTGAACCCTATACTTCACTAGCCCCATGGACTAACATGACCTGGGAGGGGTTACTTAACTTACATTAATCATGACCAAACATTGATTTATTAAAACTTTCCACCTTTCAGCCTGGCCCCAAGAAAAAGGTATCAGAACAGGAGAAGAAGGAGTCGCCAAACTCATCTGTGGTGCTCTCCCCATCGCCATCCAAGTCTGGCACAGAAGCAGACCATAGCTTTGCAATGGTCTCAATCTGCGACCTGCTGGATACCTGCGTGGAACCTGAAAGTACTTTAGATGTTAAATATATCGTAAGTCTTCTAAAGTAATTTAGAAGTTAAACATATCATATGTTCCCAACAGTACTTAAGAAGTTAAATATATCTCAAGTCCTCAACAGTACTTTAGAGGCTAAATATATTGTAAGTCCTCAACAGTACTTTAGAAGTTGAATATATTGCAAGTCCAGGTATAGCGTCCAGGTATAGCGTCCAGGTATAGCATACCTGAAGTCCATGTATAGCATACCTGGATATCTTACTGGCCCCAAAGCATATTTTAAGACCGTTGACCAGATTTGGACGTGTAACATACATATTTAGATCAGATGAAGTAGGTCAATGAAACCTGATGATATAACTCTTTGTTATATGTATCTTCTCTGTTTGTAAGTATATATTATATACAGCTCTCTTCCTAATAAAAAAAAAAAAGTTTTTCCCTTTACTTGAGGGGTCCTAGGGAGAAGATGAATAATCTTGTTTAGAAAAGATATATTAATATCTAGAACTGTTGTAATTTTTTTCACTAGCTATATCAACTAACTAATTGTTTTATTGTTACGTGATTTTTTTAATTCCCCCCCCCACACACACACACACAAACAACAACACAAAAACATCTATCTATATAAGCATTTCTTGAACTTTACATCAAGCATCTGCATGTTTAGATAAATAGCTAAAAAAAAGGATGCTCTAATTATGCTGTTCATATAAGAAAACCCCAATACATTTTAGTTTTACTACAACTATATTGGACTAGTTACACGTCGATGAATGGATACAACATGAGTCACTGTATTTATTACCTTTGTTTTTTTTACTTGAAGAGCCCCAAAGAAAAGAAATGTTGGTTTCTGTCCAAGTTTGAGAGAGCTGAGATTCTCCACAAATACCTGTTCTATTTACTGTATGACTACAAAGGAAAAGCCAATGTCCCATCAGGACCTAATGATGTAAGTCTTGAGCTCTAAACTACTCTGAACTTTAAAATTTGAAAGTAACATTCAAATTCTAATGTGAAACTAAATTTAATGACAAGAGGCTACCAAAGTTAATGTAATCATAGTTAAAAAAATTGTTGATGTACATTCTTGTGTCATCCAAGCTGTTTGCCCTGTTACATACAACAAATTGACATTTTTTGTTCCTTAGTTGTTCAATGTTATGTGTGGTTGTACAGTCTGTAGCTAGGTGGACCTGTTGACTTTATATTAGCTTTAAGGTATTGCCCCTATTGTCATCTAATTCAGTGCATTTATCCTTCTGAGGGTACACATGAATTGGTCCTGTTGTTTCATTTTTTGAGTGTATCTTTATTTTATCTTTTCATTCTGTAATGTTCATGTTTTGTGTATTATGATCTTGGGACTTAACTTTTATGCAGGTGTTTATACAGGAGTTGAGTAAAAGTAAAGTGGCTGGGTATTGTGCTGGCCGCATATCCCCTTGTATGCTATGGCCACAGAAACATGTAAATGTTGCTTCACCTTGCCCTACGGATCAAATTGGTCTAAATGGGACACTTATATACTGTTGAGATTTTGTTTTTTATTGCTCTCAAGTTATTTCCCTTTTTTTATGTGTGTTTGTAACAGGAAGTAGAATTTCCTACTGTGTACCTGGATGTTGAGGACTGGAGAAGGTACCTGCCACCCTTGAAGAAACACAACGGTGAGTAAATCTAAACTTTGTATCATACACATTTCATTAAGGTGTCAGTTTTTGGGATATTCTTTTTTATTCTAAAGGGTGCTCCATATTGAGGCACGGTGGCCGAGCTGCAGCGCGTTTGGCTGGCGTACGCGTGGGTCCTGGGTTTGAATCTTGGTCGAGGCTAGGATTAGTTTCTGGGTCTGGAGGTTGTCCATAACCCTAGCCCAGCTCTGATGGGTAAATCAGGGCTAGCTGGCCGGGCATTGTGCTGGCCACTCTATCCTCTAGTGTGCCGTGGCCACAGATTACAGATGGTCAAAGCTGCTCCACTAGCCCTAAGGATCAATGGGATCGGATGGGATACTCTTCTTTACTCACTCACCATCAGGAATACCTATGAAGTGTGGCTCATTTTCTTTACTTACTTACCATCAGGAATACCTATGAAGTGTGGCTCATTTTCTTTACTTACTTACCATCAGGAATACCTATGAAGTGTGGCTCATTTTCTTTACTTACTTACCATCAGGAATACCTATGAAGTGTGGCTCATTTTCTTTACTTACTTACCATCAGGAATACCTATGAAGTGTGGCTCATTTTCTTTACTTACTTACCATCAGGAATACCTATGAAGTGTGGCTCATTTTCTTTACTTACTTACCATCAGGAATACCTATGAAGTGTGGCTCATTTTCTTTACTTACTTACTTACCATCAGGAATACCTATGAAGTGTGGCTCATTTTACAGAAAACATCTTAATATGTTGAAGAAAGCTTTGAAGACTTACATCATTTTTATTGATCTATTCAAATAGCTGCAGTCTTAAAAGAGCTCAACCAAGCTGGTACTTGCATGATGGGAGATGTAATACTTCATATGCCTCTGGAAATGTTCTGCCAACTGGTCAAGAATAATATTGAGGTAAAAGATAGACTTATAAGTTTTTACAGACGTTCCTTCTAGACAGAAGATTATTACGTCCACTAGGCCCAAAACTCCTGCAGGGGGGGGCAGGGATAGGTTGGCAGCGGGGATAGAACCCGCGATGTGTCTGTCGACAGTCCGGTGAACTAACCGCAGGACCAGCCGGCCTCTCTGGGACCAAGAGGTTAGCATATTTAAGTCATGCCCCACTTTGATATAAATGTATATTTACCTCTGTGAGAGTCCCACTCCAGGCAAAAAATATTGGCACAAGCAAGGGTTGAACTTGTAAAAGAAAAAGACACATTTCTATCTGCCAACATGGCAACACTTTGAAATTTTGTTTTTTAAAAAATGACTCAAAGATAAGAAGCTCTAAAACCAGAAATGTGGAGTTTCTTTGCTTTCAGATATTTTAAGACTTTTGTGTAGAAAAACTTTGCTTGTTGAAATTCTTTATTATACTTTGAAAAAATGTTATGTGTAGTTTGAATCAGTCAATTGTAAACTTGTTTCTCCCCCTGACTACTTAAAGATTCCTGGTCTGCAAGAGCTGTTGGATGACCCGAGGAAAAAACTTTATCCCATCATGAATGCCCCGCCATCAGTCCTGGCCCTCCTTCTGTACAAGAGGCGCTACAGGGGCAAAATCAAGGACAATTTGACAATGTTGACCCATATGGGGCTATTGAGTTATGGGCCCTTGATAAATACAAGGGACCTTGAGTTTGTAAGCACTGTTTTTTGTTGTTTTTTGTTATAAATACATTTTTTACATACTTTTTATGATTTTTTTAAAAAGCAGATGAGATCTAGGTAATATTAATGGTCAAATGGGGGACATACTATTAACTTTTAAAAACAATAACTTAATGATCACAGCATGTAATTGTTGGCTAATTTGTTTTCATTGTGTCCATTAACTAGGTCAGCCTCTACCTGCACACAAAGGCCATACTCCTGGATACCCGGAAGAGCCTCAGGTGTTACATCATGACACGATGTCCAGATGGGGAGACCTTTGACCAGTTGAACTTTCACTTCCAGAACATGGAAGAGGTCAGTCGGTACTGGCAGGATCTGTGGAAGATCAGCCTCTTCTCCAAGATGGGCAGCATCTCCATGGGTGAGTGAATAATAAACACTCAGCCATCCCCGTGCTACAGTCTAAGCGTCCGTTATGGAATGAGATTTTGTTTCTTTTCACCAGAGGGTTGATACCAAGGTTTTAGTAGTCAACAAGGGCTTAGTTTCTGAGACACCAACTTTGTGGTTTTCTCAGCAAGATCACTGCATTAGAATAGTTTTGCTGATTAGCCATAAACTGTTTCACTCAGATCTCCGCCCCAATACTTGAACACTGGGCCACATCTATGTATTTATTTCAGTTGTGCACTAAGTCACGAATGCATGTAGTAGATTCTTTAGATGGAGAATATAAATCTTTGAGTTTTCTTCCGACCTGACACAGGTGTTTGGGACATGCTTGTTGTCACCTTTCTGCCATTGCCCCCTATCTGTACCTCTGATATTTTCTTCCTAGGACCAAAGCCACCAAACACTGAATTGTTTCCCAGTTGGCAGCAAGGACCATAACTATGATGTTTAGTTTGCTCACAGATTTAGTTGTGGGGGAAATCAATTATTGAAGATTTATATGAATATTTAACATACACTTAAATCAAAGCTCAGTTTTATTCAATGGTAAAAAATATATAAATTGTGATAATAATTAGTAATCGTCAACATATATTTAAATTAAATAGATTAAAATGGATCAAAATTTTTAAATAAATAAATCATTAATAAAAATAAATAAAAATGAAAAGACAAGCTTTAAAAGAAACAAATCTTAGATTTAAAAAAATACATATAGTATAGATCTAGAGTTCAAATCTAAAATTGTAAGGCAATAGTAAAAAAATTTTTATTGCAGCCACAACCAACACACTTTTTATGCATGCCCTGCATAAAATAATGAAAATATAACTTACGGATAACTTACTTTTTCAACAATGCCCCTTTTTTTTTCCTGCAGAGGATGTAAAAGGCAGTCACGGTTCGGTGACTCTCCCTGAAGCCCAGAAACCAAAACCCTTTCATGAGATGGTGGAGGACAACTGGCTGCCAGGTGACAGAAGGGGAGCAGCTGGACTAGACACAACTTTATTCGCGTAAGTTGCACACAGGGCAGGTCAGTCGTCCAGTTAAAAGATTAGTTCCGCAGGTCAGCCCTACTCCATGACCATTAATGGCAGGTCAATATCCTTTTTGGTAATACTGCATGTTAACACTTTCTGTCCGTAGTTTTTTTTTTCAGGTTCTGCCGGATTTTTTTTCATTATAGACAAAATGCATATGTCTTTAAAAAATAAATTTTAAATATATTTTTTTATTAAAAAATACCAAGTGTTACACATCAAAATGAAGGTAAATAAATACTGAATCTAAATGGAATTAAAAATCTCATGGGCCTGCATACAAATCGCAGCCTTGGTTTACAATTTCTCACACAAATTTTATTACACCAGCCAACTCTTGTTTGATAAATTTTTCTAGTTTATAAAATTAAAAATGCTATGTTTCTTAATGGGGTTTAGAAAACATTTAGTTTTCCGTTCAGACTGTTTTGGTCCTTTGGGCTAGTGAAGCAGCATTAACAAGTTTCTTTGGCCGCAGAGCACAATGGATTGTATTCCTAGCTGACTATACTTTACCCCTATTAACTCATTCCGTGCCAATCCACCATATATGGTCGATTAGACTCTGCGCTTCCATGCCAATCAACCATATATGGTTGATTTGGTTTTTTCATAGCTGATTTTGTTGCTATAGCTTATTAGTTCGACTTTTTATATTCTCAAATGAATGACAAATCTTTCTGCTTCCTTTCTGCTTGGTTAACTTTTGGTTTTTAAATAATAATGACAATTTTTAATTGCTTTCTGTGTAAACGTTTGTAAACAAAGTATAGCCACGCCTACTCGAAATATTTCTAGGCCTTGGAACTTGTCAAATTTGCTATTAAAATTTTTTATTATTGCTAATTATTAATTTCTATTCATCAGATAATAACTTTTTATCATTTAAATCTGGTTTTGAGGACTGTCGGTTTATTTACTAATTAAAGATTCCGACATTTGTGGTTAGGCCTAGGCCTATGTAAACTATATAGAAATATAAAGGATCGGCGTTTGCCGGCTGATACTAATAGAACAAAAATGTATTTTCAAAAATTCAAAATGCATTCTAATCAGGAATTGATATACTTTTAGTGGTTTCAAGCCGAATAGGATATCTGCTACGCATACCATATAAAAATCTGTTAAGATCAATTTTTTTTGCTCCTTTTTTATTAAACAAAAAATTTGATCTCTAAAAATTACTAATAAAGATGTAACTATTATTATAATATTGTTTTAACTTCTACTTATTATTATTTCCTGTTTAATTTCCTTTAATTTGATATGAAATACAGGTATCTTGAATAAACAAATACCTTTAGAAATTTATGAATAAATAAGGGCACCCTAAAAAAATTTTAGCGGCCTAAAAATGGCCTGGCACAAACGCGGTAAACCCCCCCGGCACAGAATGAGTTAATGTCAGGTACTTAATCAGAGCTGTGTAGACCCAGAGACACCCACCATGTCCTAAAAAATACCAGACAAGCCTTCCCGCTTTTAAGCACTACTCTTGCTTCTCCCTGCCTGTGGATTTCCCTAAGGAGAGACACCCACCAGAACTGGAAAAAAATCCAATCATAGCCTTCACTAGGGTTCAAACGCTGAGCCTTTGGTGGGTCAATCTTAGCATCCTCCTACTAGACCGCCACTACCCCATTAATAGCATTATTTGGGAAAAAAAAAGCATTAAATGTAGGATCACCATAATTTTCTCTTCAAGCCACCGCATCAACAACTGGAACATTGATGCCCACAAGAGGAATCCCGGGATGGTACTGATGATGCAGTCTTCTATTAGCACAGACGTTGGGTCAGATGCGAAGAAGGCTGGCGCCAACAGCAGTGGAGGAGAAGGAGATAAAGGTAGACACATTTGCATTATTGAAACAAAAACTATATTGAAGTCATAGTATTATGTAATCAGCAATACACTTTTAAAAGATTTAATCAATGACCTCATATCAATATTGTAACTTTTCCCCTGTCCTTCTCCCTAAGAATGTGCACACTCCAGTGTAATTGTAAACTTAAGTTGCCCCCCTCTCTTCTGCATTAATTAGACATGAAAACTAAAAAGCTCTGCAGATTTTAATAGTTAGTAAAATATTTTATGACTCTGACACATAGGTGAGATTTTATTTGTAACTGATGTTGACATGACCTATCTTCTCCAATTTCAGACAGCCCATCAAGCTGTCATAAAGTTCAAAAGAAATCCAAGCCCCATAAAGTCAATTCATCAGTTGATAAAGATGTCAAGCCACCAGTTAAGAGAAAAGCACAATCAGAGAGATCCAATGCCAAGAAATCTAAAACTGAATGTAAATTTTTCATTTTATTCATTTTCTTTATTTTGTTAAACATGTAAATTTCTTTATATTCTCATGTATATTCTTTTTTCTGTCATTTATTTTCATATTTCATTCATCAAACTGACACATATCCTGATAGTGGGCTACTTTTCTTCAATGTGTATTAAACACTGGACTACTTTTCTTAAATGTGTATTAACAGTGGACTACTTTTCTTCAATGTGTATTAACACTGGACTACTTGTCTTCAATGTCTATTAACACTGGACTTCTTTTCTTCAATGTGTCCTAAAACTGGTCTACTTTTCTTCAATGTGTCCTAACACTGGACTACTTTTCTTCAATGTGTCTTAACATGGGACTACTTTTCTTCAATGTATCCTAACATTGGCCGCTATTTGACTCGTGTCTCTGGTTGGTTGTTTCAGCGCTTATTTCCAAGAAAACTGTTTTCAAGGAGAAGAAATCAAAGAGAAAAGTCAAGAAAGACAAACAGCGAAGCAAAACAGGTCAGATCATTTTAAAATTACATTTATCTCAGCAAGATGAAGCTCTGTCAAATTCTCAGCTGTTATTAATCAGTTTAAATAGCCAACGCAGTGGCTACTAATTAGTATATTTTCTTTGCCAATGATCTATCCATTTTATTTGTCAATGATTTTTATATTTTGTGTAAAAAAAAACAGATGTGCTAGTACTAATGTTTGTTTATTGTTGTTTTTTTCCCCATGGTCAGCCTGCGACAGCAAAGATAGAGAAGCTAAGAAATTGTTAAAGAAATTGAGGGCCTCCTTTACCCCATTGGAGAATGGAATGGTTAGTCTCCCTTCCAATATTAACTCTTGTTGCTTCCCTTCTACTTGAAAAAATAAAACGTCATTGTAACTAAGGATCGTGTGTATGATAAGAACAACTTGAACCGGAACGTTCAATGACAACTGACACTGTGCTTGGGGCAATAAGTTTATTGTCATGTGCATCAGACGACATGTAGTATATAAATCATAACAGCCTTGTCTCCCATCGCATATACACCAATATCTCAAGACTCTTTCGCAGTCCAGTCTGTAAGGACTTCTCTTTTCCACTGTCGCTCTGATACTCATCTTATCTCCAAGCATCTTTTTCTCTTAGTCTATTAGTCTAAAAACATGACGTCAGACACTCACTTCCTGGTTACACGTACATGCACATATTGAACAAATTAAATATTAAGTATTTCCATATCATTGCACACCAAACCAATCCTTACAGTTATATTTCTTCCATTTTAAAAAGGTGTGCCATTTAGCTGATGAACTGGGAGTAATTTTTAAATGGTTGTCTCTAACGTTTGATTAATGGAGACCAAATACTGATTTAAAATATTTCAGTCACAGTAATACTGGGCTTTATATATTCAGAAATAAAACAATATTAAACTCACAGAACTGGACACTGTGTTATAATAGGATTGTTCTAGAATGGCTCTGGACAGATACATGATTCAGATTGTTTAGACTTAAAGTACTATACAAAATGTGGATGGGAAAATATTATCAAAACAAAAACATGATGCACAGAAACAATATATATAAACATCAGAATTCATAATTATGCCTAATAAATTCAAATATTTTGTTAATTTTTCAGATATTATTGTTTGAAGTCTCCAGTTGTCTGCTGCACCCTAAAGCCCAGCAATGTGTGCACTCCACTTTTCTAAGGGATTTGCTTCATCAGCTTCTGCAGGTAAGTGATGGATTATATCTTTCCTCTTTCACTTCAAGGCCTGAATAGCACTCTGGATGAGCTAGGGTAGACTGCTCTAACTTCAACCGATTTCTCTAGAGGGCGCACAAAAAACATTCTTAAAAAATAACTATTATGATTGGTTAATACATTTTTATTTTTATCGTCTCGCGATTGAAGGGCGGGAAAAGTAGTATAAAAATATCATGTCTATGTTTAGCCATTTTAGCAGATGACACCGTTAAACAGAGGCTTACACTGCGACCATTGTCTTTTTTTGAACTGACCCACTATTTTCTAGTTTTTCTGATTAGGCTAATATACAGTGTATCGCTTCACAATGCCTAAAACGTTAGTTATTTAATTTATTTATTTGTTTAACCCTTTGAGCCCTTGCCCCCGCTAAAGCGGGATTGCGATAGTACAGCGATAGTACAGCTACGTGGATTGGTTTAGTCTTGCCATAACAGCCAATCAGATGTTTTGTTGTAGCGTGCGTAGGTTAAAGTTTATCAAAGATGTCTGCTTCCTTGTTTACATTGAGTTTGTGACAAAAATTTTCAATTTTTTTATCATGAATCGTCACGAGCCTCAACCTGGTCCATTGGACAAAAGGATAACGTACTTCTTTGTTCTCAACACAATAAATTTTTATTTTTTTCAAGATTTGTCATACTAAAGTTGAATTTTGGCGCTATAGTTCAGGTAGACCTATTCTTTACTTGCAAGTTCGATTTCATGTTGTTATCTTTGACGGTTTTTCCTCAGTGGTCGCTCAATCATGATATATTGCGAAATAGGCATAAATTGCGCAGGAGCCCAGGCGGTAGGGTAAATTAGGCAACCGGAGCGGAGGGCTCAAAAGGTTAAAAAATATATATAGCAAAGAAATAGGCCAAACTACATACTGTTTTTTAATTAGACTTTGAAAAATATTTTTTATAGAAAAAAAAAGAAAAACAAAGCGGTCGAAGTTAGAGCAACCCTGGTCGAAGTTAGATACATATAATAAAGCTGGGGGGTAGGGAAACTAGGGGACTTTTTTTTTGTATTCCTTAAAACTATTGGCTAAAAAGTTTAGTACCCATCCAATCAGCAGAAAGTACACGAAACAAGGGTGAAAAAATAAAATCGCAATCATGATTGGTTGTCGATTTATAGAGAAAAGAAAAACGAGTTTGTTGCGGTTCGTAATTTAATCGGTCGAAGTTAGAGCAGTCTACTCTAGCAACTAAAAATGCAACATCAAACCTTTTGTCAGTTTGAAATTCAAAGCTCTGGATTTTTGCATGCAATCACTATTTCTTAGACCTGCAGCCTGTGACCTTACAATAATAAATACATAAAGTGTTTTTTAGAGCTGGTTTTGTAGATCAGGGATCAGCAACAAATGGCACCAGTGCCAGGTGGCATGCGGAAGAACCCCAAAAAATTTTTTATATTCACTGCAAGTCAAAACAATGTACGCTAGCATAATTAATGGCTTCTGTGTGTTCAACTTCTTGTGTGTGCAAAGATCTCACCTTTGGATCTGTGATGGAAACTACCATTAAGATAGTCAAGTTTATAGTTTCCCACCCTTAATTGATTCAAAGGCAATTCAGAATTCTTCTACAACAAATTAAGGGTGATTGATTATGGTGATTTGCCGTTGGACAGCAGTGTTGATTATGGTGATTTGCCGTTGGACAGCAGTGTTGATTATGGTGATTTGCTGTTGGACAGCAGTGTTGATTATGGTGATCTGCTGTTGGACAGCAGTGTTTGATTATGGTGATCTGCTGTTGGACAGCAGTGTTGATTATGGTGATCTGCTGTTGGACAGCAGTGTTTGCTTGCTTAAAATCTTCAATAGATTTATTTTTTTAACTGGAAGAAAATTAAAGTGTTTCTTGATGAAACATTTTTTTAAAATCTGGCATTGAATTATTGGGACTTTCAGATGTTGAGGCTGATGTTTCTGACGGATATATAGACACATTTAATAGCCTTGAACTTGCATTTACAATGACAAGCTCAAACATTACTTTAATCATATATGTCTACTGCAACGAAACTGGAATATTTTGCCATTATATCATCTTCAAAGTACAACTTTCAAGTACTTCCCTTATGTTTTAAGGTTCATTCATCTCAATATACAATAACGATTGAGAAGTATACTGAATCACTCAAAACGTAATTTTCTTGAGCAAAGTCAATTTCATGGACCCATGTTTTTACACCACATCAAGCTTGACCTCTGTAGCTTACTACTACCCAATTAGTTCTGGATCTCTTAGTGTTGATGAGTATTGACATTGAAATTCAGCATATTGAATTCAAAACAGCCAAATCGAGGATCTGTAAGAAAGCTCTCTTGAAACTCCATCTGCGGGTCATCCCTCCCTAAAGCATTTATCTGTTTGAAAAAAAAACAACCTGCGTTGGCTTTACTTTCTACTTTTTTTTTGCCTCAACTTACACTTGTGAACAGATTTTCTCTCACATGAAGGATGTTTTAATTCCACAAAGAGGTCGACTACCACTCAGAAGCCTGGGTGAAGCTTTAATGTGGCAATTGATGTATTGAACAGTTAGTAAAGAGTATGCAAGGTAAAGGCTCACAATAATAGATACAGACTAATTACATTTGAAATTAATTTTGTATGTTCAACTTCTGCCTGAATAAAATGAATTCAACATAAAATTTATTTGTTTACTTTTTTTTTTACGAAATATAAGACACATGTATACAAGTAGACAGATCATATTAAGTAATTGTTGTAATTTTTAATGTATAAAAAAAAACTAAGCAAAAGTTAAACCCAGAAAGTTTATCTGTTCTGTTACAGAGACGGCTCCTTCTTTAGAACATACAACTATTTAATGTAAAATAATTATATGTCTATGATTACATTTAAAAATTAAAACCATAATACTGGATTTGTAAAAAGAATTAATAAATAAAACTATTTATATTACTAAACATAACGTCATTGGCATCACTAGAATCAAATTTGGAAATTTTAATTTAAATAAAGGGAGATAATTAACCCATTTTCGTTGCCTTAAAATATCTTAGTGTTTTTTTTTCTTTTATAAAAAAAAAAGGCATAAAATAATATCAACTTTATAATGATCAATATGATTAAAAGATAATTGAAAATATATAGATAATGGGATTAAACACTTTATATGTGAATTTTGAAACATCACATAAACTACTCAGCTTGTTTGATTACTTAGCAACTATTCATTTAAATTAACCATTGTGACTCTTTTTTCTTGTAGCATCTCATTAGTAACATGGCAACCTATAAAATAACACATAGGTCTAACTCTAAAACAATTAAATGGCCCTAAAAATAATTATATTAAAAATATCTAAAATCTTGTATTTAAGGCTTGTTATTTACATGTTTATATAAACTTAATGTATATTTACACAATTTTAATTAACTTATACTCATATGATTCATAGGCTATAGGCCTACATAATGTCAAAAATAAAGCTTCTATATATTTAATTTTTTCAAGTTAGGAAAATAGATAATATACCTTTTACATATTTTTATTACAGGACTTATTATGCAGGTTTAGCTATCATATCATATCATATATCATATCATATCATATATATATATAAATCTCAAAAGGAATATGTATGTATGTGGCTGGCTGGCTGGCTGGCTGGCTGGGTATGTACATACCGCATAATCTTTTTAAATACTGGACATAAAAACGTGAAATTTGCTACAAATATTCTTTGCGTTACGGCGGTGAACACTGTCAAGGTTTAAAAAAAATTTAAATGACCGCAGTGGTCAGTTTGGCCAAAAAACGCGAATAAAACGACATATTTTGGGTTCATGTTGAATTTTCCGTTCCAACTTTTTATAGTTTTTCGATCGATCGCGCTAAGAAAATAAAAAAAAAGGATGGCGTTGAGATTATTTTTATGACGTCATCAATCTTTGCGCATGGATTTTATAGCAATGAAGGGACATTTTTCATTCATGTTTAAATTGACGTCATCAAACTATGTGCATGGATTTTATTGTCTCAACTCAATGACGGGAACAAATTTTCTTCATGTTTAAATTGTCTACGTGCCGTAAACAACATAAATTCTTTACACTACCAATACTGTAGTTGATTTTCTTAATCTATCACTACTTTAATACTTTACACTGTGAATTCATGACTTAAAGCTAATTAATAATTTAAAACTTTACAAACATAGGACAAAGCAAATAGATTTAGCATTTTTTTTTCTGTTTCGGGAAGTAATACCGACGCATTACTAAGCTTATTTAAACGCAGTGGTCCTGGTTACACTCTATATTTAAGCTTATAATTATATGGCGTCATCAAATTTTGCGTATTTATGCGTTTAAGAAGGGAACAAAATTTAGTTTTAATTTGCGTCGTTATTTGTGGAATGCAATATTTAAATGGTATAAGTTACCGGAAAATACTTTATCCCCGCTTAAGACTATTGTTTATAACTCCATGGGTTATTTTATCCAGTTCCGAGAACTGGGCACCTTTAGGCTTATCGCCTAGGTAACGGCCATTGTTTAAATTACCGGGCAATGTTTAAATTACCGGGCAATGTTTATAAAAACGGGCAATGTTTATAATACCGGGCAATGTTTAAATTACCGGGCAATGTTTAAATTACCGGGCAATGTTTATAATACCGGGCAATGTTTATAATACCGGGCAATGTTTAAATTACCGGGCAATGTTTAAATTACCGGGCAATGTTTAAATTACCGGGCAATGTTTAAATTACCGGGCAATGTTTAAATTACCGGGCAATGTTTATAAAACCGGGCAATGTTTAAATTACCGGGCAATGTTTATAATACCGGGCAATGTTTAAATTACCGGGCAATGTTTAAATTACCGGGCAATGTTTAAATTACCGGGCAATGTTTATGTTACCGGGCAATGTTTAATTTGCCGGGCAATGTTCAAATTGCCGGAACTAACTTTTTAAAGTTTTAATTCGTGTCGTATACGTTTTATAAACGTTATTTCATATGGGTTTCATTTGTTATTGTTTTACATGTTGAATAGAAAATTTAATTCTAAGTTTGCTTCCAAAGCAACAATAAATAAATAAATAGCAAATAAACAAAAACAACACAACATAGGTCTGCGACTTAATGTTTGTCGTAAAAAAATATATCAAACAATCATTAAAAAAAAAAAAAGTACTGTCGAATGTTCTTTATCAATGAATAGAACAAAATATATTCATGTTTTAATTTGCGTCGTAATTTATAGCGGGCAATTTTGTAATTGTTATAATGGGTGATGAGTAATGATTTTAACGGGTAATTCATGTTGTAGCGGGCAAATAAAAAATTACCTCACGTTTAAATTCGTGTCGTAGGTCATGCGGGCAATCTCATTATAACTGCCTGAGTAGTTAGAGTGTATGTAAACATAACTTTTAGCCGGTTCGGAGGACCGGGCACATAACGGCTTGTATATATATAAATCTCAAAAGGAATATGTATGTGGCTGGCTGGCTGGCTGGGTATGTACATACCGCATAATCTTTTTAAATACTGGACATAAAAACGTGAAATTTGCTACAAATATTCTTTGCGTTACGGCGGTGAACACTGTCAAGGTTTTAAAAAAATTAAAATGACCGCAGTGGTCAGTTTGGTCAAAAAACGCGAATAAAACGACATATTTTGGGTTCATGTTGAATTTGCCGTTCCAACTTTTTATAGTTTTTCGTCACAAAGTTAGAAAAAAAAGGATGCGCTGAGATTATTTTTATGACGTCATCAATCTTTGCGCATGGATTTTATAGCAATGAAGGGACATTTTTCATTCATGTTTAAATTGACGTCATCAAACTATGTGCATGGATTTTATTATCTCAACTCAATGACGGGAACAAATTTTCTTCATGTTTAAATTGTCTACGTGCCGTAAACAACATAAATTCTTTACACTACCAATACTGTAGTTGATTTTCTTAATCTATCACTACTTTAATACTTTACACTGTGAATACATGACTTAAAGCTAATTAATAATTTAAAACTTTACAAACATAGGACAAAGCAAATAGATTTAGCATTTTTTTTTCTGTTTCGGGAAGTAATACTGACGCCTTACTAAGCTTATTTAAACGCAGTGGTCCTGGTTACACTCTATATTTAAGCTTATAATTATATGGCGTCATCAAATTTTGCGTATTTATGCGTTTAAGAAGGGAACAAAATTTTGTTTTAATTTGCGTCGTTATTTGTGGAATGCAATATTTAAATGGTATAAGTTACCGGAAAATACTTTATCCCCGCTTAAGACTATTGTTTATAACTCCATGGGTTATTTTATCCAGTTCCGAGAACTGGGAAACCTTTAGGCTTATCGCCTAGGTAACGGCCATTGTTTAAATTACCGGGCAACGTTTAAATTACCGGGCAATGTTTATAATACCGGGCAATGTTTATAATACCGGGCAATGTTTAAATTACCGGGCAATGTTTAAATTACCGGGCAATGTTTATAATACCGGGCAATGTTTATAATACCGGGCAATGTTTAAATTACCGGGCAATGTTTAAATTACCGGGCAATGTTTAAATTACCGGGCAATGTTTATGATACCGGGCAATGTTTATAATACCGGGCAATGTTTAAATTACCGGGCAATGTTTAATTTGCCGGGCAATGTTCAAATTGCTGGAACTAAATTTTTAAAGTTTTAATTCGTGTCGTATACGTTTTATAAACATTATTTCATATGGGTTTCATTTGTTATTGTTTTACATGTTGAATAGAAAATTTAATTTTAAGTTTGCTTCCAAAGCAACAATAAATAAATAAATAGCAAATAAACAAAAACAACACAACATAGGTCTGCGACTTAATGTTTGTCGTAAAAAAAATATATCAAACAATCATTAAAAAAAAAAAAAGTACTGTCGAATGTTCTTTATCAATGAATAGAACAAAATATATTCATGTTTTAATTTGCGTCGTAATTTATAGCGGGCAATTTTGTAATTGTTATAATGGGTGATGAGTAATGATTTTAACGGGTAATTCATGTTGTAGCGGGCAAATAAAAAATTACCTCACGTTTAAATTCGTGTCGTAGGTCATGCGGGCAATCTCATTATAACTGCCTGAGTAGTTAGAGTGTATGTAAACATAACTTTTAGCCGGTTCGGAGGACCGGGCACATAACGGCTTGTATATATATAAATCTCAAAAGGAATATGTATGTGGCTGGCTGGCTGGCTGGCTGGCTGGGTATGTACATACCGCATAATCTTTTTAAATACTGGACATAAAAACGTGAAATTTGCTACAAATATTCTTTGCGTTACGGCGGTGAACACTGTCAAGGTTTTAAAAAAATTAAAATGACCGCAGTGGTCAGTTTGGTCAAAAAACGCGAAAAAAAACGACATATTTTGGGTTCATGTTAAAATTGCCGTTCCAACTTTTTATAGTTTTTCGATCGATCGCGCTAAAAAAATTAAAAAAAGGATGGCGTTGAGATTTTTTTCAGGATGACGTCATCAAAGTTTGCGCAGAGATAGCTAGCCGGCTTTTCGTTATGACGTCATCAAATTTTGCGTATTCATTTAAAATTAACTTTGCTTCAATGTTTGCTAATGTATTTTATGAATGAATAGAACAAAATATATTCACGTTTTAATTCGTGTCGTATACGAAATATAAACTTTTGTAGTTGTTGCGTGCAATCTCATTATAACTGCTTGAGTAGTAAGAGTGTATGTAAACATAACTTTTAGCTTTTTCAATTCGTTTGAAGCGGGCGTATACGCATTAAAATCTTTCTAGCGGGAAATATTTCACGTTTCAATTCGTTTCTAGCGGGCAATATTTCACGTTTCAGTTCGTTTCGGTTGTAGCGGGCGTACAAAATGTCATTCACATTTAAATTTGTGACGTATACATCGATAAACTTTTTAACGGGCAAGGTTTTATTAATTGCCGTATATATTAACTGTGTAGCGGGCAATCTCATTATAACTCCATGGGTAGATAAAGTGTATGTAAAATATCATTATGCGATTACATTGAACACAATTTTTTTTAAAAAAAGTTTCTTCTTTGTTTCTTATTGGTTTCATTTGTTATTGTTTTACATGTTGAATAGAAAATTTAATTCTAAGTTTGCTTCCAAAGCAACAATAAAAAAATAAATAGCAAATAACAAAAACAACACAACATAGGTCTGCGACTTAATGTTTGTCGTAAAAAAATATATCAAACAATCATTTTTTTTTAAATAAAATGTTCTTTATCAATGAATAGAACAAAATATATTCATGTTTTAATTTGCGTCGTAATTTATAGCGGGCAATTTTGTAATTGTTATAATGGGTGATGAGTAATGATTTTAACGGGTAATTCATGTTGTAGCGGGCAAATAAAAAATTACCTCACGTTTAAATTCGTGTCGTAGGTCATGCGGGCAATCTCATTATAACTGCCTGAGTAGTTAGAGTGTATGTAAACAAAACTTTTAGCCGGTTCGGAGGACCGGGCACATAACGGCTTGTATATATATAAATCTCAAAAGGAATATGTATGTATGTATGTGGCTGGCTGGCTGGCTGGCTGGCTGGCTGGGTATGTACATACCGCATAATCTTTTTAAATACTGGACATAAAAACGTGAAATTTGCTACAAATATTCTTTGCGTTACGGCGGTGAACACTGTCAAGGTTTTAAAAAAATTAAAATGACCGCAGTGGTCAGTTTGGTCAAAAAACGTGAAAAAAACACAACTTTTGATTCACATTGTCTTTGCCAGTACAACTTTTTATAGTTTTTCGTCACAAAGTTAGAAAAAAAAAGGATGCGCTGAGATTATTTTTATGACGTCATCAATCTTTGCGCATGGATTTTATAGCAATGAAGGGACATTTTTCATTCATGTTTAAATTGACGTCATCAAACTATGTGCATGGATTTTATTATCTCAACTCAATGACGGGAACAAATTTTTTTTCATGTTTAAATTGTCTACGTGCCGTAAACAACATAAATTCTTTACACTACCAATACTGTAGTTGATTTTCTTAATCTATCACTACTTTGATACTTTACACTATGAATACATGACTTAAAGCTAATTAATAATTTAAAACTTTACAAACATAGGACAAAGCAAATAGATTTAGCATTTTTTTTCTGTTTTCGGAAGTAATACCGACGCATTACTAAGCTTATTTAAACGCAGTGGTCCTGGTTACACTCTATATTTAAGCTTATAATTATATGGCGTCATCAAATTTTGCGTATTTATGCGTTTAAGAAGGGAACAAAATTTTGTTTTAATTTGCGTCGTAATTTGTAGAATGCAATATTTAAATGGTTTAAGTAAAAAAATTAAGTTACCGGAAAATACTTTATCCCCGCTTAAGACAATTGCTTATAACTCCATGGGTTATTTTATCCAGTTCCGAGAACTGGGCACCTTTAGGCTTATCGCCTTGGTAACGGCCATTGTTTTAATTACCGGGCAATGTTTAAATTACCGGGCAATGTTTATAATACCAGGCAATGTTTAAATTACCTGGCAATGTTTAAATTACCGGGCAATGTTTATAATACCGGACAATGTTTAAATTACCGGGCAATGTTTAAATTACCGGGCAATGATTATAATACCGGGCAATGTTTATAATACCGGGCAATGTTTAAATTACCGGGCAATGTTTAAATTACCGGGCAATGTTTATAATACCGGGCAATGTTTATAATACCGGGCAATGTTTAAATTACCGGGCAATGTTTAAATTACCGGGCAATGTTTATAATACCGGGCAATGTTTATAATACCGGGCAATGTTTAAATTACCGGGCAATGTTTATAATACCGGGCAATGTTTATAATACCGGGCAATGTTTATAATACCGGGCAATGTTTAAATTACCAGGCAATGTTTAAATTACCGGGCAATGTTTAATTTGCCGGGCAATTTTCAAATTGCCGGAACTAAATTTTTAAAATTTTAATTCGTGTCGTATACGTTTTATAAACATTATTTCATAAGGGTTTCATTTGTTATTGTTTTACATGTTGAATAGAAAAATTAATTCCAAGTTTGCTTCCAAAGCAACAATAAATAAATAAATAGCAAAAAAACAAAAACAACACAACATAGGTCTGCGACTTAATGTTTGTCGTAAAAAAAATATATCAAACAATCATTAAAAAAAAAAAGTAGTGTCGAATGTTCTTAATCAATGAATAGAACAAAATATATTCATGTTTTAATTTGCGTCGTAATTTATAGCGGGCAATTTTGTAATTGTTATAATGGGTGATGAGTAATGATTTTAACGGGTAATTCATGTTGTAGCGGGCAAATAAAAAATTACCTCACGTTTAAATTCGTGTCGTAGGTCATGCGGGCAATCTCATTATAACTGCCTGAGTAGTTAGAGTGTATGTAAACATAACTTTTAGCCGGTTCGGAGGACCGGGCACATAACGGCTTGTATATATATAAATCTCAAAAGGAATATGTATGTATGTATGTGGCTGGCTGGCTGGCTGGCTGGCTGGCTGGGTATGTACATACCGCATAATCTTTTTAAATACTGGACATAAAAACGTGAAATTTGCTACAAATATTCTTTGCGTTACGGCGGTGAACACTGTCAAGGTTTTAAAAAAATTAAAATGACCGCAGTGGTCAGTTTGGTCAAAAAACGTGAAAAAAACACAACTTTTGATTCACATTGTCTTTGCCAGTACAACTTTTTATAGTTTTTCGTCACAAAGTTAGAAAAAAAAAGGATGCGCTGAGATTATTTTTATGACGTCATCAATCTTTGCGCATGGATTTTATAGCAATGAAGGGACATTTTTCATTCATGTTTAAATTGACGTCATCAAACTATGTGCATGGATTTTATTATCTCAACTCAATGACGGGAACAAATTTTTTTTCATGTTTAAATTGTCTACGTGCCGTAAACAACATAAATTCTTTACACTACCAATACTGTAGTTGATTTTCTTAATCTATCACTACTTTGATACTTTACACTATGAATACATGACTTAAAGCTAATTAATAATTTAAAACTTTACAAACATAGGACAAAGCAAATAGATTTAGCATTTTTTTTCTGTTTTCGGAAGTAATACCGACGCATTACTAAGCTTATTTAAACGCAGTGGTCCTGGTTACACTCTATATTTAAGCTTATAATTATATGGCGTCATCAAATTTTGCGTATTTATGCGTTTAAGAAGGGAACAAAATTTTGTTTTAATTTGCGTCGTAATTTGTAGAATGCAATATTTAAATGGTTTAAGTAAAAAAATTAAGTTACCGGAAAATACTTTATCCCCGCTTAAGACAATTGCTTATAACTCCATGGGTTATTTTATCCAGTTCCGAGAACTGGGCACCTTTAGGCTTATCGCCTTGGTAACGGCCATTGTTTTAATTACCGGGCAATGTTTAAATTACCGGGCAATGTTTATAATACCAGGCAATGTTTAAATTACCTGGCAATGTTTAAATTACCGGGCAATGTTTATAATACCGGACAATGTTTAAATTACCGGGCAATGTTTAAATTACCGGGCAATGATTATAATACCGGGCAATGTTTATAATACCGGGCAATGTTTAAATTACCGGGCAATGTTTAAATTACCGGGCAATGTTTATAATACCGGGCAATGTTTATAATACCGGGCAATGTTTAAATTACCGGGCAATGTTTAAATTACCGGGCAATGTTTATAATACCGGGCAATGTTTATAATACCGGGCAATGTTTAAATTACCGGGCAATGTTTATAATACCGGGCAATGTTTATAATACCGGGCAATGTTTATAATACCGGGCAATGTTTAAATTACCAGGCAATGTTTAAATTACCGGGCAATGTTTAATTTGCCGGGCAATTTTCAAATTGCCGGAACTAAATTTTTAAAATTTTAATTCGTGTCGTATACGTTTTATAAACATTATTTCATAAGGGTTTCATTTGTTATTGTTTTACATGTTGAATAGAAAAATTAATTCCAAGTTTGCTTCCAAAGCAACAATAAATAAATAAATAGCAAAAAAACAAAAACAACACAACATAGGTCTGCGACTTAATGTTTGTCGTAAAAAAAATATATCAAACAATCATTAAAAAAAAAAAAGTAGTGTCGAATGTTCTTAATCAATGAATAGAACAAAATATATTCATGTTTTAATTTGCGTCGTAATTTATAGCGGGCAATTTTGTAATTGTTATAATGGGTGATGAGTAATGATTTTAACGGGTAATTCATGTTGTAGCGGGCAAATAAAAAATTACCTCACGTTTAAATTCGTGTCGTAGGTCATGCGGGCAATCTCATTATAACTGCCTGAGTAGTTAGAGTGTATGTAAACATAACTTTTAGCCGGTTCGGAGGACCGGGCACATAACGGCTTGTATATATATAAATCTCAAAAGGAATATGTATGTATGTATGTGGCTGGCTGGCTGGCTGGCTGGCTGGCTGGGTATGTACATACCGCATAATCTTTTTAAATACTGGACATAAAAACGTGAAATTTGCTACAAATATTCTTTGCGTTACGGCGGTGAACACTGTCAAGGTTTTAAAAAAATTAAAATGACCGCAGTGGTCAGTTTGGTCAAAAAACGTGAAAAAAACACAACTTTTGATTCACATTGTCTTTGCCAGTACAACTTTTTATAGTTTTTCGTCACAAAGTTAGAAAAAAAAAGGATGCGCTGAGATTATTTTTATGACGTCATCAATCTTTGCGCATGGATTTTATAGCAATGAAGGGACATTTTTCATTCATGTTTAAATTGACGTCATCAAACTATGTGCATGGATTTTATTATCTCAACTCAATGACGGGAACAAATTTTTTTTCATGTTTAAATTGTCTACGTGCCGTAAACAACATAAATTCTTTACACTACCAATACTGTAGTTGATTTTCTTAATCTATCACTACTTTGATACTTTACACTATGAATACATGACTTAAAGCTAATTAATAATTTAAAACTTTACAAACATAGGACAAAGCAAATAGATTTAGCATTTTTTTTCTGTTTTCGGAAGTAATACCGACGCATTACTAAGCTTATTTAAACGCAGTGGTCCTGGTTACACTCTATATTTAAGCTTATAATTATATGGCGTCATCAAATTTTGCGTATTTATGCGTTTAAGAAGGGAACAAAATTTTGTTTTAATTTGCGTCGTAATTTGTAGAATGCAATATTTAAATGGTTTAAGTAAAAAAATTAAGTTACCGGAAAATACTTTATCCCCGCTTAAGACAATTGCTTATAACTCCATGGGTTATTTTATCCAGTTCCGAGAACTGGGCACCTTTAGGCTTATCGCCTTGGTAACGGCCATTGTTTTAATTACCGGGCAATGTTTAAATTACCGGGCAATGTTTATAATACCAGGCAATGTTTAAATTACCTGGCAATGTTTAAATTACCGGGCAATGTTTATAATACCGGACAATGTTTAAATTACCGGGCAATGTTTAAATTACCGGGCAATGTTTATAATACCGGGCAATGTTTATAATACCGGGCAATGTTTAAATTACCGGGCAATGTTTAAATTACCGGGCAATGTTTATAATACCGGGCAATGTTTATAATACCGGGCAATGTTTAAATTACCGGGCAATGTTTAAATTACCGGGCAATGTTTATAATACCGGGCAATGTTTATAATACCGGGCAATGTTTAAATTACCGGGCAATGTTTATAATACCGGGCAATGTTTATAATACCGGGCAATGTTTATAATACCGGGCAATGTTTAAATTACCAGGCAATGTTTAAATTACCGGGCAATGTTTAATTTGCCGGGCAATTTTCAAATTGCCGGAACTAAATTTTTAAAATTTTAATTCGTGTCGTATACGTTTTATAAACATTATTTCATAAGGGTTTCATTTGTTATTGTTTTACATGTTGAATAGAAAAATTAATTCCAAGTTTGCTTCCAAAGCAACAATAAATAAATAAATAGCAAAAAAACAAAAACAACACAACATAGGTCTGCGACTTAATGTTTGTCGTAAAAAAAATATATCAAACAATCATTAAAAAAAAAAAAGTAGTGTCGAATGTTCTTAATCAATGAATAGAACAAAATATATTCATGTTTTAATTTGCGTCGTAATTTATAGCGGGCAATTTTGTAATTGTTATAATGGGTGATGAGTAATGATTTTAACGGGTAATTCATGTTGTAGCGGGCAAATAAAAAATTACCTCACGTTTAAATTCGTGTCGTAGGTCATGCGGGCAATCTCATTATAACTGCCTGAGTAGTTAGAGTGTATGTAAACATAACTTTTAGCCGGTTCGGAGGACCGGGCACATAACGGCTTGTATATATATAAATCTCAAAAGGAATATGTATGTGGCTGGCTGGCTGGCTGGCTGGCTGGGTATGTACATACCGCATAATCTTTTTAAATACTGGACATAAAAACGTGAAATTTGCTACAAATATTCTTTGCGTTACGGCGGTGAACACTGTCAAGGTTTTAAAAAAATTAAAATGACCGCAGTGGTCAGTTTGGTCAAAAAACGCGAAAAAAAACGACATATTTTGGGTTCATGTTAAAATTGCCGTTCCAACTTTTTATAGTTTTTCGATCGATCGCGCTAAAAAAATTAAAAAAAGGATGGCGTTGAGATTTTTTTCAGGATGACGTCATCAAAGTTTGCGCAGAGATAGCTAGCCGGCTTTTCGTTATGACGTCATCAAATTTTGCGTATTCATTTAAAATTAACTTTGCTTCAATGTTTGCTAATGTATTTTATGAATGAATAGAACAAAATATATTCACGTTTTAATTCGTGTCGTATACGAAATATAAACTTTTGTAGTTGTTGCGTGCAATCTCATTATAACTGCTTGAGTAGTAAGAGTGTATGTAAACATAACTTTTAGCTTTTTCAATTCGTTTGAAGCGGGCGTATACGCATTAAAATCTTTCTAGCGGGAAATATTTCACGTTTCAATTCGTTTCTAGCGGGCAATATTTCACGTTTCAGTTCGTTTCGGTTGTAGCGGGCGTACAAAATGTCATTCACATTTAAATTTGTGACGTATACATCGATAAACTTTTTAACGGGCAAGGTTTTATTAATTGCCGTATATATTAACTGTGTAGCGGGCAATCTCATTATAACTCCATGGGTAGATAAAGTGTATGTAAAATATCATTATGCGATTACATTGAACACAATTTTTTTTAAAAAAAGTTTCTTCTTTGTTTCTTATTGGTTTCATTTGTTATTGTTTTACATGTTGAATAGAAAATTTAATTCTAAGTTTGCTTCCAAAGCAACAATAAAAAAATAAATAGCAAATAACAAAAACAACACAACATAGGTCTGCGACTTAATGTTTGTCGTAAAAAAATATATCAAACAATCATTTTTTTTTAAATAAAATGTTCTTTATCAATGAATAGAACAAAATATATTCATGTTTTAATTTGCGTCGTAATTTATAGCGGGCAATTTTGTAATTGTTATAATGGGTGATGAGTAATGATTTTAACGGGTAATTCATGTTGTAGCGGGCAAATAAAAAATTACCTCACGTTTAAATTCGTGTCGTAGGTCATGCGGGCAATCTCATTATAACTGCCTGAGTAGTTAGAGTGTATGTAAACAAAACTTTTAGCCGGTTCGGAGGACCGGGCACATAACGGCTTGTATATATATAAATCTCAAAAGGAATATGTATGTATGTATGTGGCTGGCTGGCTGGCTGGCTGGCTGGCTGGGTATGTACATACCGCATAATCTTTTTAAATACTGGACATAAAAACGTGAAATTTGCTACAAATATTCTTTGCGTTACGGCGGTGAACACTGTCAAGGTTTTAAAAAAATTAAAATGACCGCAGTGGTCAGTTTGGTCAAAAAACGTGAAAAAAACACAACTTTTGATTCACATTGTCTTTGCCAGTACAACTTTTTATAGTTTTTCGTCACAAAGTTAGAAAAAAAAAGGATGCGCTGAGATTATTTTTATGACGTCATCAATCTTTGCGCATGGATTTTATAGCAATGAAGGGACATTTTTCATTCATGTTTAAATTGACGTCATCAAACTATGTGCATGGATTTTATTATCTCAACTCAATGACGGGAACAAATTTTTTTTCATGTTTAAATTGTCTACGTGCCGTAAACAACATAAATTCTTTACACTACCAATACTGTAGTTGATTTTCTTAATCTATCACTACTTTGATACTTTACACTATGAATACATGACTTAAAGCTAATTAATAATTTAAAACTTTACAAACATAGGACAAAGCAAATAGATTTAGCATTTTTTTTCTGTTTTCGGAAGTAATACCGACGCATTACTAAGCTTATTTAAACGCAGTGGTCCTGGTTACACTCTATATTTAAGCTTATAATTATATGGCGTCATCAAATTTTGCGTATTTATGCGTTTAAGAAGGGAACAAAATTTTGTTTTAATTTGCGTCGTAATTTGTAGAATGCAATATTTAAATGGTTTAAGTAAAAAAATTAAGTTACCGGAAAATACTTTATCCCCGCTTAAGACAATTGCTTATAACTCCATGGGTTATTTTATCCAGTTCCGAGAACTGGGCACCTTTAGGCTTATCGCCTTGGTAACGGCCATTGTTTTAATTACCGGGCAATGTTTAAATTACCGGGCAATGTTTATAATACCAGGCAATGTTTAAATTACCTGGCAATGTTTAAATTACCGGGCAATGTTTATAATACCGGACAATGTTTAAATTACCGGGCAATGTTTAAATTACCGGGCAATGTTTATAATACCGGGCAATGTTTATAATACCGGGCAATGTTTAAATTACCGGGCAATGTTTAAATTACCGGGCAATGTTTATAATACCGGGCAATGTTTATAATACCGGGCAATGTTTAAATTACCGGGCAATGTTTAAATTACCGGGCAATGTTTATAATACCGGGCAATGTTTATAATACCGGGCAATGTTTAAATTACCGGGCAATGTTTATAATACCGGGCAATGTTTATAATACCGGGCAATGTTTATAATACCGGGCAATGTTTAAATTACCAGGCAATGTTTAAATTACCGGGCAATGTTTAATTTGCCGGGCAATTTTCAAATTGCCGGAACTAAATTTTTAAAATTTTAATTCGTGTCGTATACGTTTTATAAACATTATTTCATAAGGGTTTCATTTGTTATTGTTTTACATGTTGAATAGAAAAATTAATTCCAAGTTTGCTTCCAAAGCAACAATAAATAAATAAATAGCAAAAAAACAAAAACAACACAACATAGGTCTGCGACTTAATGTTTGTCGTAAAAAAAATATATCAAACAATCATTAAAAAAAAAAAAGTAGTGTCGAATGTTCTTAATCAATGAATAGAACAAAATATATTCATGTTTTAATTTGCGTCGTAATTTATAGCGGGCAATTTTGTAATTGTTATAATGGGTGATGAGTAATGATTTTAACGGGTAATTCATGTTGTAGCGGGCAAATAAAAAATTACCTCACGTTTAAATTCGTGTCGTAGGTCATGCGGGCAATCTCATTATAACTGCCTGAGTAGTTAGAGTGTATGTAAACATAACTTTTAGCCGGTTCGGAGGACCGGGCACATAACGGCTTGTCATATATATATATAAATCTCAAAAGGAATATGTATGTATGTATGTGGCTGGCTGGCTGGCTGGCTGGCTGGCTGGGTATGTACATACCGCATAATCTTTTTAAATACTGGACATAAAAACGTGAAATTTGCTACAAATATTCTTTGCGTTACGGCGGTGAACACTGTCAAGGTTTTAAAAAAATTAAAATGACCGCAGTGGTCAGTTTGGTCAAAAAACGTGAAAAAAACACAACTTTTGATTCACATTGTCTTTGCCAGTACAACTTTTTATAGTTTTTCGTCACAAAGTTAGAAAAAAAAAGGATGCGCTGAGATTATTTTTATGACGTCATCAATCTTTGCGCATGGATTTTATAGCAATGAAGGGACATTTTTCATTCATGTTTAAATTGACGTCATCAAACTATGTGCATGGATTTTATTATCTCAACTCAATGACGGGAACAAATTTTTTTTCATGTTTAAATTGTCTACGTGCCGTAAACAACATAAATTCTTTACACTACCAATACTGTAGTTGATTTTCTTAATCTATCACTACTTTGATACTTTACACTATGAATACATGACTTAAAGCTAATTAATAATTTAAAACTTTACAAACATAGGACAAAGCAAATAGATTTAGCATTTTTTTTCTGTTTTCGGAAGTAATACCGACGCATTACTAAGCTTATTTAAACGCAGTGGTCCTGGTTACACTCTATATTTAAGCTTATAATTATATGGCGTCATCAAATTTTGCGTATTTATGCGTTTAAGAAGGGAACAAAATTTTGTTTTAATTTGCGTCGTAATTTGTAGAATGCAATATTTAAATGGTTTAAGTAAAAAAATTAAGTTACCGGAAAATACTTTATCCCCGCTTAAGACAATTGCTTATAACTCCATGGGTTATTTTATCCAGTTCCGAGAACTGGGCACCTTTAGGCTTATCGCCTTGGTAACGGCCATTGTTTTAATTACCGGGCAATGTTTAAATTACCGGGCAATGTTTATAATACCAGGCAATGTTTAAATTACCTGGCAATGTTTAAATTACCGGGCAATGTTTATAATACCGGACAATGTTTAAATTACCGGGCAATGTTTAAATTACCGGGCAATGTTTATAATACCGGGCAATGTTTATAATACCGGGCAATGTTTAAATTACCGGGCAATGTTTAAATTACCGGGCAATGTTTATAATACCGGGCAATGTTTATAATACCGGGCAATGTTTAAATTACCGGGCAATGTTTAAATTACCGGGCAATGTTTATAATACCGGGCAATGTTTATAATACCGGGCAATGTTTAAATTACCGGGCAATGTTTATAATACCGGGCAATGTTTATAATACCGGGCAATGTTTATAATACCGGGCAATGTTTAAATTACCAGGCAATGTTTAAATTACCGGGCAATGTTTAATTTGCCGGGCAATTTTCAAATTGCCGGAACTAAATTTTTAAAATTTTAATTCGTGTCGTATACGTTTTATAAACATTATTTCATAAGGGTTTCATTTGTTATTGTTTTACATGTTGAATAGAAAAATTAATTCCAAGTTTGCTTCCAAAGCAACAATAAATAAATAAATAGCAAAAAAACAAAAACAACACAACATAGGTCTGCGACTTAATGTTTGTCGTAAAAAAAATATATCAAACAATCATTAAAAAAAAAAAAGTAGTGTCGAATGTTCTTAATCAATGAATAGAACAAAATATATTCATGTTTTAATTTGCGTCGTAATTTATAGCGGGCAATTTTGTAATTGTTATAATGGGTGATGAGTAATGATTTTAACGGGTAATTCATGTTGTAGCGGGCAAATAAAAAATTACCTCACGTTTAAATTCGTGTCGTAGGTCATGCGGGCAATCTCATTATAACTGCCTGAGTAGTTAGAGTGTATGTAAACATAACTTTTAGCCGGTTCGGAGGACCGGGCACATAACGGCTTGTCATATATATATATAAATCTCAAAAGGAATATGTATGTATGTATGTGGCTGGCTGGCTGGCTGGCTGGCTGGCTGGGTATGTACATACCGCATAATCTTTTTAAATACTGGACATAAAAACGTGAAATTTGCTACAAATATTCTTTGCGTTACGGCGGTGAACACTGTCAAGGTTTTAAAAAAATTAAAATGACCGCAGTGGTCAGTTTGGTCAAAAAACGTGAAAAAAACACAACTTTTGATTCACATTGTCTTTGCCAGTACAACTTTTTATAGTTTTTCGTCACAAAGTTAGAAAAAAAAAGGATGCGCTGAGATTATTTTTATGACGTCATCAATCTTTGCGCATGGATTTTATAGCAATGAAGGGACATTTTTCATTCATGTTTAAATTGACGTCATCAAACTATGTGCATGGATTTTATTATCTCAACTCAATGACGGGAACAAATTTTTTTTCATGTTTAAATTGTCTACGTGCCGTAAACAACATAAATTCTTTACACTACCAATACTGTAGTTGATTTTCTTAATCTATCACTACTTTGATACTTTACACTATGAATACATGACTTAAAGCTAATTAATAATTTAAAACTTTACAAACATAGGACAAAGCAAATAGATTTAGCATTTTTTTTCTGTTTTCGGAAGTAATACCGACGCATTACTAAGCTTATTTAAACGCAGTGGTCCTGGTTACACTCTATATTTAAGCTTATAATTATATGGCGTCATCAAATTTTGCGTATTTATGCGTTTAAGAAGGGAACAAAATTTTGTTTTAATTTGCGTCGTAATTTGTAGAATGCAATATTTAAATGGTTTAAGTAAAAAAATTAAGTTACCGGAAAATACTTTATCCCCGCTTAAGACAATTGCTTATAACTCCATGGGTTATTTTATCCAGTTCCGAGAACTGGGCACCTTTAGGCTTATCGCCTTGGTAACGGCCATTGTTTTAATTACCGGGCAATGTTTAAATTACCGGGCAATGTTTATAATACCAGGCAATGTTTAAATTACCTGGCAATGTTTAAATTACCGGGCAATGTTTATAATACCGGACAATGTTTAAATTACCGGGCAATGTTTAAATTACCGGGCAATGTTTATAATACCGGGCAATGTTTATAATACCGGGCAATGTTTAAATTACCGGGCAATGTTTAAATTACCGGGCAATGTTTATAATACCGGGCAATGTTTATAATACCGGGCAATGTTTAAATTACCGGGCAATGTTTAAATTACCGGGCAATGTTTATAATACCGGGCAATGTTTATAATACCGGGCAATGTTTAAATTACCGGGCAATGTTTATAATACCGGGCAATGTTTATAATACCGGGCAATGTTTATAATACCGGGCAATGTTTAAATTACCAGGCAATGTTTAAATTACCGGGCAATGTTTAATTTGCCGGGCAATTTTCAAATTGCCGGAACTAAATTTTTAAAATTTTAATTCGTGTCGTATACGTTTTATAAACATTATTTCATAAGGGTTTCATTTGTTATTGTTTTACATGTTGAATAGAAAAATTAATTCCAAGTTTGCTTCCAAAGCAACAATAAATAAATAAATAGCAAAAAAACAAAAACAACACAACATAGGTCTGCGACTTAATGTTTGTCGTAAAAAAAATATATCAAACAATCATTAAAAAAAAAAAAGTAGTGTCGAATGTTCTTAATCAATGAATAGAACAAAATATATTCATGTTTTAATTTGCGTCGTAATTTATAGCGGGCAATTTTGTAATTGTTATAATGGGTGATGAGTAATGATTTTAACGGGTAATTCATGTTGTAGCGGGCAAATAAAAAATTACCTCACGTTTAAATTCGTGTCGTAGGTCATGCGGGCAATCTCATTATAACTGCCTGAGTAGTTAGAGTGTATGTAAACATAACTTTTAGCCGGTTCGGAGGACCGGGCACATAACGGCTTGTTTATTATAAATTTACCTTTTTTAAGTCAGCCTTCATACAAATTATAAGTAGTCTATACTCTAATTATATAATATTTTTTTGATATTTTTTAAAGTCTATCTTATATACTTATATCCTCAACTATTTATACATTTCTTTACTCTAGTATATATTATGAAACAAATTTTTTTTTACATTGCATTATAAATACTTACAATAATACAATGCTCCATGTGAAAGCCAGAATTGAATACAAAGTGGCTCTACTTTGCCATCAGTGCCTTTTTAATAACGAGATGCCGTCCTATCTCAAGGAACTAATTACACCATATGTCCCGCAAAGAACACTTCATTCTGCCAACTCATCGCTTTTGGAAGAGCCCCGTTTCTCTCTGACGACCGTTGTGGTATCTACTTCCCATTCAACTCAGGCGAACAAGCTCTACTGTTTCTTTAAAAAAGAACTTAAAAAACTCATTATTTCAAAATTTACCTTGGTTAACATTTAACATGCTTTAGACCCCTACTGTCTTACTTATAGGTTGGGTCAGTTAATGCTACATGTATTTGATTTTTTAAATATTTGTTTTATATCATCACAGGGTTCGTACGGATCATGGAATTTTGGAAAAGTTTTGGAAAATTGATAGAACCATTTCCAGTATGAAAAAGTTTTGGAAAAATGCAATTTGATAACTAGATCATGGAAAAGTTTTGGAATTTTAAAATTTCGATATTTTATTGCAAAATTTCTCTGAACCTGATTTTTTTCCTTTTCCAACACGCGCATCTCTAAATTATAAATACCCGGTACGCTAATTCCGCTTTTCTTGCAAACCTCCCGTGTGTAAATTACGGGAAGCTCTCTTGTCTCGCTTTTTTTTGGTCCGGTGAAGATGGTACCAGCCTATGCTTGCCACTCCTCCCTTTCTCTCCTTCCCCCACAGTTTGGTGTCTGCTAGACTAGATAAGTTAACAGACCTGTCAACCCACAGTTTGGTGTCTGCTAGACTAGATAAGTTAACAGACCTGTCAACCCACAGTTTTGTGTCTGCTAGACTAGATAAGTTAACAGACCTGTCAACTATTTCGATTTTCTCGGAGTTTTACAGATTTTTACCCCTCATTCTACCCATTACAACAAAAACCTTAATTAAAACTCCGATTTTCGGAACATTATAAGTACAAGTTTTATTTAATATTTTTTTAGCCGCTATAAAAACCAAAAGTCCATGATGCAAGAAGTGGACCGTTTAGATTATTCCATTTTCGTTTTTTTTCTTTTGTACAACTGTTAACGAAAGCGCATCGCCGGCTGATTACTTTCACTTTCATGGTTTGTACTTGCACCTTAGGCCTACGCTGATATTTTGATAGCCAAAACGTTTTCGTGTTAAAATGTGGCCGCTAAAGTCCGATTACAACCTATTTATATAAAAAAAATGTAGCGATTTCAAAAAACGACCCGATATAAAATAAATAACAAAAACAATGAATCTCTAGGCCTACCGATGCATTGCCAGCCATAGCGGCGCCATGCCTTATGATATTAATGACTACCGGCTATCGCATTTGTTAAAATACAATTTTGTGTGACATCAATATCTAGTAGGCCTATTATATTTTCTTGGAAAGCGTCACATTTTTAGCTCTAGGTCTAGATGTCTACATATCTGTATTATAAACGCTTTTTACTCTTTTACTTTTCCACTGACTATTAAAAAACAAAAGTTGAATAGTCTATTAGGGCACTAGGACTAGGACTAAAGAAAAAAAATTTGGGTCAAAATAACTACCGAAAATTTTATATATTTTCTAAAAAATGCGTAGGCCTATACTATAGCCTATAGTTATACCATAGCGGCATAGCAGTGCATAGTGCATAGCCTGTCATGTTGCTCACTATTATCTAGTACTAGGTTAGCTATAGGCCTATGACCTTATAAGGATAGGCTATACGTTATAAGGTATAGGCTAAATATGAAGAGGCCTGTTACTAGCATTTTTAGTAGGTCTATTAGTTACTAGTATCCTACTATTTGGGCCTATTACTAGTACTAGGCCTAAGCTATAGAGGCTTTATTACAGTATTTAGCTTTATAATTATTGATATTCTGTAAAGTTAAATACACAGATTGCTATTAATTAAAACTTTAAACTAATTACATTAATAACAAACAATAGGCCTACTACTAGTTATTTTCTTTCCAATTGTAAATGCATAACTTGTGCTACATATCAATACAGTATTATAAAGTTTTCATGATTAATAGTCTGTTACAATCTGATAAATCAAGCTGTAAATGAATTCGTCTGCTCTATTGGTGATGAGCTCTCTTATTATTTTTCCCTATTTTATTATTATTATTGTTTTTGTTTTTTTACTACTCTCTTTTGTTTTCTTGTCTAACTTCTTTTTTTCTTTATACTGTAAACAGTTTTATATCAATACAAGCTAAATTGCACTGCGTTGCCCGGGTGGGAAAAAAGTACAGGATTGTATAAGGTGCAGATAAAAATTGTATAAAAACTGGAGAATGGAACCCGGGTCGCCCGATACGTTAACCTCTTAGATAGTGAAGTCACATGTCCCATGTGAAAAATTATTAGACACTATATAGGCCTAGGCCTAGATCAGTGACACAAAACTCACGTGTTTTCAAATTGACCAATGGGGATCGGTTTACTTACAAACACTGACTTTTTATATATATATATATTTCATCGGTATATGTCGGGATTTTTACTCAAAAGAGGGTCTTGGAAATTTTGTACATTATCATGGAAAAGTTTTGGAAATGTCATGGAAATTTTGTAATCCAAAGTTGTGGGAACCCTGTCATCAGTTAGCTTTGTCTCCTTGCCTAGAGTAATGTCTGTGTTCTTAGTTGTGTGTTAAAAGCGCTCTGAGCTTACATTATGTTCGTTGGCAGCGCTATACAAATATTATTATTTATTATTATTATAATACTGTTGTCTATTAATACTATACTATAATTTATATATTTTTTAAATAATAGAATTATAGGCTATTTTGGCCTACGCCTACATGAATATATATTTTATTATCTTATTTATACATTCTTTTAGAAAATATTGTTGACTGATCCTCCAGTTTTAGCCTCTACTGTTACTATGATACTTATAAACTGTAGGCCGTTAAACGACTTATCTATATGAGTTGAAAGCCAGTAACTCATTAACTCTTCAATTGTTCTTCTCTTAACATTCACCAAGTTGTTTAGTAAAGATCACGGAATTTCTGAGTCGCAGAGTTTCCAAGCAGTAAGGAACACACCACTAGAACAAGCGTCTATAATGTCCTAAATGTTTACTAGCCTGAGCACAACAGTTTTACAAAAGGCATCATTAGTCTACTAAATGACTTGGGTTTTGGTTGCTGTGCTATATCCTTTTTAAAGGATGCTTATCTCTAACATTTTTGTGTTTGCTTCAGCTTGTTCCTTTTATAATATATACATTATCGAACAAAAATAAAAAATATGGTGAATCGACGAATGAAATCCTACTACCCCTGATGTAGATCACATTTATTTAATGGCTTTAGTATAGATGGGTATTGTGTGGCCAACACAAAAGCCCAGCAGCCATTAATTTTCTGAATCAATAATCTGAGTTTTTTTCCTGGGACTTGAGGGTGTCACTGAGTCTACCCAACTCTGATGGGTACCTGGCACTAGTTGGGGTAAAGTAAAGGCGGCTGGCCAATCACCCTTTAGTATGCTGTGGCCACAGAAACGGGTGAATGCTGCTTCACCAGCCCTATGATCCGTTTGGTCCGGTTCCATAATGATTGATATAAATATAAGTAAAGTACCTCGTTTTATAACATTTTAGCTTCTAGGATTTGCAAAGGGGCAATCTGTGTGGCGTACAAGGGGTTTGTGTGGCAGACACTAAGATCCATCCACCTTTACTTTCAGTGATTGGTATCAGAGAAACCCTCCAGACCATGGGAATATTATTAAATATAGTCTACTTTTGTTATTGTGTTTTTTTGTACAAGTATACATACTACCTACCTTCCAAGTATACATACTACCTACCTACCATACTTTTGTTATTGTGTTTTTTTGTACAAGTATACATACTACCTACCTACCAAGTATACATACTACCTACCTACCAAGTATACATACTACCTACCTACCAAGTATACATACTACCTACCTACCAAGTATACATACTACCTACCTACCAAGTATACATACTACCTACCTACCAAGTATACATACTACCTACCTACCAAGTATACATACTACCTACCTACCAAGTATACATACTACCTACCTACCAAGTATACATACTACCTACCTACCAAGTATACATACTACCTACCTACCAAGTATACATACTACCTACCTACCTACCAAGTATACATACTACCTACCTACCAAGTATACATACTACCTACCTACCAAGTATACATACTACCTACCTACCTACCAAGTATACATACTACCTACCTACCAACTATGCATACTTGTTCTTAATTTCAGGAATCCAAAGACAAAACGGCAAACTCCATCAAGGGCAAATCTTTACGCTTGATGAAGGATAAAAGGTTCCGCTGTTACTTGTCCAACTACATCGCCCAAGCCCTCTCAGATGAGGTAGGACTTTGTTGGTGACTATTACTGGTGGCAAAAAAACAGTCTTCATATGGTACTCCTTAACTTTATCTAATTGGCCATGGAATTAGGTCTTTTCATTTAAAAGAGTAACTGCTTTAATGATCCTAAAATTACAGACAGTAAAATTTATATTTGAAAAAATAAGCAAAAGAGATTGCTCTGTGAGAGATTGTCTTTTAGATTTCCACTTGAAAGAAATTAACATTAATTGTATTGTTTACATATTTCATTAGAATTGAAAAGGATTAGTGACTGTGATGACTAGTTTTGAGAACTCGAGTTATTGCATGCTAAACTAATGTCTAAACTTTCATTGGTGCATGTAAAAAAAACATTAAAAAACTGATATTTATGACAGCGATTGACACACTTGTAAAAAAAACATACACGATCATATGATGATGGAGAAAATTAAAACAACAGCTAAGCTGACTTGGTGCCATGTTCTTTTTTTTAATCGCATATATTTATTTTTCTTGCTCAGAAAATTGCTGATAAAATAAGAAAAATGAAGCGTCCACAGATATTCAGCCAAGAAATGCAAAGTGTCTTTACAGATCTGTTTTACACTTTGAAGGAAAAGTTTAGGTAAGTGGTGAATTTAAAATTTATTACATACAACCTGTTCACCTTATTCTCTGCATCAAAGGATTTTCTGGTTGAATGTTTTTTGTTTTTTTTTCAAATTAGCTTACCTTTTCTGCTTGTCTTGTTTTGGTATTTAGTTTATTTCATTTGGTCAGTGTATCACCAACACTTGGGGTCTTTGCTGGCTTGCTTATTTCTCTAGCACAAGGGGGAAAGTCTTCTTGTCTGATGGATGTAATAAGAACATGGCCATGAGGAACCAAAAAGCTCTGTGTTAGGTTTACAGCAATGCCTTTTTGATAGCAAATACTTTTTTATTTTCGTATATATTTTCAAATTACAGAAGTAAAATGCTAATTTGTTTTCTTTTTTTCATCATTTGAGTATATTTTCAGTTTAACAAAAAAAGATTTGTACTGGCCTGGTATACAACATTTATTTACCTTGATTTGCTTACTTGCTTAGTGCCTTTGCTTCCTCATGGAACATAGCGCCTCCACAACAGCTCTCCAGCGCACTCAATTTTTTTTTTTTACTTCACCCCATGAAAGGATGCAGCTTTTCATTTCAACCTCACACGATCGTCTTCAGATGGTCTTAGGACGACCAATCCTTCTCTTTCCCTGTTGAGATTTTTGTAGGGTCTGTCCAATCCACCGCCACTTTCGCCTGGCGATCTGCAGTTCAAGGTTGTCCTGGTTTGTTTGCCTCCACAAGTTGGTGCCGTTGACTTTTTCTGTCCAACAAATCTTTAATATGTTGCGGAAGCAGCCGTTTAGAAAGGTTATTCACCTTAGATCACATAAATTAGAAAAGTTTTTAAAAAAAACAACAGATAAAGAAATTAGTAGTCTAGAAAAATTAAATAATCAAATGCAAATTGTGAGTGAAATTTTAATAAAAAAAATTTTTTTGTTCTAACTTATCTTATACATTACAGATGCTCCTTCTATAAAGAAGATTATTGTGTCCTTTGCACACCCTTGATTTTAGTCAAGTCCTGCATTTCTATTTAGTGTTTTAAATGATGTTAAGTAGCAACATAGAATCTGGATTGTATTTTAAAAATCATGTACCGTATATACTCGCGTATAAGTCGCACCAGTGTATAAGTCGCACCCCGACTTCCAGGGTTACACTGCCTTTTAATATCTCAAAAATGCATACCTTTTAAACATCAAAGTTACTAAATATTCACCCTAATTTGGAAACTTTCCTTAAAAAATTGTTTTAATCGTGCATAAGGCAAACATAATCAAATATAGGCATATCGTAATAATTCTACATAACTCCAATCAACTATAGGGGTTATGTAGGAAACTTTATGACAGAGTAGTGATGTTTTTCGATCTTTTCAAAAACAGTGTCGGGTGTATAAGTCGCACCCCTACTTTTTGTCAAAATTTTCTGCAAAAATAGTGCGACTTATACGCAAGTATATACGGTAATTTGTTCTTGTTAAATCCTATCACACCCTCACACCATGTTCATAACTGAGTTATTTGTTTTATCCTATGTAGCTCACCAAAGAGCTTACCTGTCTACATACCTTCCACTTTGACGGAATTGAATGAACACTACACTGTGAACACCACAGAGCATTATCTGTACAGCGGCAACAAACTGACAGACTCGGCAGTCACTCCCAGCAACATCAAGACCATGGTTGTTTGGGAGCTGCTAGAGGTAAAAACCATTCCCTTTTTTTGTAATCATAATATATTACAAAAATTTTAACATACTTATAATACAACAATTTTAACATACTTATAATACAACAATTTTAACATACTTATAATACAACAATTTTAACATACTTTTAATACAACAATTTTAACATACTTATAATACAACAATTTTAACATACTTATAATACAACAATTTTAACATACTTATAATACAACAATTTTAACATACTTATAATACAACAAATTTAACATACTTATAATACAACAGTTTTAACATACTTATAATACAACAATTTTAATATAATGCCACAATTTCAGCATGTTCATAATACAACAGTTTTAATATTATTTTTCTCTCATCCCAGATAATACAGATATTTATTGATAGACATTTTCATTTCTTCATTGTTTTTATGTATTTCCTTTCCCTTTCCAGTGCTGCCTTCATTTGAAGACTACTGTCCAGAGTGACCACTTGTTCTTCACATTGTCCATGTATCCAGATGACATTGTCCACAGTGCATACAACTTACTGCGGTCTTATGGCATCATTGTCAAACTTAAGGTAAAACAGCACTGCCTCGGTGCTATCTTATGGCATCATAGTCAAACTTAAGGTAAAACAGCACTGCGTCAATGGAATTTATTTGGATCAGGAACCTTTGCCATCCACCTTTCTCTGATTTCCACTAACAAAATTGTCCTGTTCTTTACTATTGAGTTTTAAAAAGACATCCTCCTTGTACAGGAGTCAAACCTCCAGCGCCGCAGGTCAGAAGAAAGCCTTAATTTCCCTCTGGGACTAGTAACATTGGTAAACTATAGGACTAATATGAACTAAGTTACAGAGTATCTATTAAATACTTATACCTCTGCATCATCTCCATCAATTTCAAAATGTACAATGAGTTAATGTAACATTGCTAACTTAGTATAAATAATATATAATGAAAAAATGTCAACACTAAAAAAAAACAAAGAAAGAAAAAATTAATTAGCTGATAGATTGAAGTAAAATAAATAAATCATGTTTCTTGTCGATGAACAGGGTGCTGAGAAGGACTCTAAGCTATTGACTGTCAGTTCTGCCTTGTTGAACAGCCATAAATGCATGCTGAGGTGAGTATTTTAAAACCGTACATGCAAAACAGTACCTGGGGCATGCAAAGCAATTTTCATTGGCATGTGGGTGACTTCCCCCCCCCAAAATAAGCAATTCAAGTCTCTTCTACCAGAAATTGATTGCTAGAGCAGGATGACCTTTAGGGTGTTGGCACGCTGAGTGAATTAGAAATCCTACTTTGGCACACTATTATTGAAAGGTTGCCGAACCGTATAAAAGTGCATTCAACTTAAAATTTTATGTATATTTCATGGCATGGTATTGAATCAATTTTTCTTGTGTTTGAATTTCAGACACACAGAGGCATTGAAGCCCCAGATCTCGGCAGAACTGTTTGCAAACATTGTCCTGCAGCTTGACCACCTGAAATCAGCCTCTGGCGCCGGCAAGCCTCCCCCCAGTGGCGTCAGCCAGTCTGGCGTTTTCCCACATGGCCAGGCAGCCAGAGATGCACTCGTTGACATTGATTTGAATAAATATCAGGGAGGGGTCGTGGTGGCCCTTATGACCACGCTTGCTCTGAAGCAGGTCAGTCATTGGATAAATAAATAGAGTTTGTTGTGTTTAATACATTGCTTTTAATATAGTAATTCCGCTTGACTCAAAACCTTACTACACATTTTTAATTTAGAAGTTTTTGTGATTTTTGTTTATATTTACCTTACAGTATTTTGAAAATCTAGTTTAGTTATTGGTAAGTTTTCAATAATACACTTTGCAAAAATATACAATTTATGTTTATCCTGGTGGATTATTTTTAGTTGTTTTTTAATATGCCACTGATTCTGTATAATTTATCATTGCTTCATGTAATCTAATCAAATACTTACAGGACTTAGAAATTAAAACATTTTTTTTATTAGACAGATTTACATCTTTTTTTTTTTGCTTTCTAGCCATGTGGTATGGAATGGGTTGCCTGAACAAGACAGGAAAACAAACTACTTAACATCGTTTAAAACCGTTAACAAAATAGTAAAACTTGACACAATTCCAGATGCATCAGAGTACGCAATATCTTTTGTACAGAATGAGCATATGTAATATATAAGATAATAGCTACCCGTACATTTATATTTATCAGTTCTTGTAATGAAATACAATGAACCCTTGCTACTTTGCAGTTCGACTTAGCAGATTTTTTCATTATAATTATATAATTAATTATACAAGAAAATATATTGTGGATTTTCCAAAAATTTCAAAAATACACCTACGGTTTTATTGCTAAACATTTGTGCCTGTGTACTGTATGTACATACTGTAGACATCTGTACATTTGTGCATGTGTACTGTATGTACATACTGTAGATAACTGTACATTTGTGCCTGTGTACTGTATGTACATACTGTAGATATCTGTACATTTGTGCCTGTGTACTGTATGTACATACTGTAGATATCTGTACATTTGTGCCTGTGTACTGTATGTACATACTGTAGATATCTGTACATTTGTGCATGTGTACTGTATGTACATACTGTAGATATCTGTAAATTTGTGCCTGTGTACTGTATGTACATACTGTAGATATCTGTACATTTGTGCCTGTGTACTGTATGTACATACTGTAGTTATCTGTACATTACTGTAAAGGGTGGTGTTAACAGCACGTAAAGGGAGGGTTGTAAAAGTCCGAATACACGTTAAATAAAAACTGTAAATATGATGACCCTACTTCGCAGATTTTCAGCTATCATGGCCGGTCTGGAAACCTATATACTTAGATAAACGAGGGTACACAGTAGGTCTAGGTAGAATTGTAATTCACTAAGATATAGATGCGATAGTGAAATCTCTAAAAGCAGTCATACAGTTTCATGGCAAGCCTGTGGGCTGTTGAAGAGAATGTAAAGACACTGCTTGTTATAATTCTGTCAGTGTTTGTTTGCTTTCTCTGTACACAGAGTAAAGTGTCTGTGCACATCCCTGATGAGATGGTTCAGCTGGACGAGGAAGGGCGACAGAAGCTGTCCTTTAAGCAGCCGCAGACAGAATTTGCCCGCAAGAGGAAGCTGGCAGCACTGATGGAGAGCGATGAGGATTCTCTGGATGAGTTTGCCAATGAAGGTAATCAGACACCTGGTGGGCTTATATGACCGTGTGAATATCATCACTACAGGAATCTTGGTTTTGTCTAGACCAGGTCGTGCATAAATAGATTGTGTTAATACATTATGGTGACTAAAATGTCTGTTATTATTAGCTAACAGGGCACAGTGGCTGATAGGCAGCGCATTTGTTTGGCTTACCAATGTCCCAAGTTTAAATCCTGGTGAAGGCTAGGATTTTTTCCCTGGTCTGGAGGTGTCCTTAAGTCTTCCCAGCTCTGTTAGGTATCTGACGTTAATTGGTGAAAATTAAAGGCGGCTGGGCATTATGCTGGCCACACAATACCCTAGTATTCCGTGGCCACAGAAACTGGTGAACGCTGCTTCATTGGCCATGTGGTTCAATTGGGTTCTACGGGATTATTTTACTACTACTACGATTATTTTGACTAATGAAATACAGTGGCCAACAGGCAGCGTGTTTGGCTGGTGTACAGAAAGTTATGGGTTTGATTCCTGGCAAAATTTAGGATTTATTTCCCTGATTTGGAGAAGTCCCTAACTCTACCCAGCTCTGATAGGTACCTGACATTAGTTGGGAAAAAGTAAAGGTGGCTGGGCATTTTACTAGCCATAGAAACTGGTGAACGCTGCTTCACCGGCCTTGTGGATCAATTTAGTTTCTTTGGATTACTTTACTACTACTACTTTGTTGACTAATCAATGACGTAAGCTTATTATTGACTTACAATCTGGAATATTAAATGTAATACTATCATGTTCTGAAGAGATCAGTTATAAGCTTTAGACACTTCAATTTCCATCCTCTTTTTGTGCTATTGAACAAACATTGTTCAAGGTGGTAGAGAATATTCAGATTGTTCAACTTTGAGACTTACAAACAGAATCTAATTACTGGATATTAGTGAAGCTCATTTTGCATTTGATGTTAAGTGTATGAATGAAGATAATTACTAAAAAAACATTGAAAGATTGAATTTTGAACTTCAGAATTAAACAACATTTAAGTTCTGAAAAGGAAGCTAAAATATACTTTATTATTTCATGTCCCAGGTGATATGTAAGATGAAAACCTTTGTAATGTATTTGGTAAAGCTGTCTTTTTGGTGTTAAAGATTTTTTTGTGTGTTTTTTTCTCAAATGTTTGTTTGAATTTTCTCAGAGAGCCCAGGAGCTTTCCAAGAAGAGAGAAGTGGGAAAAAAGTGGCAATGAGACCAGTCAGGCAAAAGAAAGTCAGTGGTGGTAGCTCGGTGAACCCTGGCACATCTGCCTTGGAAGAGCTGAGGTCTTCTGACCTGGAGGACTCTGCAGTCGAGCTGAAGACCATTGACCTGGACTCCGTGTCGCTGACGCTCAGGGACATGAAGATCTCCGCCAGCAGCGTTCTGAGCAACTTCACCGTGTGGGTCGGTTCCGGATCGCTGGTCACACTGGCCCGCACCTCCATCATCGAGAAGCTGGACCTGCTCACCTCCCGCTGTCTCCTCCAGAGGAACTTCATCGTGGAGCCGCTGAGCATAAAAATTGCCCTCTGCTCATCTGGGCCGGGGCCGTCCACTTGCGTAAAAGAAGAAAATGTGGCAGAAGGGTCCATTTCTAATGAAAATAAAGAAGGCCAGCCGGACTTAAAGACAACAGATAGTGATCAGACGCCCGACATTTTTAAAACTTTGGACTTTGACCTGTTCCAGCGGATGATTGCACATCTGGAGAAGTGCTTCAGCTCTAACTTTGACAAGGACGACATGGAGTCCATCCTGCAAACAGAAATTACCCCATTGCTTCATATGAAAGCCAAGACCGTGCTGGACATCATTGACCGGTGGGACCAGGCTGGGGTATCAGAAGAAGATCTAGAGGTAATAGAATCTTTGTTTTTGCCTGTACAAAATTTTCTTTTCCATAATTTTTTTCTAACCATTTGTTTATCACATTTCCTTTGAGCATGATATTAACCCTCATTCAGCATATATTTATATGTCATTAACCTTTTTTAATTTATGCCAGTACAGTGTACGTCATTCACCTCGTGTACCCTAATCTGAAATAGTCATTGACCTTTAATATATCATATTCCAACATATCATTTGTCCATTTACCATCTGCCAGTTTGTCATTCATCTCATTTACTTTATATGCCAGTATGTCGTTCACCTAATTTACAATATGCCCATGTGCCATTCATATTGGAAGTGTATCCCTTATCTTACATGGGGCAAGTGAAACAATATTGTCAAGTTTCCTTGGCAGCAGGATATAAAGGGATTGTGTGGCTAGTTCACTGCCCAGCCACCTTTACTTTTTCTTAACTAATGTCAGAGATAGGTTAATTTAGGGACACCCACCAGTCCTTGGGGGGGGGGAACCCAGGCATCAAGATGGATGATTTGAACCTGGGACATTCAGAAGGGGGATTTGAGTGTACTGCTCCTAGACCTTATGACCTATATATTTGATGAAAGTAAAATTGGAATAGGTTATTCAAATATCGTCACAGTCATTTCACAATCGCCTACGTCATTTTTGGGGGGGGGGGGGTTTGAGTTAAGAGTTGAAATGTATAGTTTACACAGTCTTCTATTACATGTACTTGAAATGTATAGTTTACACAGTCTTCTATTACATGGCAAATCACCGATATTTTAAACTAATCAGAAAACAGTTTTTTGTTAAAAAATTTACCACAGTAACATAACAGAATTAATACGGATATTATTCATTTTTTGTAAAACATTTTCTGAAAACATGAAAATATTATTTAGGCTATTGTAAATTGGCTGTAATGATATGCTGTTGAAATATGGCCATTAAAAATATGGCTGTTGAAATGCAATTGTTGAATTATAGCTGTAGAAATATACTGTTCAAATACTGCTGTTGATTTTTCTCTGGCAGAAAGAAGTATGTTATCCAGGCTCTGAGTTGAAGGAAGTTCTACAGAAACTGATCTGGGCCGATCTTGTGAGTAGCTTGTGCCATCTGTCTCTTCTATCTCTGTGCATTAATGTTTTGTACTGTGTTTACATGATGCTGTCTTAAACTGCGTTATAAAAATAGACATCTTTCAGCCACTATTCACATGTTTGGTTTCCACAATACACTATTATAAATATACATCTTCCATCTGCCAGACAACATATGAATGACTTCCACAAATATCTTATAAAAAATAAATCTCCCATCATTCAATGGACCTTTATGCCTACCCCAAACTCTGATTTAAAATGCTTTAAGAGCTGTTTTGTGTGCCATTTGTCTCTTTGTACTTCATTAATTCTAATTTGGTTGAAAAATAAAAGAGCAAACAACCAACAATGACTGGTTACAAACAAAAATAATTGTCCCATCTTTTCAATACAACAAGAAATAAAACCTAAGAGAACTCTAAGACGCACAACCAGACTCCAAAAAAAATATATCTAGAGTGGTTTCCCTTAGTGTGTTGTTGTCATTGGGGTGGGAAGGTTCATTAAGCTTTTTTTAGTTTTTATGGTTTGAAAAAATAAATATTTATCATCTTGGCACCTAGCACAACCCCATCTCTTCCATAGTCACACCTACATACAGTACTCGTAGATTGAGCTCCATACTCCACATCTTTATAATTTCAAAGGTTCTATTTCTCAACTGTTTTTTGCTCTGTTTTATATATAGTTTGTTGTTTTTTCATCTGTTGCTAGTAAGGTTTAAGGGAGTTAATTTGAATGAAATTATTGAGATAGATAGATCTACATTAGTCTCAGATATGAAGAAAATTAAAAAAAAAACTCCAGACCGGTTTTGCTCAATTAGTTTGTGGGCTCTGTCTGAAGTTGTTTTTTGTTGATGACTGTAGTTTTTGTTGTGTTTGCGTTTGTTTGCTTGTGTTGTTTTTTTTATGTGTTTCTTCTTTTCTTTCTTTTTTCTTTTTTTTTCTTATTTATAATGTTCTAGTGTATTTTATTGAAAGGCGTGGTCACAATTAATGAGGCTGTTTTGCGTGACACTCATATTTTTTTTTGCGTGCTCAAGAGGCTGGATCTATTCTAACGGTAAGTTGATTTTTATCTCCCCTTTTTTTAACATTCTCTTTTTTTTAAGTTTCTTCCCCTTGATAATTTTTTTCCCTCTCTTATTTACTTTTTTTTTTAAAACCATCCTTCCTGTAATGAAATTTTGTTGTTTCAATGCAGTAAATCCCCCCCCCCCCCCTACTACCGCTTCCCTTATAGAAAAGTGTTAGTTGTTATTTAAATATAATTACTTACTGATTTGGTGCTCTTTAAATTTACAGTATTACATTAACCCCCCCCCCCCCCACACACACACACCCTTTAAAAAAAAAACTGATTGCTAGCTTAGCCATTACTTAGTTCAAATGTCAATTAGGAAGCAAGGATGTCCCAAGAGGGAATCTCCCCCCCCTCCTCCCCCGAAACAACTCTCTCTTCATTCCGGGCCTGATAGCCCCATTTCCTCCCCACCACCCCCTCCCTGTAGTAAAAAGCTAAATTTGGGTAAAAAAAAGGGTACAACTGCACTGAACTAAGTAAATTTCATTATTTTGTTTTTTTTTTACTATTTCTTTCTTTCTCTCTCTCTCTCTCCTTTTTTTTTAATTTCAGGGTTGATTTAAAACAAGGTGGATCTCGGTATTGTTATCTAGGTAAGTGCTGATATGTCATCACTGTACTATTTATAGACGAAATAAATAAATAAAACACACACACATCTATGTATCAACGTGACAAGACAATTTACTGCCAAGATAAGTTAACCCAGGTCTTTTTTTTTCTCTCCCCCCCCCCGGAAGATAATGGTACAACTTATAACATTTCGTGTATTTGTGCCGCCTATTCACACCACATCGCTGTTATCAAACTATGTTAATTTTGGGCAAACATCTCTAGGTTGTTTTTTTTTGTCTTCTGCGTTTCATATTTCTTGTTTACATCTTGGACCGCCAGTTCCGTCTCTCTGATTGATGGACGTCATAGTCTCCATGATAATTGGTTTTGGGTCCCCAGGGCATTTCTTCCATGATAGCACCTTGAGGACAGACCTGGTTTCGGGGGGTTCTCTGTTCGAGTGAGCAATGTTGCGGGATGTTCCCCATGATTTTAGGGAGTCCAGTTCCACGTGTGGGCACTCGTGGGAGGTGTGGATTAGTCCGATTCGGTAGATGTGGTCTAGCAGTCAGCCGTGTCCTGTTCTGTAAAAGGCTGTCTACTCATATCCGTGGAACTGTGGACAGTCTGTCGTAGTCTGGCGGATTCTAGTCTGATGTAGCTTGTTTATTATTGTATATATCTGATGGATATTTGTGGCAAGGCTTTAAAACAGTGTATTGCCTTAATAACGTTACAATTTAGCAGACGACATATGAGAAAGTAACTAAACAAGTACATGTATTTGATGCCGCAAAAATAGATATTAGGCCTATACATTCTGTGTGCATATGTTATTGGATGGGTCATGCTGTTTATAATTCTTTAGACCCTAAACTTTAGGGTGTGTTGATTCAACCATGACAGATAAATACGGTGAATGGTTGGCCTCGTGTTTTCCCATTGACTGCTCCGCTTTTTTAATATTATTTTTGGATATAGAAGTTTAACCCTTACAGTCCCGGGCGCGTATATAGCGGAACTGAAGGCAGCATAGAGATAGAAGTAGGTCGGTATGGTAAGGGTTAATAGATCGCCGTGTTGCATGGAGTAAAATCAAATCATACTTAACAGGATTTTGAAAATGGCAAAAAAACAACAACAAAAACAACATAAAATCAATAAATCATAGACGGCAAAACTAGAATAATTGGTGGTTATTGTAAAACGTAGCTTCTTTTATGTTGCATATACCAGAAAGTCACCATGTGCTTCCTGCACTATACTGTCCGACTGTTTCTTCTGTTGTGTGTGTGTGTGTTTGTTTTGTTATAGAAGAGTTCCATATAAATAATTGGATTTGGATTTCACTAAGAGATAAGAGTTATAGATGTAGACGATTTGCTTTTGGGATGCGATACACTTTCCTGATCCAATTAAATGGAAGTATGCTTTGATGACACGAAGTGAACATTGAATAAATAAATACAAGAAAAGGAAAATTGAATGAGATACATTAAAAAAAAAGTTTTGCTTGCAGTGTTGTAGAATAGTATCCTCGATATCAAGACTATATAAAATGTTTGATTGAATGTTGGTTAGACTCTAATAGCTAGCGGAATAAATGAGTTCTTGTAACATGTTCTTCTAACCTGTTGTATGTTGACTCTAGGTTAGGTAGACCCTTCTATTATATAAGTAAATAATTCAGCTATTTGTATCTTGTTTTTGTTGATAATCTTTTACATAGATGATATGTTGACTCTATGTTAGGTAGACCCTTCTATTATATAAGTAAATAATTCAGCTATTTGTATCTTGTGTTTGTTGATAATCTTTTACATAGATGATATGTTGACTCTATGTTAGGTAGACCCTTCTATTATATAAGTAAATAATTCAGCTATTTGTATCTTGTGTTTGTTGATAATCTTTTACATAGATGAGTTCACGGATCTTGGTATATAAGATAACCGCCACGTGCAGATCGCAAATAGTCGTGCACTATTCTACGCTACTGTTTCATCGTACCTCAACTTTCATTTCTAAAATATATTTACTCAACCCCAGCCCACCATGAAAAAAAAACAACAACATACGATCATTTTAAAAGTTGACGGATAAAATAGTAAAAATCTTGTAACCAAAGAAAGATTTTTTTTAAAATATGACTTATGAAATTATTCCAGAAATAGGATGAACGGCTGAAATATAAATACACTTCTCCTTTTCTCAAATATTAATTGTCTACCTTACTTTTTACTGCTTGAGATCAGGTTTAGATTTATATAGAGATGCAATTACTCACCGCTGCCTTGAGTTTTAATTCAGTTTAGTTTTAATATGATGCGTTTTTACACATATAGTATAACATCGATAATAAATATTTGTTGTCAGCATCTCTCAGAAACATGAAGCTATTAATGCAGCTTTCTGATGGCTAAAAGCATTGGATACTTGGAGTTGGCTCTATGGATAGAAAAAAAAAGGAAGTAGGAATAGTAGGAACTAAAGGAAACTAATTTTAGGAGATAGCTGTTAAAAACTCTCAGCTCGGAAAGGAGATGTAACCGCACCTTAGTGGGCCAGAACACTGGGCTCTTCGTGGACAATAACTGGCACTTGTATCTCCTCCCCCACCCCAAACACACACACGCACACACTGGGGGCATACTGTTTTATAAGCACAAGCCAAACAGTGGAGATAGTGGATATTATCTTATACGTTTTGTTAGCTTAAGGTGCAAGTAGAGCCGTGAACCCATTTTCATTTATCTCTGTGGAGACATAGCCGTCGTATTATGTACTTTTTCTGTGCGCATCCAATAACGCAGTCTTAAATTACTTCTGCGCTCCTACGTTTTCCTAAATGTTTCCGCTGTCTACAACTTTCGATTTTAATTATAATTTTTCATTGAGAAAATCATAGCCATTAAATAAAACGGAATTGTACATTGCTAAAGGGAATAGGGAATTCCGAAGTCTTTCGAGTCATCAAATAGCATAAATATTAAAGCAAGCGGTCCATCTTATTCTAGTCTTTGGTGCAATGTAGGCCTACATCATTCGAAGATCGCAGTGGTTTCTTAACATTGCGACGTTTTGTGGTGTTTATTGCGTCTCTTGTCCTTTCATATTGCGTTGGTAGGTGGACGTTCAATTGAGCTCATAACCAGGTCTGGGTCTGGATTGATTTGTGTGTGTGTGTCTGTGTCGTGCGTATCAGCGAGTACGCTAGACGCTAGATTAAACAGTCGCCTTTTGATCAAATGTTCATACGCTAATGAGAAGACACGCTGTCTCGGGCAGTCGTATGTTGATAAATGTCATTTCATTGCTAGTCTTTTTTTTTCTCTCGCTCTCTTTCTCTCTTATTTTCTCTCCATCTTTCTCTCGTTCCCCTCTCCCCTCTCCCCTTCCCACTTTTCTCTCTTTCTTCTCTTTTTCTCCATTTTCTCTCCTCTTTTTCTCTTCCTTAGTATTTTCCTCCTCTCTCCCACTTTTTCCTCTTCTATTTTTTTTTGCCTGCCCCACCCCTTCTCTCACTATCACCCCACCTTCTCTCATCTAACTACCTCTCCCTCTCTTCGTGTCTTTCTCTCGCCTTTAAATCTTGTGGATTAAACAAGTTGCTGTTATTATTTATGTATATAGCATTGTCTTCTTTGAGGAGAAAGTCTACTTTTTGGGGGGAGAATGTCTACATTGGTTGAAAATGTCTTCATTTTGGACAAAACGTCTACATTGGGGAGAATGTCTTAACTGGGTTTAATTTCTTCATGGGGTGGGGGGTGGAAGAATGTCTTCATTGGAGGACTGTCTACATTGGATGAGAATAAGTGGTTCTTTAAGGCTGGCGGTGGAGTCGAGTACAGGGTGGTGATCACGTGACCAGATACATTGGTGGTGTTTTTGTTTATCACCTTTCCTTCAATATGAATTCACTGTCGCCCACTGCGCTGCTAGGAAGACGACGCCCCCGGCGCCCCCCAAAATATTCGACGGTGATCTAGATCCACATAGGCCTACTCGCTGGCCTTCTCTGGAAAAACAACAACACGTGATATTTAGTTTTGACCTGACACCACAATCTACCTTGCCACAATTCTTATCTTATGCGTGTCAGCCAGCATTCGTCTGAATCATACCTTTGGCGTTTGTCTCTCCTTTTCTCTCTCTCTCTCTCTCTCTCTATCTGTATAATTAGACCATCTCTCTCTCTCTCTCTCTCATCATTACTTATGGAGGTTTAGAGTTCAATGGATCTTAATTTATGCGCCACTGGGGGGTGCTCACCGCCCTGGTGACATGTCACAAAGAAACATCATTACACCCTAATACAATATGTATAGAAAGATAAACAAACCAGAAAAACCAGTAACTTAATATCATTTAAAAGATTAATAAAAATGCAAAACTAGACACGGACCACGGATGAGCGTAGGAAGCAAACATCTTCTTTATAGAAGGAGCGTCTGTATTGTATAAGATAAGATGTATAGGCCTTTCGGCCTATCATAAGGGCCGCTTTACGTGCGGAAGAAATATTTTCCCAAATGTGTCCCCCGCAGCCTGATCACATCCCTAGTCTAGATCCTGTTACCTTTAGCCTATTTCAATCATTGCTCTGTACCCCTAATTATCTAATGAGGTGACCCCATTAGACTTCATTAGACGGACGCTAGTCCTTGCTAGTAGACCGTAACGCTTGACAGCACAAGGTTATCGCTAATTCTTCCCTCCCCTCTTTTATTTTTAAACGAAATCACTAGATTTCAAGATAATCTTGCTTTTTTTTTTTGTTAAGATAAACAATCTATTTACTCGAGAATTTTTTTTTTTTTTCGGAAGTTTCGGAAGCCTCCAGTCCAGCTTGTAACAATCTATTAGTACGTAGCCTACTATTAGACTAAATATAAAAAGAGAGCGGTCTATTTCATTTGTAGGCCTAGTTCTGTCGTTGGTTTATATTATCTTATAATGTATAAGATACTATAATCATTTTGAACTTAGCGACATTTAGTGTTATATCTGAAATCGTATTTAATATAAACGGTGGCGTTCGTCTGGGCGCACCGTAGGACCATTTGTTCGAATCCTGGTGAAGGCTAGAACTTGTTCCCGGGTTGCCCCATAGTCTACCCAACTCTGATATGTACCTGCCTTTAGTTTGGGTAAAGTAAGGCGGCTGAAGTTTGTGCTGTCCACACAATCCCATAGAATGCCGTAGCCAGAGAAACCGACCTAATGGATCAATTTAGTCCGACGGGATACTTTTTTTTCTCGTAATTTTTTTGGCTAAAATTTTTATAGGATTTTTGTGTTTATTAATTAAATTTAACACATTTCAAATTTCTTCTTTAAATATTATAATCTGGCAAACTTTAGCAACACAAATGTAGTAAAAGATCGGACAAACCTCCCTGGCGTAAAGTTAAGTAGTTATTACAGAAAATTTAGCACGTCAATATTAGAACTCGGTGGTCCACTGACCGTCTCCATAATAGACAGCGTCCCCGTTTTGTCGCCCAAATTACGTCCCGCTTAGCCACGGTGGCCACGGTTTGATTATCTCCCTTTCCTCTTTCCCGCGTCATCAATGAACAATGTAAGGACATTTAACTTTCCCCTTGTCCTGACATAGTAATGATTACCTCCCCGCCTTGTGTTGTGACGTTGTTTGCTTCCCCTATTGATTCCCTACAACTTGTTGTTGTTGTTTTGAATAATTGTGTCTTTTACATTTCTGCATCTGCTGGTCGTTTCCCCTGTCGGGATATTGGAGAATGTGACCTATTTAGTATTTAAAGTGTTCTAAGGTTAACGTTCACGCTCTCGGTCGTCTGCTGAATTTGTTAACGTCTTCAATCAATATTATTCTTCTAGGTGGTAAATCGTGCAGTTTACTGTAAATTTATGTTTTTTTTACATTTTTTTTTGTTTAACTTAAATTGTATTTACTATTTATTCTACTTTAAAGTTTACGCTCTACTAAATAAGCTTTGTAAGCATATTTCGGGTTTCAATTATTTATTACTAAAGAAAAAAAAGGGCATCTTTAGGCATATATAGTTATATTTTACAACAGAAAAATAATTACTAGTGTATGTGTGAAAAGAGTTGTGTTTATTAGTGGCTCTGTTATCTTGTTATCAGGCGTGTTCAAGCCTTGTTGTTGTTTTTTTTTGTTTGTTTTTTCATATTTCCGAACACAAGCATCTGTTTGCCCAATGTCGTTTTTTTTTGTGTGTGCGTGTGTGTCTTAGGGTTACGGCCCCAGTTTTCATGTTTAATAGCTGTGTCTTGGGTGGTTGGCTGTTGTTTTTGCACGCCACTGCCATAATTCAAGAGATGCCTTTGCTGTTCTTCGTTTGTTGTTGTGTCTTTCTTTTTTCTTTCTTTCTTTTTATACATTTTTATTTTGTTCACAGCTAAGTGAAATGAGAATCGATGAATCGTTAAAAGAAATTTAGGAACGACATCATCCAATTATTTCCATTTTTTCTTCATTTTTTTTTCTTTTTGTGGTGATTGTGGTGATTGAGGAGGGGGTGGTTGTGGTGGAAAATAAAACTGTGGGGTGGGGGGGGGTATATTGGAATACATATTGGAAATATAGAAGGAGAGATAGAGTGAGGAAATAGTTTCTAATAAAAGATTAATTGGTTGTTTTTATAGATTTGTCGGACAGATTGAAATATGTAACGTGTCCCGTTGGACCAGATTGATCCATTGGGCCGGTGAAGCAGCGTTCACCATTTTCTGTGGCCACGGCATACTGTGGGATTGTGTGGCCAGCACAATGCCCTGCCGCCTTTTTACTTTACCCCAACTAAAGTCAGGTAGGGCCTTCTCATCAGAGCTGGGTAGACTCAGGGACACCTTACCAGACCCGAGAACGAATCCTAGCCTTCACCACGACTCGAACCCAGGACCTTTCTGTACGACAGCCGAGCACCGTGCCCCATAATTAAACATAGCCTATACACATCTAAATGTAGGAGTTTAACGGGTACTCACGTTCAAGTCAAGTTGGTCCATGGGGCAAGCTTAGCATGTGCGTTCACAACTTTCTGTTGCCAAAACAAATATCTCTCGAGTCAGTTATATTCACTTTACTTGCAGTTCGTTATATAAGCGTATGTGGAAGCTAAATAAAATATGTAGGTTATAAATAGCAGTGGTCATTGTTTTATAATTGTAGGCCTATACGTGTGCGTTAAAAACAACATTATACAAATGTATATATCGGAGTTATTAGCACATTAGTAAAAAAAATAGTCATCCTTCCTCGTGTGTGTTTCTTGAATTTCGTATTCCATTTGCGTATATAGGATAAATAGTCCATTAATTTGCTAAATGTCCATCGGCTAAATGTCCATTGACAAAGTATCCGTTGACTATGTGTCATAAACTAAATGCTCGTCAACTATGTAACGGATGTCCGAGTGTCTTATAACTAACCTGAATAACTAAGCTGGATATCATAACTGCCCCATAATAAACAAATAATATGACAAAAAAATATTTGCGACAATTCGAAAGTTTAATTTAACATGTAGGCCTATGGGTTAAGTTTCATTTTATTTACCTGTTTGGTAAGGTGTGAACACAAATTTAGTAACTTTTTAATGTGTATTCAACATTAGTGGCAGATATATACCTGGGCCATTGCCTTAAACATCAAGTTGTCTAGGATCTGATATCTGATATGTCATCTCCTGACAGACGCAGCTTTCCAGTTTATTCACCATAAAACACCATGGGATGACTTTTTTTTTTTTCTGTGTGTGCTTCATTAGCGTTTTCGAGTTCAGCAACTCTCGTCAACTTATTTTTAGGCGTGAGCACCATTATCTCCCTTTTTTTAAAAATGAAGTGGAGTGGGTCCTACCTGGTCCCCTCCTTCCCCCCTCCCAATCCCATTACCACTCCTTACATCGCCTCCTGCTTACGTTCAGATCATTAGGGCGTTGTCTTCGTTACATGTCGCTAGCGATAATTATCTCCCCTTAGCCTGCCACTACATGCCGCCAAATGTCTGCTTCCGCTGAGCTGTTCTCAAACTGTTTTTTTTTAAGCAAAAATTTTTGTGAATAGTGACCAGGGCTGTGGAGTCGGAGTCGAAGAGTCGGAGTCGGAGGAATTTTGGGTACCTGGAGTCGGAGTTGGAGTCGGAAGTACAGATAACTGAGGAGTCGGAGCCGGAGTTGGAGTCGGAACATTTATCTACCATTTATCAGTCGGAGTCGAAGAGTCGGAGGAAATTTTGGTACCTGGAGTCGGAGTCGGAAGCACAAAAAACTGAGGAGTCGGAGTTGGTCTCGGAACATTTATCTACCGACTCCACGGCCCTGACAGTGGCTAACTGAAATCAATTTCAAAGATAAAATCTAGACCTAGTCTGGCACTTTGAAATTGCTTCGCCAATTGTTACAAAATATCTTTGTTTGACTTAGTTATAAAATCTTTGCCGGCTTGTTTTGTCATTTGTCACAATGGTGTTTATCACAGGGTTTGTTAAAGTTATAAAACTAAAGTTGATTGCACATTTTATTTTGACGGTGATTGACGCCGTCTTAGAAAAATCTCCCCTTTTATTACAAAACAAGCTAAATTGCCCGGCGTTGCCCGGGGGGGGGGGGAATAAAACAGGCCTGTATAACTACAGATAAAAAAAAAGTATAAACTACAATGAACAGTAAGCTAATAATTTTGAAAAAAGAGCTTTTTTTTTACTGAAAACTTTTAGGAAAGTAGATCTAATTTAAAATAAATATTGTAATCAGGTAAAAAAAAAATAGGCAAGTCTTTTTATTTAAAAAAAATCTAAATTGCCCAGTGTTGCTCGTAGATTTACAATCTTTTTTTAAAAATTAATATTAATTGAAATAAACACAATTTTAGAAAAAAGGTATAGACTAACTGGAAAATCGATCCCGGCTCGCCCACATGGCAGTCCGATACGATATCTACTTAGCTAGCGAAGACACACGCCCGCAGTGAAATCGCAAAAGTATAATATGAGACAGTAAGGTCACGTGTCTTTAATTTAACTAATATGATTGGTTGAACACACACACATAGCTTTATATATATTATAGATGTCGTAGTTTGACACATTGTTAAAAAATGTTTCCATTTATAGCCGAATGTTCTTGTTTGACACGAGTTTAACTGAGTTTAACGGGGTAAGATTAACTCACCGTTTATTGTTAAGGCTTTTAGTGTTTTTAAAAAACAGGGACTCGGAGCGGAAACTGGAGACTTACCTCGGGAGCAGGAAAAATTTTTCCCCGGAGCTGGTTAAAACTTCTTACTGCTCCGAGCTCCAAATAAACAGCAATATTATAACTCAACAACAATATATATATTTTTTGTAAAACATATCATTCAAGATTTGAGCCTGTGATGTTACCAGACGCTGCTTTAGCTGGTAAACCCTTTTTATATAGTTGTTTCGTCAATCTCGAAAATTGTAGCCTACTTTTGATTTTTTTTAAATAATTGACCATGATGGCGGTTTAATTTTCTATTTCCGGAGCTCAAGGTCCTGCTGACCGAAATTTGACAACCGTAGTGGAGCCAATTGGTCGGAGCACCGCTAAAAATTAAAAAAAACACCACCACTTTGGTTTGACCAGAGTGTGAACAACGGTACACTAAATATAGCTGATTAAATGTTGGCACGCAATTCGGTACAAAATTGTTTCTTTAAAAAATCCATTTCAAGAGATTCTATCTGAAAATACCATTATTTTTTTCTTCTTACATCTTAAAAGCAAAAAGCCAAAAAATAATAAAATATTTATATTTTTTTTTTTTATAGCAAGCTGACAAAGAAACTGGACGAGTTTATTTTATGTTTTTATTTGTTATATTTTTTTGTTTTTTTTTTATAGTTTACGGAACCCTTTAGGTTATTTATTAGCCGTTTGAGTTTCGCAGACGAGACACTTTAATCTGGCAACATTTTTCCACCTGTCTGCCTCGATCAGTTCTCTGGCCATCCTAAGCGACACGCCACGTGAAAGCTAGACGAGCGCTTTTTTTTTCTACACCCTCTCCCTCGAAAACCTTGTTACCCTCGAGTTACCCTCGAGTGATTCAATTTGAAAGTAAACTCACAGACACTTTTTAGATTACCGGGCATTCCCCGTAAATACATCAGTAGTTTTTTGTTTTGTTTATATAACTCAATCTTAATTTCAAAGTTATGTCGTCTTAATGAGACCAAGAGGGTTGTCACAGCTTGACCAGAGTAATCTAAGGCAAGGGTGGGTAAACTACGGCCCGTGGGCTGCATGTGGCCCGGCAACTTTTATCATGCGGCCCTAAAGGACATTTAAACATATTATTTTTTTATTTTACAGAATTTCATGTAACCTACCGTTATGTTTGTTTTAACATTTTGGATAATATTTCTTTATAATTTTCTAATAAAAAATATAATGTATAAGTGTATACATAAAATACAATTGCATTATTTGGACTGTTTACTAACCTATGAATAATTTAAAATTACTTATTGGGAAAGGTTGCTGCAAACCAATGGGCATATTAGGCTATATATGCGGCCCCCTAATAACTTTACATTTGCCAATGTGGCCCTACGCACAAAAAGTTTCCCAACCCCTGATTTAAGGGGGACTATAATAAAACAAACCACAATCTATAATTTTATAACCAGTGGCGTAGCCAGGTTTTGACGCTAGGGGGAGCGAACTTTTAGGAAAAAGGCCCCACTTTTTGAATTTTTTCACGATTAATAGATAGAAGAACTAAGAATTCGTACGTATTAAGTGTTATGAGAAAATAGACCCTACTGTATTTTTTTTAACCATTCACGATTTTTACTAGCAACTATTAGTGATGGACATTTCTGCAAAATTGATTGCATTTATTGCTCATTTTCGGGATGAGTAGGCCTATCTAGTGTCGAAAAATATTTATAGAATCAATGCGAATACTTCTATAGGACTGAATTCTTCTTCGTTTTAATTTTGAAAGACGAGATAAATCGCTAATATCAACATTTTAATTTTTTGTATCTATGTGTCATTTACAACATATGATAGGCTACGTTATAGGAACGCTCTATTCTTTTCTAATTTTTTCCTCTCAGCTATTACACACCACGCCCGATGGTTTATATCCTTAGCAAACAGAATTTTTTTTAAACAAGTCATTTCTCTTCTTTTCTTCTTACTTTAAATTATGTTAATTTTTTTTTTTTATTTTGCGAAGTTCGTGTAATTATGTTGTTTTTTTTTTATCAATACACGTATACGGCCGAGAAGGAGAAAGCCAGCGCGCTTTAAGTCACATTATTACTTTTCGGTGAGTACACAAGACTTGAACCCCAGCTTTTTTTGAGAATGCGAGCGAGCGTACTCTTTTGGGTCTCGGAGAACTAACTCTGCTGTGTCCACGGACCACTGATAGATCACCGTAAAAGTTAGGGACAAACGGTTGGCCGTTCCTGTACACTCTAAGTTCCTGCTTATGACCTGATATTCACTAGAAAAGGGGTCGGCAACCTAAGGCACGCGTGCCAAACTTGGCACACAGAGCGATTTTCAATGGCACGCGAGAGACCTCCAAGAGGTGTTTAATTATTGATGAAAACAAAAACAACTATATTGTTCAGTAATATTTATATTAAGTGAAATCAATTTCACAACATTTAACTATATGTACTTGCCTTTACAAAGGCATATTTTAAGATAGATTGTTGGGCTTTTTCAGAAGCACATCGAAGCACTCAAAGCGGACTTTCAAGACTTTCACGTTGATTTTTTCATACCTAATCAAGCATAACTGGCTTAATCTTACTACGACCTTTTTAGATGTAGATACCGTACTTTTTTAAAATTAAGTATAGGGATATTGGCGATTTGAAAACGTAGCCAGTTGAATTTTAAAAATTTAATGAAATGGACATCGAAATGTGCCAAATTGTTTACGAGATAAACTCCTCAAGGTTGAATGGACACATAATTAATGCAGGAAATGTTTACTTACAACTATTTAACTTAAATTAATTTTATACCTCTAATAATTAAATCTTGCAATGAATACCACAACGCTAGTTTATGTCAGAAAATAATAATTAGTCAGTAATATTTGTTATATTACAAAACATTACTTGTTTGGCATCACTATTGAATCAAATTTAGAATCTTTATTTTAATTAAAGGGAGATAATTAGCTACTTTTATTTCCGCTAATATTTCTAATATTATGTTTTTTAATTTTCATTTTGTAAAAGACTAAATGGTCTACAAATTATAACTTTATATAACTTTATAATTACCAAACTGTCAAAAAGTTGTTGAAAATTTTATAAATATTATATGACTAATATAATATATGCACATTTTCTGAACATTACATTAACTACCCAGTTTGTATGATTACTTTGTATCAATTCCGCTTAACGTCATTCTTAGCTTTTTTTTGATGTCATTTCCGAAGATCTTGTCTTTTTCGATCCCAACTTGGGATATTGGCTTTTTAACTTTTTTCTATCAAGAAAATATTAGCATTATTTATGTATTTTAGTGTCCAAAACGTATTTTGGGAAGCTATTATTTTAAGAAGCGATTAAAAGTATAGACCTTTTTACTTTGACCCAGGAAAAGGGGATTGGCCTTGAGACTCACTGACATATATTTCTTTTGGGGGCACAAAGATTTTTGTTTCTTCTTTCCATATAGTATTTTACTAAAGGCGTTGGTTTTTTTTAAATGTTATTATAGTTGTTTTTTAATTTTAGACCATAAAAACACATGGAAACCTTAAACTAAGAATATATGAAGGGCCATTGTTAAGAAATAACGTTTAGAGCTTCTTTTTGTTTTAAGAAAAAAAAATGTAAAGTAAAAAAAAACATAACGTTTAGAACTAGTTTTGTATCGAAAAAATAATAATTAGGCCTAGTCTAGATCTATAATGCTTATATTACTGTCGGCTATTCAAGCTATTGCTTAACTTAGCCCTAGACCTAGATCGCTCGTTTTGATTAATAAAAAGGCAAATATAATTCTAGATATATTTTATGTTTCATAGAGACAGAGGAGAGGCAAGAGCCGATGCCGATGCATCTTCACGAATATAAAAACCATAGCCATAGGCATAGCGCCATAGCAAACATTATGTTAAACTAAAAAAAAATATTGTTCGTAGGAAGAGGCTAATATATATAGGCCTAGGCGTAGTCCAAACCAAAATTTTCTTTTACATTTACATGGCAACGAGGTGAAGTGGTTTATAATTAATCTATCCTCACATTTGACAACACAAAATTAATTGATCAGACATCATGGTAAACCCCCACCACGGCGGCTTATTGCGAGTGAATAGAAGAAATATTCCACATCATATGACTATGTAGGTTATTAACTGGAAGAGGTTGATACAAAAAAACAATGCGAGGTGGGAGGAGAGACAAATAGTGTAAATAAGTAATATGAGGGGGCAAAGGGTAGGCAAATAGTATAAAGGGGTGGGGGGGGGGGGGCAAAATTTGGCATCGGGAAAATAGTGCACTGTTTGGGGTGGGGGCAATAATAAATCAGGCTTTTGCAGCACTTGTGCATGATTTCGAAAACTATTTTTTTCATATCATCAAAAATTGAAACGTTAACAAATTTTAAACTTAAATTTCGAAAGAAAAAAAAATTATTTGTTTTCAAAAACCATTTAAAAATTATTTTTTTTTATTTTTTTTTTGTTTTTTTTTTTAGTTTTTAGTTTTGGGGGCAAAAAAAGGGGGAGGGCGGAGATATGCACATGGGCAAAGTTGAAAAAAAATAATGGGGTGGGGAATAGGTCACCGAGACCATTTTTATTATAACTTGGGTTTTCTGGGCTTTTTTTAGGAGCTCAACTTGGCTTTTCTGATATTTTAGAGCGGTATCACTGAACAGGACCGCTAAAAGATAAATTAAAGACATCTCAGTTAAACTGAGAACAAAATATTATAATCAACATTATCAGTTGATAGATATGTATCTTGACAACTAAATGATAAAATTTCCAAAATAGTTACCATAAATGTGAAAGTTTGGTAATACAATTTTGTATTTGGTATAAATGCTATTAAAAAGGATGATAATCACATACACTTTATTTTTTTAAATTAAATATAAAACGCTTTAACGATTTTCTCTAGAGAGTTCCTTCGCATTTGGCCTTTGTCTAGCTACGGATTTAAATTACTTACTTGTTTTATATAAGTATAATAGAGCAGGTTGACTTTTAGGCTGTTGGCACGCTGAATGATTTAGAAATCCTAGCTTGGCACACCATTAGCAAAAGGTTGCCGACCCCTGCTAGACTGTGACCTTCACTTCGTATCAAATTAGATTAAACTAAAATTAACTAGATCTAACAAGGTTCATTAATCATATTGTAACAAATTAAATTGTTGAAATGCAATTTTTAAAAAATATTAGAAACAGTATAAATTGTGCTACATGGCTTGTTATTTTTTTATTTTTTTTTCCCGAAAAGGCACTTTTTTTTTTGAAAATGGTCGTAGGGGGAGCGGCCGCTCCCCTGCTCCCCCCCCCTTCTTGGCTACGCTACTGTTTATAACATTTGTTTAATCGAAAAACAGCAACACGCAGTTGCATAAATAAGACGCTAATATTCTTTGAAGAATATAATATGAAATGTGTGTGTGATGGCTTTGTTATATTTACATATTATACATATAATTGATTTAATAATTTAGCCTACTTATGTGTTTGTGTTTATTTATAGGCCTCAAATGTATTTGTATATAAAAGTTAATCCTCCTCCCAAAATGGATTGCGTGGCCAGCACATATTCGGTTGCCTTTATAGTTTTCCCATGTCCGGTAACCCTTGTATTTCTTGTTTTTATCCACTATACAAGTGCTCTCTCCCTGTCTCTTTCTCTCTATATCCACCCCCCTCTCTCTCTCTTTCTCTGCCTCTCTGTCTTTCACTTTTCTCTCACTCTCCGTGTCACTTTCTCTCTCGCTACGTTTCTCTCTCTCTCTCTCTATGTTGATTGAAAATGTGTTTTGTGGTGCTAAGTTTCACATCGTCTGCAACGGGGTGGTACACTTACTCAGAACAACGAATTCAAGAACATTTTAATAGTGTGTGTGTCTAAATAGCTGGAAACTAAAAATACATACAGAAAATTTAAAGCCCCCCCTCCATGCTCGCCTATAAAAAAAAACACCTGTAAAATATCTAGTTTCTTCATCCTCAACATTTATATAGTTACAAATTAGGGATGTTAAACAACCTCTTGAATGCCCTACAAACACTAATCAAATTTGAATTATTTTTTAAACATACCTACAAAACTACGCACATTTGGCTTTTCCGGCCTGTGACTATTGTGTTATTGCGCAATAACTTTAAACTTTTTTTAAAAACTTTGTCTATTTCTAAAAAAGCCGAAAAGAAATTTTTAAAAGTAAGACATCCAGAAATCCCGAGGCACCGATGACGTCTTTTAACAACGTCTTGACTTGTTATTTATCAAAACACAGACGTCTGCTGCAAACGTCAAAAATGACGTAATGTAATGACATCGTTTCCCCCATTGGATGGATTTGTGTTTTTATGTTGTTGTTTAATGTTTCGTGGGGCACGCGCAGCGCGTTCGGCTGGCGTACCGAAGGTCCTGGGTTTGGAATTCTGCTGAAGGCCAGGATTTGCACTCGGGTCTGGAAGGTGTCCCAGTTCTGACTTTACCTGACTTTAGTTGGGGTAAAGTAAAGACGGCTTGGCATTGTGCTGACCCCACAATCCCCTAGTATGGCGTGGCCACAGAAACTGGTGGTACATTACTTTTTAAAAATGGATTAAGCACCGCAACGCCTTATCTGATGGCATGTTCCCGCCATATTACATTACCATCAGTGAACTAGATCTATATATTAAAAAATCTTTTTAACAGTGATGATTTTTTGTTAAGCTTGTGTTGCTCAATGAAGAATGATAAATGACCAAGCAGAAGTGTATTTGAATAGCCTCCCTTTGAGCTTCTCAACCGGAAGGAAGTAAGACATAAAACAACACAAATTAATAACACTATAAAAAAATTGATCCGTGAAAAGTGAAGTAAAATGGCGTCTAGGTTGTTTCCGCTCTCATCTCTTTACACAATCCTATATTAACAACGAGGCTATATCCATTCTGTTTGATAGATCAGTGATTTTGTGGTGAATAGCGTGTGATGCTTTGTCGTGTGAAATCGATACAAGACCACTTACACTGTGACTGACAGACTGACAGATTCTGTGATACTGATACCGAAGGTGTGCTGGACAGCATATTAATAGCATTTACAATTCTTTTTTTTTTTGGCGTGATCTGACTTTTTTTTTCAATTGCTTCTACTTTTTAGACTCACTAAGGTTGTTGTTGTTTGTTTTTTTTGCTTACACTAGCATAAAATGAACAGAGATAGCAGATATAAAATGAACATTTAATATTCGATGTAAATGACGTCTATACGCAAGATCTATGTAAGCTAAACTCTAGGTTGAAACACAAACACACTGTCCGCGTGGAATTCAACTATACTGCTATGTGCCTGTCGCCATTACATCATGATTTTTTTCTGCCTTTTCTCCGACACGTGACTTTTTGCCTTCGTGGTCCGGTGTAGTTTTACGTTAGCGTTCGTCATCATCGTTCGTCAGCATCGTTCGTCATCATCGTTCGTCATCATCGTTCGTCATCATCGGTACTCCCTTCTGTGGCCATGTTGAACCATGTGACACGAGACATTTACGTCACGGACTTTCGGTCTGCCTTGTTCTACCAATCGTGCACGAAGGTTTGCTGTTGTAGTTGGTTTTTGTTCTTGTCGGTAAGGAGTGGGGGGAGGGGAGGGGTCACGAATGGAGTATTTGTTGAAAGTTGAAAGACTCCCCCCCCCCTTCCCGTGTTATTTCGATTTTGTCTTAAAGCACTTTGCACCACGAGACCACTTCTAAAGCGCACGCTAGCGCTGGCTACCCCCCCCCCCCCCGTCCATTACTAACCGAAGAGCCAACAAATTTAATCAGACGTAACGAAAGCCACCGGACCCTTGAAATACATCAGACCGTGGTGTGGCGGAATGAAACTTTTGGTGGCAGCGGTGAATTTTACTCTTCTCTTTTTTGTCTCTTTCCCATTGAAATTCCCAGTTGTTGTCCCACTCCCACACACCATCTCTATCCGTGTTCCCTTTTTGTTATCGTTTTAGTGTCTGGACAACATAAAACAGTTTCCCGTGGTAGGGACGTATCTGACACCCATGATGTTGCTGTGTTGTTGTTGTCTGAAATCAATAAAGGCGTACTTAGGTATCGGAACCTTTTTTGTTTTGTCTAACAAGGCTTCCCCCCGATAGAACAGTATGGGTTCAGTCTACGATACAACAGTATGGGTTCAGTCTACAGTCCCCCCCAGCATTGTTGCTGTTTTCATTTCGTCGTAGTTTGTTGTTGTTGTTGTTGTGGTTTTTGTTTCTGTAAATGTCCTGATTTATTTGCTGCGACGCCCAATGGAAGCAAAAAAGCGGAACTGATTATTGTTCTTTAAGGAACGCTCCGTGAGTCGGCCGTGTAATGAATTGCAAGCAGAGAAACAGGAAGAGAAAAAGAAAGAAACAAAAAAAAAAGAAAGAAACAAAAAAAATGGGTCCCTGTTGAATTCCAAACGCGGCCTTTGTGCCATTTCCGGACATAGAAATTGCAGATCCGTGTCTTCTCATCTCTTTTAATATCTGCCCGGGTTCATGTGCGCGGGTGAGGTTCGTGTGGGCGAGGGGGGGGGGGGCGGGGGAGGGGGTCGTTTAGCACCGGGTGCTGTCACCGGAAGCCAGCAGATTTTTCTGAATAATTGATTGGCTGTAAACGCCCAAGTCTCTGCGCATGCCTGGCCAAAACCTTTAAATGTACGTGTTTATCATTGTTTATCTCGATAATACCTATTAAAAAAAACAATAACAGTGTCAAAAGCTCTTGACACCTGACTTTCGGAGATCCATATAAATATAATTTTTTTCCATTTAACTTATGTGTTTAAATTTGATAAACCCAGTGGCATATTTGGCGCCAAAATCTGGATATAGGCGTTAAACTGACTTAAAATATTTCTTTTTAAACAACAGAATAAGGTGATATATAATGTAAATTATTTATTTTTTTTATCGACAAAAATTTGATGTAAGAACAACACTGATTTAAACACCACTACCCTCTATGTATGTCAGCTAACTGTTAAATGAACATTGACATTTACATTTTGCGCCAATTCGTACCCATGAGGCGCCACTTTCCGTAGCCATTGTGTTAACCCTTCCACATTTGCAGGTGTTTACGGAATCACCTTTAAAAGAGTTTTATTGTGTATCCATGCTTACATTACATCGTCCTTTCTAGAGTTAACTGCGTCCTAAAATCTACCTGTAGTTTAGAATTTATAGATCAGTTTTTTTTTAAAATATAAACATTACTTCTTCTACAAAACTAGCGCCAACTAAGGCCGTTTATTTTCACTGGTTTAATTTATTCCCTCAATCTAGCCTCTTTTATTTCAATACATTGGCCCAATTTGTGTTATCCTTTTCAGGAGATTTGTCAGATCTTTTCTCTTCTAAAACTGAACAAATTTCAATCGTTTTCATTGGCAGAATACGTTTTTCCCGAAATTCTCCTTTTTCTTTTACCTAGTTCCTGTTTGTAATTAGATTTTGATTTTCCATTGAATAGTTCCAGCGCATTCATCTACATTTTATTCCAGAAATGTTCCCCAAGACTGTTTGTGGTGAAGCTGTTTGCGACTCGCCACTTTGCTGCCGTAATTAAGTATTGTTACCAAGCAGCAGACGTTCAACTCGGCGCGCCACAATGTTTTAAAATAAGGCTGTAATTGAAAACAATTTGATTCCATTTTAATGTAACAGAAAAACAACAACAGGATACTGGAAAGTACAACTATTATGTCGAAGTTTTTAAACATACCATTTCTATGTATCTATCTATCTTTCTGTCTATCTATCTATCGAGCTATCTGTCTACGTACCAATCTACCTACCCATTTATCAATGTGACTGCCTACCTACTCACCCATTCATCTACCTATCTATCCTGCCAGCTATCTATCATTATAACAATCTATTTATCTATCGATCTCTGTCTAACCAACTATCTTCCTACCCATTTATCTATGTATTTACCAACCTGTCTACTTACCTACTTACCTACCCACTCACACATTTATCTAGCTATTGTACCATCTATATATCATAATATCTATCTATTTACCAATGTACCTACCAATTTATCTATCTACCTACCAACCCGTCTACCTACCCGCCTACCCTTCTACCCACTCACCGATTTTTCTCCTGATATCTCCTGAGATATCTATCACTCTATCTCTATCTATCTGTTTATATCGATATTGATCTATCTGTATGTCTGTCTATCTATATATCCCGTCATCTATCTATCTGTATGTATGTCTGTGTTTCCCAGTCGTTACGTCTGTCGGCTTCTCTTGTCATTGTTTCTGTGTATGAAAATGTATACCATGAACGTGTACAAGTGGAGGTAATCTGTTCATTCCCCCGAGGCTGATATCGTCATAATACGAGTTCTAAAACCCCAAAGTGATACTCACAACCTAATTTAAAGGCATACAATGACTTGGAGAGCATAAAAACAAACTCCCTAAAAAATTTCAAAGCCACATCAGTCGAAAATAACCTGTGTTTCGAGAAACATCTAGAAAAGGCCCGTCCGCTACAAACGTGTACAAGTAGTCAGAAGCCACAAAAATCCAATACAATGAGAATAGAGAGATTCTCCACTATATACTTGTCTCTTGTTGTTTTGTTGAATTGTTCTCACATGCAATTCTAGTCATGCATACCATTGTTTGGTTTGTGGAGAGTGGAGATTCTTCGGTGGGATCCGTTAACCTCTGTTGTCTCTGTCCTTCCTGCACACTTGGAAGATAGGAGTATTTCGTTGTAATCTATCTGCAATCTACACAGTAACAGAAGGTTTTATTTCGTTGGATTCCATGTACCCTATAACAGAAGTGAATAATTTATTCTATTTCAATTTCAAAATAACAAATGTTTTTTTTTCATAAGATTCCGTCTACACAATAACTTTTTTGTTCATTATATTTCATCTACACGATAACAAAAGTGAATATTTCATTATATTCCATCTACACAATAACATAAGGTTATATTTCAATAGATTCCATATACACAATAACAAAAGGTTATATTTCATTGTATTCCATCTACAAGAATAAATATACACAACAACAAAAGGGAAACATTCTTTGGGTTCCATCTACACAATAACATATACTGTACTTTTTTATTGCTTTATTCATCAAATAATATATTAATACGTAAATCGGTATTTTTCGTGTGTCAGTGTGTGTGTGTTGTTGCCCTCGCTATGACCCGGTGCGCGATGCACCACGAGGTCAATGCTCCCACGTTCTCCTCTCGTGCATCCAATTGAAGGCTGAATAAATGAGCCGAGTAGCTGGTGGCTGTAGGTAATAATAGACATCACGCCAAGAAGCCATCGGTTCTGTAAGCGTTCTAGTTAATAGTTTCACACAAATCCTGTTAGGATTTCTGCATCACCCGACACGAAGCTGGTCTCTAAATGTCCACATCGGTCATCGGTATCTATCTATCTATCTATCTATCTATCTATCTATCTATCTATCTATCTATCTATCTATCTATCTATATATCTATCTATCTATCTATCTATCTATCTATCTATCTATCTATCTGTCTGTCTATCTATCTATCTATCTATCTATCTATCTATAAATCTATATATATATCTGTCTATCTATCTATCTATCTATCTATCTATCTATAAATCTATATATCTATCTATCTATCTATCTGTCTATCTATCTATCTATAAATCTATCTATCTATCTGTCTATCTATCTATCTATCTATCTATCTATATATATATATCTATCTATATCTGTAGTCTGTCTGTCTATCTATCTATCTATCTATCTACCTACCTACCTATCTATCTATCTATCTATCAATTTATCAATCTATCTATAAATCTATCAATCAATTTATCTATCAATCTATCTAAAAATCTATATATATATATATATATATATCGTAGGCATCCGTCCGTCACGAGAGACGATGGTGTAGCTTCATGGGTGAGGTATCCGACTGCACCGCCGAGAATGGGTGTATATATATTTTTATATATATATATATATCACATCCACCCAAACTGATTGTGAGAAAAGTCTGCTAGTCCATATTTACAATTAGTCTTTCAATCAAAATCAGAAATGCGTGACTCGCATCTTGGCTTGGTGCTAGTGTAAAAATAAAAAACAAAACACCAACAACATGTCAGCCTAATCAGGGCGCCGGGGTAAAAGGGTGCCTGGAATGTATATTATTTCCATGACTCAGTTCATTTGTCCATATAAGACCTAACATGTGAAGTACCCTGAAATAAATCATCTTTCTTTCTCTTTCCCACTCTTTCTTGCAAGCTCCCTATCTCTCTCTCTCTCTCTCTATACCTCCATTATCTCTCTCCCTCTCTTATCTCTCTCCCTCTCTTATCTCTCTCCCTCTCAAATCTCGCTCTCCCTCTCTTATCTCTCTCTCATATCTCTTTCTCATATCTCTCAATAGTGACATAACCGCCGTATGACAAAACATAGAGATTTGCCACGGTTCGTTGGCTGTTGTGACAGTTCTCTCGCTGCCGCGGGGACGGACAAACAAACAGACACACGCACAAAGATGTAGGCTGTTGGGTGTGGTGGCTGGGGAGAATGAAGGGTTGGGGGGGGGGTGTTGATTACGGGATCTCAAGTCGTCAGCGTCCGTCTTGCACGCTCGGTTCTGCCACACACACGCACACACAATGGTGCGCACAGACTCACTGTTGTCGGCACTCGTGTAAGGCTACTAATGTAGCAAAACTTATTTTTCTCTACACCCCCCCCTGTCTTCTCTTCCCTCCTTTACCCAAGTCTCACATTCTGTTTGAGGGAGGGAGGGTTGTACTCAATAGACCGTGTCAACGACATTGACCCCCCCCCCCCCCCACTGAAGAAAGAACGTCAACACAAGGTCAACCCATGGAATAAACAGGATGCCGGCTGGATCATACCCACGTCTCTATTATGTGTAACCATTGTATTGTTTAATTGTCTTCGTAGGATAGTGCACACCGTAGCAAAGAAATACAAAAGGAAAGTGTTAAGATACTTTCAACGGGGGGCGTTTGCTGCTCTTCCAGGGAGTGGTGAGATCTTGGAGGGGGCAGGTGGCGCTGTCGTTCCAGACGGCGGTAGAGGGGCGTTTTTTAAGGGCAACTAGACGGCACGAATGAAGACCTCTGCTGTTTAAATTTCCAAAAGTTAGATGTGCTTTAATAATATAACAACATTTACCTTGGGTTAAAAGACAAAAAAAATTTAGCGATTGTAATTTTTGACCCACAAGTCTATAATATAATTGTGACGTAAACGGGGCGTGGGGTGAAGCAGTGGCTACGCGTTTCCCAGACCAAGGGCTGCGAGTGAGACCCTCGCAAACAAACATCCCTAGATATATTAGAATATTACTACTAGCTAAATTACCCGGCAATAAAAGATCAAAGTTAATTAACATGATTATGATAAATAATTATTAATTTAGGTAACGCAAAAGTAGAATACTATAGGACGATAAGTTCACGGGTCTCTAAATTAACCAATGGGAATCGCAATAGGCACATATATTCTACTTTAAATTTATATATATATATATATAAGTACAAGCTAAATTCCCCGGTGTTACCCGGGGCGAAATTAAACAGGCCTGTATAAGCTACAGATAACAATTGCATAAACTACAATGAACAGAATGCTATAAATATAATAAATGTATAGACTAACTGGAGAATCGAACCCGAGCCGCCCGCATGTCAGTCCGATACGTAATCCACTCATCTAGCGAAGACACATGTCCGAAGTGTAATCACAAAAAGTATAATAATATGAGAGAATAAGGTCACGTGTCTTTAAATTAACTAATATGATTGGTTGAACACACACACATATAGATATATATGTACCATCGGTTGGTCATTGACCCGTCCTTGACCCCATTCTCGAGACAATACGTTTTTTGCCCCCCCCCCTTTTTTTTTTCTCCGATCTGACATTCAAAAGTTTTTGGGACTGATGCTACTCAAATTTGATCTGAGAAATGAAGTGAATTTTTTTTTTGTTTTTTTTTTTTTTAAATGTTTAGTTTTATAGTTGTTTGTTATATTTTATCATTGCTGAATTCGCTAAGTTTATATATTTTCTCTGGTCATTATGTCGTTATTCTGATGGGTAAATATAAAGTTGAGTGGGTCTTTAGTCTTTAGCCATCACATGGCTCTTTCTAATTCTATTTACCTTTTATGTTATCCTGTTTGTGCCCGAATTCATTTATATATATATATATATATGCGTTGTTAATCGCTGTTGTTGTTTTTTTTTTTGGTTGTTATTGTTTGCAATACCAGGTTGAAAATCAATTTCAGCAAAGTACAACCATATGACCTGATTGGCAACACGGTGCAATTTAAAGCAAAACATTGGTCCAAAATCAAAGAAAGCAAAAGGATTGCGCCTGTTTTTGTCCCTATTTTTGTTAGAATCTAAAAGGCTTGAACACATTTTCTCAAAATCTCAGGGATGCAACAGTTTCACTTTAAAGTTCATAGGTCATCCAAAGTAACAAATATTCCCCACCCACAAAAAGGGAAAAATGCGGCCTCATATTTGCCTTCAGCGAGCTACTTCTATTTCTTTGTTACGTCTACTAACACATGGATCGGCAACCTAAGGCACGTGTGCCAAACTTGGCACGCAGAGCGATTTTCAATTGCACGCGAGAGGCCTCCAAGATATGCTTATTAATATTATTGATAACAAAACAACATTTTCCGGTTCTGAATGAGAAAAACTGGCTGTTGAAGCCGATGTTTCTGAATGACATAGCGACACATTGTGAGTTGAACTTGCATTTACTAGGACCACTGGAATGGATTTGAATTGAAACTGGACATGTACATGTACATATATCCCTATATTAGGCCATATATTAAGATAGATAGTTTGGCTTTTTTTGAAGAACATCGAGGCACTCCAAGTGTAGTTTTAAATTAAAGGACTCATTTTTTCATATCACATCAAGCCTAACTGGTTTGATATTACTAAAACCTTCTTAGATGTAGATAGTTTTTTAAGTGGAGCGATATTGGGGATTTAAAATGCTCTTTTGCGGAAAAAATCTGGAAGGAAGCTGCTTATGAAAGTCATCTGCTATTCTTAACTCCTAGCCACTACTAGGCATTCGTTCTTTTACTTTCAGCTTACACTTGCGAACAGATCTCATCGCACATGAAAGCTGTTTAAGCACACAAAGAGGTCACCTACACTTGACCGCTCATTAATTGATATAGACTAATTACATTTAAAATAGTTTTTATGCTCATTTTCTTTAATTACAAATAAATATGAGTAACTCTGAAACTAATTTTTTTTTGTATAATTAAATTAATAAATATAATAAATATTAATATCTTGATTTTAATAAATATAAATATAGCGTTAGATCTATATTGTGTAATTTCTGTAATTATTACTGTTTAAAATATAAACGACTTAAATTAATGCAGAAAATGTTTATTTACATCTGTTTAAGGTAGATTATTATAATCCTGTAATAATTAATTTTTGTAATGAATACCATAATGTTGGATTTATATAAAGAAATAATAATTAGTCAGTAATATTTGTTATATTACTAAACATAACTTGTTTGGCATCACTATTGAATCAAATGTGGACACGTTTTTTAATTAAAGGGATATAGTTAACCTGTATTATTTGAGCAAATATTTCTAATATGTTTCTTTTTTTTCTTTTATAAAAAAATAAATGCCTACAATTTATAACTTTGAAATGATCAAACTGTAAATATTATTTTAAAATTATATAAATATTTTAAGACTAAAGTATTTACATGTATATTTTCAAACATTACATTATCTACCTAGTTCGTATGATTACTACTTATCCATTCCGCTTAACTGTACTGCATGCTGATTTTTAGCGATGAAAACACATTAAAGACTTATCAGTTAAACTGAGATAAAAATTTAACTGCGATAAAAATATAATTAATATTAGCAGGTGTGAGATAATCATTTAAGCTTAGACAATAATTAACATAAATTAATGTGAACAGCTTAGTAATAAAATATTGCATTTGATAGACAAACAGACAGGTCTACCAAGCCTGCGTCATCAGCACGCTGCTTTACGGAAGTGAATCATGGACAACCTAAGCGTCCCATGAGTGCAAGCTAAATAGCTTCCACCTGAGGTGTCTCCGTCGCGTCCTTGGCATTAAATGGCTGGACAAAGTCCCTAATAGTGAGGTACTGACCCGCGCCAGCGCCCAAAGCATGTTCGCAGTCCTCAGTGAAAGACGCCTAAGATGGCTAGGACATGGAAGAAGAATGAGACCAGGCAGAATCCCTAAGGACCTCCTATATGGAGAATTGGCATCTGGAAAGAGGAAAACAGGTCGCCCACGCCTCCGCTTCAAAGATGTCTGCATGAGGGACATGAGAGCAGCCAGAATAAGCACAAGTGACTGGGAGGAGAAGGCAGAGGATCGGTCCACCTGGCGCACTGCTGTCAGGGAAGGGGTTAAAAATAAAATAGCAGAGGAAAGTAGAATGGAGGAGACCATAAATAAAAGGGCTAGAAGAAAGGCGAAGAAAATAGGATCCACGGAACACGTGTGCAAAGGCTGTAAAAAAGACTGTCACTCAATGATAGGCCTGCTCAGCCATACGAGGAAGTCCAACCTCGAACCACGGTGATGCACCATCGTCTCGCGAGACGGAAGGATGCCATTGATTGCATTTCATATAAATGCTAATAAAAAGGATGATAATCACAAACACTTTAATTAAATATAAAACGCTTGAACGATTTTCTATATAAATAATCTCCTTCGCTTTGGTCTTGCTACGGAGTTAAATTAATTCCTCTATAAAATTTCTTTTTTTTTAAAAGTATAATAGAGGAGGTTAACTTTCAGGTTGTTCAGTGATGGCACGCTGAATGTTTTAGAAATCCTAGATTGGCGCACTGTTAGCAAAAGGTTGCCGACCCCTGCTCTAGATCTATATTACCTATATTTATTCATTGTCCGCCATGATTATTTCTGAAGACTGAAGATGACTTAGTTAGTTTTTTCCTTTATCAACCTTTTTTTTTTTTTGGTAATGGGGGGGGGGGGGGGAAGGGGCAGACGATTATAACAACAACAGGATATCTCTCTTTCTGTTATTTTCCAATTATTGTTTGCTATTTTGAGAAATTTCTCGAGGTCGTCTCAGTCTACTGAGTTTGGATAAGATAATAATAATGATAATGGTTATTTATGTAGCGCTTCTATCCATGCTATTTTAGCATGCTCAGTGCGCTCTAGAAGATTATTACGTCCTCTAGTCCCAAAACTCCTGCAGGGCGGCTGGGATCGGTCGATGGCAGGGATAGTACCCTGTTGTTTTTTTTGTTGACAATCCGGTGAACTAACCGCAGGATCAGCCGGATTCGAATTTTCATGTGAGGAAAATAGATGCAGGGTTCATATGCAAGTCTGGCAGTCAGGAGAAAAAAAAAGAAAAGTTTTCTGTACATCTGCAGGTTGTGTTGAAAAAAGGAAGATCTCTCTAGATCTGTTTGTTGTTAGGATACAAAAAGTCAGATTTCCGTGGATCGACATATTTAAAACCCTGTCCTTGAATTCTAACAAGATGGCGCTGCTAGGAAAGATATCAGATTGGTCCATTGTCAAAGAAAAACGTACAGCTTTCAAATTGATGCTGGGACCATGGCAGGGCATGTAAAGCTAGAGAAGAGGAATTGTTGTCCCCATATCCACAACTGACCAGTGACTGATGACATTCATTGATGAAAACGAGATGAACGTCGGCAACGCTATAATTAATTTAAAGTAATGAAACAGCATGCATTACTTCTAAGTGAAGACGTTTCTCATTTAGATTAAAGACTAGACTCAGACCACGGGTAAATGTAGGACGCAATAATCTTGTTTATAGAAGGAGCGTCTGTAATAAATAAGTCCTGCAAGAATTGGGGAAATAGTAAGGGGTGCATCAACAACATGTTGTTGTAGTCTCCATGAGTGATCTGCCTCCATAGGACATCGTAATTCAAGGACAATGTGATTCAATGACAATATACATATTTGATAGTTAATGGAGATGCAAAACATGGACCTCTTTTTTACAAGGGGGGGGGGGCTTGTGCGGTGTAGTGATTTCAGATTTGGAATGGCTTTTTCCATTCCACCATGTTGCGAGAATTGCTGTAAGAGAGCTGATGCCATTTGCGACCACAATGTGAGAAGGAGACGGCTTTCTTCACGCTACATGCTATCACAACACAAAATCCAGAAAAACTGGTTAGATCAGGAGTCGGGAACCCATGGCTCGCGAGCCAGATGTGGCTCTTTTGATGGTTGCATCTGGCTCGCAGACAAATGTTCGATTATTAAAAAAATGGTTTTTTTTAGACTTTTTTTATCCACATATTAATTGTATGTCAATATTTCATTCTACAAATGAGCTAAAGTCTACTGCAGCTCAGCATCAGAAGAATTCAGAGACATAATTATTGTTCTTTTAGTGTTGAAATGACAAAAAATGCATACATTTACTTGAATTTTTAGTTTTAAACATAATGTATGGCTCTCACAGAATTACTTTTCAAAATATGTGGTGTACATGGCTCTCTAAGACAAAAAGGTTCCCAACCTCTGGGTTAGATCTTTAGATGCGACAAAGAATCTGAGAGATGCCCTGGTCGAAAAAAATGCAAACATAGAAGATCTGGTTCGTGCGAAGTAGGGGCATCAATCCTATTGAAGTTAAATAGGAAATTTGATCACTAAAATGTTTAATGAAAAAAAAAATATTGTTTTTTGAAAAAATATTTCAACAAGAATATTCTTTGTTATTTGTAGTTAATTTTTATCGTAAATTTTCTAAGGCACTAGGAGTAGGAGTCATAAAAGTTATTTTAAGGGACCACTAGGCATGAAATAGTATTTAAAAAAAAACCATTGAGAACCACTGCTGTAAATGACAGGGCCTGTGTGTGTAAGGGGACGAGGGTTAGGAAGAAAGTGACATGTGATATGCTATTTAAAAAAAAAGAAAAATATTTAAGAAGTGACAATTTAATCACTGGCGCCCGAAACGGGGAGTGAAGATGAAGAACTACTTTGGGGGACCAGGGGTTGGGGAGTGTCCCATACATTTAAAGTAGTTGTGTATTGATTTTACATGATTGATCTGTGCTCGATAGAGTTCTCTAAATACATGGCATTATATTGTTATTTCTTTTGTTAATGTATGCATTCTCCATGTCATATAGTGTAGCTGAAGGTAAATGGGGGGGGGGGGGGTGGCGGAGGGGAAGAAGCAAAAAAATGATGTGTCCTTATTGTCCTGCTGCGAACCGGATGTAGAATGTAAAAGCCGTGAGATTTGATCCCGTGTATCCTTTAAAGAGATGGATTGAACGTCTCGTGTGACCTTAATTCAGAAATTCCGAAATAAGAGAGTAGGATTTAGATATATTTGAAACTGGCTCTACTGTATATATATGTATATAAAGGCATTCACCTTTTTATAACGTGTTTTTTTAATATATATTGAAATTGAATTTGATATTCATTTAAAAGAACTGATTGGGAAGAGGGAAAATTTTAAATAGATTGACCGAATAAACGACAGACGTGTAGATCTAAAGATAGGAAATCATTTAGATATATTATATATATTTGATATACTTCCGTTTGCTAGATATATATAAAGATGGATAAGTATATACATATATATTCGATATACTCCGGTTGGCTAAACTTCTGTAATGTGCAAATAGCAGAGCTGCCATTACTAAGCATATAGTACTGCAGATATTATTTCTTTTGAAGGTATTTCTGTAGTTTGACTTGTGTAGTGGAAATGAAACTCGGCAGCCGGTAGCCTGTATGTGTTAATTCAACATGAGTGGGTGTACATTGAAGAATTTTAATATATACCATAAACAAACTCACATCTAGAAAAATGTATAGGGTATACATATACAGAGAGGGGGGGATAGATATAGATAATAGATAGATAGATAAATACATAAATAGATAGATAGTCAAACAGACGAACAGACTTGCTGTTTGTGCTCACACTGTAATATAACATTAGTACCTTTTACCACACAATACTTAGCCCGTTGTACTTTTATGAAATATTTCATTGTATGCTTTCAGTTCACATACACTATAGTGTTACATAAGGATAGTTGCAAAACTCTCACACACACACACGCACACACACACCGACCGTCTCAAGTTAAGTTTGTACTACCTCTTACCTGATACCTTACTGGTGTCGAGTCCTTTTCTCCTGTACTTCTGCTCCAGTGGTTCCTTCTCGGATCACTACTGTTGAAACCCCCTATTGACATATTCTTTGTAATATGTTTATGTGTATATGTTTCAATATGGCAGAGAGCAATTGGGGCTCAAATTTCGCATGCATAAGACATCGCGTAGAACAGTTGAGTAAGATGTGAATTGATCGTTCCTTGAAAGAATGACTAGAGACATGGCGTGTGGCTAATGTAATGTTGGGATCTTCTACTCTATTGTTGGAACCGCTGTTTCAATGCCTGGAGTCCTGGTGTATAGTCGTACTGTTGTCCGTATAACCGCCGCAAAAACTTTTTTTCTTCCCCGACACGCTCTGTTTCACATTTGGGACCGACGAAAAATACAAGAAATGGTTTCCTGGGAGTTGAAAAGAAAAAAAAAGGTTTCGTTAAAGGTCTTTATAATAAAGAGATGAGGGTAATGTGTAGGGAGGAGAAAAGAAAAGGGAGGGAGATATGAAGGCGGGACAGGAGGGCGAGTTTGGGGGGGGGGGGGGGGGCTGGCGTGAAAGTCATATACATGTTTATCAGTATCACCAGGACTTTAAAAAAAGAATTTTGTGTTATTTTAAACTTTCAAAACAAGTTGTTCACTGGCTCAATCACACATGGAGTAGTAAAATGAAAGGACTTCTTTAATAGCGTGTCTTTATGTTATATAATCTTGGGTAAGTCTATTTCCTGTTATTTATTTACCAGGTATTGCTTTTTTTGTGTATGTGTGTGTGTGGAAATCTGGAGAGATGACTATATGTCCTCTAGGGCCAGGTTAGCTAAGTATTTAGTAATTTGGTGGAATGGCTTAGAGTTTAAAGGAACGTATTTCGAGCGTCTTGGGACTGGATACACTAAATGGGTTAGTTTTATTGCTTGTTTTAGGAAAGGAAAATTATCTTTTAAATTACATTTAAGGGTAGACTAATATTAGACGGACGAAGGGACACGTGCAACAGACGATAACATCCGTGGAATTTTTTTTAATGTGCCTTGAACAAATAAATTTACCGGTATTGTATAAAGTAAAAACAAATAGCCGATGTGTGAGCCCCCATCCCCTCCTTTTTCTTTTTTGCATATAGCATGTCGAAAGAAAATATTCAGCCTGTTTCGTCTAATGCTTTCGTGCTACTCAATATTCAAATATTATTTAAACCTATTATAAGCGAAGAGGAAAATAAAATATCATTTACACATACTCGATAATTGCAATTTTTTTGCTTGTTGCATCTATTTCTCGAGGGAGGGGGTGAGGATTAATTTGTAGGAATATTTTGGATGTCTAACGGATCGGGACAAAAGTTAAAAAAACATAAGTGCCAGAAGTGCTATAGAGACTGTCACTCACGTGTGGTATTTTTTGTACAACCACAGTAAAGCTGCAAGGCCAGGAGTGCACACTCCCCAAAGGCATACTCAATTCCGTCGTCTCGCGAGACTAAAGCCAACAATTATGTTATGGTTATAAACTGGAAGGACATTTACAAAATATTTGGAGTTATGTCTCTTAAAAAAACTTTCAAATTATTTGTAGTTTGGTCCATTCTGTTTTTCTTTTGCTGATCTTTTATCTATCATTATTTCGTATTATCTTTTTTTCTTCTTTTAACAAAACACATTTGTAGTCATTTTTCCCCTTCATTTTGACGGGCAAAACTACTAGTAAATAATAATTTAGAAGTGTGTTTTCTTACAAGCGAACTCACGTTTCTAGATTCAGTCTTACATCTTATCTTATCTTATACATTACAGACGCTCCTTCTATAAAGAAGCACGTTCATTTAAATGAAACATGGGTACCTTCATACTGCAAAGCCTTGAATAAGAAAAAAAAACAACAACATTAAAACGCAGGCAGCTGTAATTTGCTACGCCTCGCCTCTACTGTGGTGTATGTAATTTTCATTAAGACAAATCAATCCCTGGAAAGTAATCAATTCATGCACACACAAAAAAAAAGTCTGAATTTCTATTCAGCCATCCATTTAGCCTGACCTTTATAGCTCTTTAAAACTTTGCCACCATCTCCTTGAGATGTTATTACAACCTCTCACGATGTTTCCTCAGAAACTCGCGAGATTTCGATTTTTTCCTTTGCATTCTAACAATTTATTTTCAGTTTTTTTTTTTTAATTTACTAATTATTTTTGGGGGAGGTTTCTTTCGGAAGCTGTCGGTAATAGAATAATAAATCTATAGAGAAAAATGAAAACAGCACAATTTTTTTTTTAAATAGTCGAATAACGTCTGGTCCAATATTCTCTGTTGAATTCTATGGACTCTTCCATTTTACCGAAACAGAGAATTTTTCTTTGGAAAACTTTAAGTGCAGTTCTAAAGATACTTACATATATATATATTCTACAAGCCATTCTGTTACATTTGTATTTATATGTATGCCCAATTTATGATGTTCTAAATATTTTTGGCCAACCGGCGTCATTTTTTAGACTTGCCATCGCCCGAGTCACTAGGTATTTAAACTTAAATCTCGAGAATAAATACATTACGCATTTTGCCTCAAATCGACGAATGGGACGTTTTGATTTTGACAAATGGAACTTTTGGACTTCTAGAAACTCTGTAGCAAGTCATTGTCATGTATTTCTTCTCAGTGGTATACTGGGTGTTATGAAATTTAGTATTAAAAAAACAACACAAAAAATATATATAAATATGTGACTGGAGGATGAAAAATAGGATTCGCTTGTCACCTTAGCTTTGTTTTAATGAAATAAATAATCAAGATTTTTCTTTAAAAGGATGACAATAAATTGCCCCACTGTAATATTAAATTTATTGACATTAGCTTGACACATCCATTTTTTTAAATCTTTTTTTTTTGCTGTGCATTAATATATCTCAATTTAGACAAAAAAAGGAATATTTTATTTGAAATGGAAAATGGAAACGAAGTAATTTATTTTGTATTTTTTTAATTATTATTTCGTTATATTTATTTTTTACAGTTTGAAAGAGGATGGAATGGGGAGAAGTTTGGAACCGTCCATATAATATATCAGATGAGACCCCCCCCCCCCTCCCATTTCCCTCCATCCGTAACAATCAATATGCAATCTTGGAATCGACAAAATATTAATTGTTATTTGCTGATTTTGAAATTATGTATCTAAATGTATTAATATAAAAGCTGAAACTATAGTTAAGTTGCACCTTACTGGGACTGCCCGGCCCTCTGGAGACCTAAGTATTCAGCCGGCCACGAGTATTTGTCAAGGTGAAAAAACTAAAAAAATTTGTCTGCACACACACACCAAGATTAACATTCGAGTGCTTTTTTTTGTTAGTGTTATATAAACCGTCTGGGGGCAAAAGAGATCTGACACATTTGTATTTCAATAAAGTAAAACTTAGAATACATAATGAAAAAAATGTGCTTGTATTTTCGGAATGTACATAAAATGCTATTTTTTGTATGTTTATATCGTTTTTAAAAATGACATCAGTCAAATGTTTACCGATTATGTCCACACACTGTTGAAGACGTTCGCGAAAGTTGTAGATAACTTGACATCGTGTGTAATGGCAGCTTTTTCTTGACGAATGGCATCATTTCATTGCTCAATAGGTCGAAGGTCAGGAGTTTATAGTATAGTGCATACCTTTAATTTTAGGTACCCCCCCCCCCCCCCACACAGAAAAAAATCATGTGGCACGATTGCGTTCTACTGGTTTACCGAAAGTCCTGGGGTCGAATCCTGATGAAGGCTAGGAATTTTTCCCTGGATTCGAAGGTGTCCCTGACTCTGACATTAGCTGCTTCACCGGCCATGTGATCGATTTGGTCCGTCGGGTACTTTACTTACTTCAAATCAAAAGGAGTTAAGTCAGGTAATCTGACGGGCCCAATCGACATCAGTGAGATCAAATGACCGGGAAACATCTTCCTCTAAATTTCCATTGAACATTTAAAGTGTGTGCTGTGGCAGCGTCCTGTTCAAACCAAACAATATTTCTGTCAAGTTAATCCAATCTGGGTCTCAGAAAAGTGTATAGTGTATAGCAACACGCATCTTTGAAAAAAGTACCGACCCAAAATGCCAAATTCTTCTATCGCACACCTTACGGTTACAGGAGTACTATGCAAGGGGAGCGTTCTTGCAACTCACGAGAGTTGTTTTGGGACCAATATCGGAAATTTTGCTTCTTCACACTTCCACACAAGTGAAAATGTGCCTAGTCACTGAAAAACACAATAGCGGCTCGGTGAACATGTTGTTGAATTCCCCCCCCCCCCCCACACACACACAATATTCTGCGATTTTTATGGTCTGTTTCGCCGAGTTCCTGTACCAACAACATCATTTTGTATGGATGCATTTGCAGATGCTTGTAAAATTTCATGAGCTTGCGGCATGTTTCCCTGTCGAACGCCATGAAGACTGTTGAATTGAATCATTTACCGCGTCGAAATTTCCCAGAGTTGTTGCGGTCCGCGGTCGGCCAGTTGATTTTCGTTTGAATCCTGATCAACTCTTTCTGAAGGAAGTTGGTAACCCCAGAATAAAATTCAAATTAAACAAAATGCGTACATTCGGAAAAAAATAAAAACACGTTTTGTTTTCATCATTTTATTAATCTAATGTGCTTTTATTAAACTTACATTAATATGTCACATCCCTTTGCCTCAACCATGTATATGTAAAGTAATTTAAGTCCGAGCGTCTGTTTCACATTCTATTTCTTTCACCAAAATATTGTACGCTTCTGTGCACTGCTGTTCGTTTTTTTTTAATAAGCGCTTTTAACTGATATTCATTAGACATATAATTCTGTAAAGATGCAAATAGCGGAAGATTAAAAAAAAGAAAGCAAAGAAATGAATGTATTCATTATTTTTCACAATAATAACATTGTTACTCTCATGCCAAGTTTTAATAAAGGTCTAATGTGTGTGTGCGCATACGTGTGTGTGTGCGTACGTGTGTGTGTGTGCAATATTAACCTTCTCCAGATTCTCGTCCAGACGCAGGTGGTATGCAGGTTTAAATCATCATTAAACTCTAGATATGAGCTCGAAAGGGGAAAAATATCCAACCCTTTTTTTTTAATTTATTATTGTCCGTTTTTTGTACGTTTAGTTGTCAAAACTTGAATGTTTCTTTAACAGTAAAGGAATTTTTGTAATGTCCTGGAATGTAAAACATTAAGCAGTAAATGAAACTATTTAATTCTTTGAAATGTGAAGCAGCAGAGTAATAATAGAATCATTTGCAATAGAAACCAGTAAATTAATCATTTAATCAATTGAAATGGAAAGCAGCGCATTAATCATTGACTTGCTTGCAATGTAATAAACGTGATACCATTCACAAGACACGCACGTTTTGTCTCATTCCTTGGGAATATTTCTACGTTTTTTGAAACTCTTGAAAAAGTGCAAGATGGGTCATTTAAACGCGGACTCAAACACTCGCCGTCTTGCAAATGGATCTATTCCTCGCGTGTTGCAAGTGAACACTGCTGCATTATTAGACAATGAACGAAAGCCAAACCTTCTGGAGCGAAATATAAGCCACAAAGATTTGTGCTCAATTCACTGCATATATATCTCTGGAACGAACGACTGTCAATCCTGTGTGTTTATCCTGGCTCCAATTTTTTTCCATGATGAAAGCAATTAATGATAACCCGTTTGGCGTTGTGTTTTTTTTCAGTCGAAGAAAAGGACAAAATATTATTTTATTAATTGAAGCCTGTATGATATTTGGCATCAGCATTGATTGGTTAAATACAAAATTAGAAACATTAAAAAAGAAATTAAAAAAAAAAGCACACACTCACAAGAGTGTATATCACAGATTGTGTAAAGAAAAAACAAGAATAGGCAAATGACATATTGACTTACGTAATTAAACAATTAAAGAAAGACTAAGAGGATGGAGGGGGGTGGAAAGGCTTAGATTGAAAACAAAACCCCAGACTTGCTTGCCTATTAAAATATTCCAAACCACTGCACTCACCAGTTCATATTTGTTTCATTTTTTTACTGACTGTATTCAATAGCTTTGGGGTAAGGCTTGCAGAACCGGGTGATTTTTTGTTGGTTCCGGGTTTGCGGTTTCTTTATCTCATCAGAACTCGGTACCTTGTCCTTCTGAAAGTTTGAGTCGGGGGAGAAGAAATCACACAATACCGGCATACAATATGTTCTGTCTAGTATGTTCAGAGTCATTAGTATTTTCGGTTTCTTGTAAACCTTACTTTTACAGCTTCCGTGAAGAGAAATCATTCCTAAAGAACAGTTTATATACAAAAAAAAATACTTTTGGATCGTATAATCCTTTAAATGTAAAATGGACCGAATGTCCGACTTGTTCCTGAATATTATAAACCTTACGATGGTCTTGATTATTGGTACACACAGTGCTGTTAAGCAAAAATAGAAAGAGCTAGAGAAAAGGAAGGAGACACCATGTATTTTCTTTCCATAATCCATTCCCCGTATGACTCACTACTGGAAATGATGCAGCAGAACCAAGAGCCGCAAACAATGATGCAGTTTGCATTTACCGTCAATTCTGCAATGAGTTTGCAATTTCAAAAAAGTATATAACTTTTTAAGCATAAGAAATGGAAGTAAAGATAAACAATACTACAATGGCGTATGGTAAGTTGCGTTTAATTGCGATACATACAATTCTATTTTATCTTTTTTTATTGATTATACTTTCAATTACTTTTATAAAGGGGGCATTATCGAGGTCTTAACCTTACACATTGCACTATTCATCGCCTGCCTGGAGTGAAAACCATGCCTGATGATGGGTTGGAACACATGTTTTCAGTGGAGTGATCACAGTAGTGAACTACATGCAATCTAATGCACTCAATTCGTCCGTTTAGTTGTTTTTTTCTGAATTTGCAAAAAAAGTAATTCCAAGTTTGGAACCCTCTTGCTTCAATCAAACGGGAGAATAGTTTATAAAAAGAATCGGAAGGTTTTCAAAAGAATGTTTATAGTACGTCAAACCAGGTATGGCCTAGGCCCGCATAAGGTTCTGATTTGGCAATTTTCTTTTATTATTCCTTTTATATTTCTGGTCAACATATTATTTGAATCCTTGACCTTGAAGTCTAATCAACCTGGTGCTGCAAGGGAAATAGATCGTAGTGCTCCATTGTCTTTTGGAAAACAAAACACGCACACAGACAAAAAGTTTGATCAAGGGCATGTTAAGTTCGAGAAGAAAATGTCCCCCCCCCCATTTCCACCACTAAACATATATTCTAATATTGGTGAAAATGGAGTATCGTCGGGGACAATGTAATTTAGGTCAGGGATCGGCAACCTTTTTGATAATAGAGTGCCAAGGTAGGATTTCTAATTCATTCAGTGTACCAACAGCCTAAAAGTAATCAAGTTCTAGCACTCAATGTTTTGTAGAAAAGACATGAATTATTGCTTTTTATTGCTTTTTAGGGTGTTCCGCGTGCCCAGTAAAATTGCTCTGCGTGTCAAGTACGGGTTCCGTACTTTACCGACCCCTGATTTAGGTGATGAAACAACGTTCATGTCTGGCTTGGTTCTTGTCTGTTTCTAGGTGTACCTGCCACAAATTTATATAGTATTTAAAGTCTTGGTTTTCTTTCTCTGTATCTCTTTACGTTCCCGTTAATTTTTTTTTGTGTTTTAGTACTTCTCAGTAAAATAAAATAACCAAATATAGGTGTAAAATGTAAAGCGTGAGTGTGTGTTTGTGCGATTACTAATCATTATTTGTTGTTTACATTTGAATGTATTTAAAAACAACAATTTTGCCAACCGAAACATTATGTCACCTTCATTATACAGCAAACTGACTTAGACGGTGCCGTAGACAGTATTTCTGGCGAAACAGTTTCTCGTAATATATGCGCCTCTTTGTTTCAATATAATAATTATCCCTTCCTTTTTTTTTTCAATTCGAAATTGTTTATGAAAATAAGTTCAAAATACAACCAATCTGTTAGAGTTGATGTTTTTTTCTAAGTTGAAAAAAAAAATATAAAGAAAAAAATTTCGAGACTAGAAATGCTTATGCATACGTTTTCAATATTTCTGCTTTGTTGTTGTTTTTATTTTTATTGTATTAATTATTTTTTTGTGGGGGGGGGGGGGGGGGTAGGTTGGTTTAAGTGTAGCTTGAGAAATCTTTTAATTCACCGAAAGCCAAAGTCACTGAGACATCCTTGAATACGGTTTTACTTTGTTTATCATCTCATATTATAATGTTACAGAAGCCCCTTCGAAAGAGAAGATTGTTTTGCGGCTATCTCTTATCTGTTTTCTGTAGTTAGTGGTAGTAGTAGTTATTGCATGAGCGTTTTTATAAAAATGTTTTTTTTTTAAACTGTAGTTTTTGTTTTGTTTTCCGTTGTTGTTATTTGGAGTGGGGGGGGGGGAAGCTTTTGTGGCCCATATATATCTTAATTAGTTTCTGATTATTTATTTGGAGATCGGTTTGGTAGCTTTCGTTTCATTATTTTACATCTTATAAATTTTGTCGTCTGCGAGAGGTGGAAAAGAACATATAAAAAAAAACCGCCATAAATTGTGATTGTATTTCCGACTCTGCCCATTGGCTGCCTTCCTCGAGCTCGTGCTTTATGGCCAGTGTCACGACATTTTTTCTTGACTTTACGTCGTTCCTAGAGTCTGGTCTTAAAATAAAAACACAAAAAAAAAATACGAACAGTTACTTTCACTAGAAAGTTGCTTTTTATCAGAAGAAAAATAAAACACCAATAGAAATCCAAACGTCTTACTTCCGGCAGACTTCGTTTAGGTCACTAACGGGAACTCGTGCCTTCATGCAGAATGGAACGACTGGAAACTAGACGTGGTCGAAATTGTTGTTTTTTTTAATAATTATTATTGTTGTTATTTTTATGGTCTGCTCGACTTCCCATTAGCCAACGCCCGGCGTGGTCGAAATTGTTTTGTATTATTATTATTATCGTTATTGTTATGGTATGCACGATTTCCCGTTAGCCGACACCCATTGAGTTGCGTGACGTAAGTGAAAACACTGACCCCCAGCGTTGGGCAAGCATTTTGAATTTTTTTTGTTTTCTTTTTCTACAAAGTCTATAGGTTGAAAAATAAAACACCCTGTAGAATTACTATAGAAATAGTATAAACCAGCGTTTCCCTCCCTACCTTTAGTATTGCATATTAAAGCTTTCGGTAATCGGATCCCTCTGCTATAGCCTCTGCAGCCGCTGGCGTCTTCTATGAACGAACCCAAAGTCCTAGAATTGGTTTTCAAAAAGAAAACAAAGGGTAATTAATGAAAATTCTGCATCACTTTCGATTCAAACGTCCGCCAAACGATTCAGTAAAAAAAAAAAAGGAAGAAAATAAAGAAAAAAAGAGAAGAAAAAGGAATGAACAAAAAAAAGGAAAGAAAATAATATGAAACGTCTGTGACATTGTGACCACTGGCCTGCGACGAATTTGTTCCATCAATTCGCTTTCGTCCATTTGTTCACCAGGGAAAAACGAGTTCAGAGGTTAATGAAATCGTTTCTTCATCCGATCAAATTAACGTTTTGCCCCATTGTTGGGCCATTAAATAAAAAATAAAAAAATTCTTTGAATGAAAGAAGTATTGCTAATTAGTTGCCCCACTTCACTACCCTTCTTTCTTTTTACTTGTCAACGTGTTCATTAAGTAATTCTGTAACGTTAAACACACAAAAGTTACGAGAGAAAAGATATAATGAAAGCGTGCGTCTAGTATTACATTATGTTGTTACAAGGAACACATGATGGTATTCATTTCACATTATAATGTATTCCTATATTTCTTCTCACCCCCAACCCCACCCTCCTCATTACTTTTCCACAAACCCCTCCCCTCCCTGCTCCTTTTCCAAAACCCTGTCCAAAAACAAGTGTTCTAAAAAGCATTGATCCTTGTTAGTAGGAGTAAATTACTGAAGCGTGGAGATGGCGTTAAAACTGGGAAGGTACTCAAGGACTCTAGATTCTATAACTTCGTCTTCTTCTTTTTTTTTTAAACAAACGAATCGTGGAGTTGTTACATAATAATTATCAGGCGGCCTAGACACAGTGGGTCGGAAACTGGCTGATGGATTGGTAGGAAATATTGGAAACTCTCTGATTGTGTTACAGTGACGCCACAAATTGCGAAACTTGCCGAATCTTTTAACTTTGACATTTCTGACGGTTTCGACGAATTTTCTATTGGAATCAATTGGATACATATTTATACTTTGGATATACTAAGACGTCTGACAACAGGTAAATATATATATTGATAGATAGATATAATGTATGGTCATAACTGGCTCAAACAACACATGTTCCGCAATCTGCGAATCGGAGCAAGCGAAATGTGCCTCTGCGGAACAGCTCCCATGTACCATTATACCAGATCAGCCATTTGGCCCCAGGAGGCTACTTTCAAGGACAAACTGTATTGTGCACTAGGTGACTAGAGCAACTGGTAGCCACGGCGCAGTAGCCACGGCGCAGTTCATTACAACTATTGGACTTGTCTGAATCCTCCAAATCATATATTTTGAGAACGACAAAGAAGATCTCTCTCTCTCTCTCTCTCTCTCTCTCTCTCTCTCTCTCTATATATATATATATATATATATATATATATATATATATATCATATCATATCATATCATCATATCATATCATATCATATCATATATATATATAAATCTCAAAAGGAATATGTATGTACAAGCCGTTATGTGCCCGGTCCTCCGAACCGGCTAAAAGTTATGTTTACATACACTCTAACTACTCAGGTAGTTATAATGAGATTGCCCGCATGACCTACGACACGAATTTAAACGTGAGGTAATTTTTTATTTTTGCCCGCTACAACATGAATTACCCGTTAAAATCATTACTCATCACCCATTATAAGAATTACAAAATTGCCCGCTATAAATTACGACGCAAATTAAAACATGAATATATTTTGTTCTATTCATTGATCAAGAACATTCGACAGTACTTTTTTTTTTTTAATGATTGTTTGATATATTTTTTTACGACAAACATTAAGTCGCAGACCTATGTTGTGTTGTTTTTGTTATTTACTATTTATTTATTTATTGTAGCTTTGGAAGCAAACTTATAATTAAATTTTCTATTTAACATGTAAAACAATAACAAATGAAACCCATAAGAAACAAAGAAGAAATATTTTTTTTGTTACATTGTGTTCAATGTAATCGCATAATGATCTTTTACATACACTTTACATATCCATGGAGTTATAATGAGATTGCCCGCTACACAGTTAATATATAAGGCAATTAAAGGTAATTTTTTATTTGCCCGCTACAACATGAATTACCCGTTAAAATCATTACTCATCACCCATTATAACAATTACAAAATTGCCCGCTATAAATTACGACGCAAATTAAAACATGAATATATTTTGTTCTATTCATTGATAAAGAACATTCGACAGTACTTTTTTTTTTAATGATTGTTTGATATATTTTTTTACGACAAACATTAAGTCGCAGACCTATGTTGTGTTGTTTTTGTTTATTTGCTGTTTATTTATTTATTGTTGCTTTGGAAGCAAACTTAGAATTAATTTTTCTATTCAACATGTAAAACAATAACAAATGAAACTAATAAAAAACAAAGAAGAAACTTTAAAAAAAAAAATTGTGTTCAATTTAATCGCATAATGATATTTTACATACACTTTATCTACCCATGGAGTTATAATGAGATTGCCTGCTACACAGTTAATATATACGGCAATTAATAAAACCCTGCCCGTTAAAAAGTTTATCGATGTATACGTCACAAATTTAAATGTGAATGACATTTTGTACGCCCGCTACAACCGAAACGAACTGAAACGTGAAATATTTCCCGCTAGAAACGAATTGAAACGTGAAATATTTCCCGCTAGAAAGATTTTAATGCGTATACGCCCGCTTCAAACGAATTGAAAAAGCTAAAAGTTATGTTTACATACACTCTTACTACTCAAGCAGTTATAATGAGATTGCACGCAACAACTACAAAGTTTATATTTCGTATACGACACGAATTAAAACGTGAATATATTTTGTTCTATTCATTCATAAAATACATTAGCAAAGATTGAAGCAAAGTTAATTTTAAATGAATACGCAAAATTTGATGACGTCAAAACGAAAAGCCGGCTAGCTATCTCTGCGCAAACTTTGATGACGTCATCCTAAAAAAAATCTCAACGCCATCCTTTTTTTTCTTTTTTTAGCGCGATCGATCGAAAAACTATAAAAAGTTGGATCGGCAATTTTAACATGAACCCAAAATATGTCGTTTTATTCGCTTTTTTTGACCAAACTGACCACTGCGGTCATTTAAATTTTTTTTAAACCTTGACAGTGTTCACCGCCGTAACGCAAAGAATATTTGTAGCAAATTTCACGTTTTTATGTCTAGTATTTAAAAAGATTATGCGGTATGTACATACCCAGCCAGCCAGCCAGCCACATACATATTCCTTTTGAGATTTATATATATACAAGCCGTTATGTGCCCGGTCCTCCGAACCGGCTAAAAGTTATGTTTACATACACTCTAACTACTCAGGCAGTTATAATGAGATTGCCCGCATGACCTACGACACGAATTTAAACGTGAGGTAATTTTTTATTTGCCCGCTACAACATGAATTACCCGTTAAAATCATTACTCATCACCCATTATAACAATTACAAAATTGCCCGCTATAAATTACGACGCAAATTAAAACATGAATATATTTTGTTCTATTCATTGATTAAGAACATTCGACAGTACTTTTTTTTTTTTTAATGATTGTTTGATATATTTTTTTTACGACAAACATTAAGTCGCAGACCTATGTTGTGTTGTTTTTGTTTATTTGCTATTTATTTATTTATTGTTGCTTTGGAAGCAAACTTAGAATTAAATTTTCTATTCAACATGTAAAACAATAACAAATGAAACCCTTATGAAATAATGTTTATAAAACGTATACGACACGAATTAAAACTTTAAAAATTTAGTTCCGGCAATTTGAACATTGCCCGGCAAATTAAACATTGCCCGGTAATATAAACATTGCCCGGCAAATTAAACATTGCCCGGTAATTTAAACATTGCCCGGTAATTTAAACATTGCCCGGTATTATAAACATTGCCCGGTATTATAAACATTGCCCGGTAATTTAAACATTGCCCGGTAATTTAAACATTGCCCGGTAATTTAAACATTGCCCGGTATTATAAACATTGCCCGGTATTATAAACATTGCCCGGTAATTTAAACATTGCCCGGTAATTTAAACATTGCCCGGTATTATAAACATTGCCCGGTATTATAAACATTGCCCGGTAATTTAAACATTGCCCGGTAATTTAAACAATGGCCGTTACCTAGGCGATAAGCCTAAAGGTGCCCAGTTCTCGGAACTGGATAAAATAACCCATGGAGTTATAAACAATAGTCTTAAGCGGGGATAAAGTATTTTCCGGTAACTTATACCATTTAAACATTGCATTCCACAAATAACGACGCAAATTAAAACAAAATTTTGTTCCCTTCTTAAACGCATAAATACGCAAAATTTGATGACGCCATATAATTATAAGCTTAAATATAGAGTGTAACCAGGACCACTGCGTTTAAATAAGCTTAGTAAGGCGTCGGTATTACTTCCCGAAACAGAAATAAAACGCGATTGCGCATTCTGTTTTATACCTATTCTGTGAACATATACAACACGAATAAAAACGTGAAGGAATTTTTTATTTGCCAGATACAACGTAAGATAACCATTTAAAATTTAAACCATTAATCATTACCCATTATAACAATTTAAAAATATCCCGCTATAAATTACGACGCAAATTAAAACGTGAATATATTTTGTTTTATTCATTCATAAAGTACATTAGCAAAGGTTGAAGCAAAGTAAATTTTAAATGAATACGCAAAATTTGATGACGTCATAATGAAAAGCCGGCTAGCTATCTCTGCGCAAACTTTGATGACGTCATCCTGAAAAAAATCTCAACGCCATCCTTTTTTATATTTTTTTAGCGCGATCGATCGAAAAACTATAAAAAGTTGGAACGGCAATTTTAACATGAACCCAAAATATGTCGTTTTATTCGCGTTTTTTGACCAAACTGACCACTGCGGTCATTTAATTTTTTTTAAAACCTTGACAGTGTTCACCGCCGTAACGCAAAGAATATTTGTAGCAAATTTCACGTTTTTATGTCCAGTATTTAAAAAGATTATGCGGTATGTACATACCCAGCCAGCCAGCCAGCCACATACATATTCCTTTTGAGATTTATATATATACAAGCCGTTATGTGCCCGATTCTTCGAACGGGCTTTTTTTTAGAATATGCTTGACACATTATAGTTTTTTAGTTTTGTTTTCGCAACATACATAAAGTAGTATGTTTTTTTTTTTGTGGTCAGTATTTTTTAAATTTATTTTTGTTTTGCACACTTTATTATACACCAATTCAATATACAACTAAAAAGGAAAAACAAATAATAATAATTTTTTTTTATTTCTTGCTCAAAGTATGACCACTATGATCGAATTTTGTGAGTTTATTGGGTAATTAAACTCTTTCTGTAAAATAGAACTCACATGTCTTTTAAAAAGTACTGTTAATTCAAAAATGATTGTTTGATTTTTTTTTTCTACAACATTAGTCGTAGATCAATATTTTTTTTTTTTGTGTGTTTTTTTGTTGGTGATATTTGCTATTTATTTATTGTTGCTTTGGAAGCAAACTTAAAATTAAATTTTAAATTCAACAGGAAAAACAATAACAACTGAAACCGATATGAATCATAGTTTATACAACGTATACGACATGAATTAAAACTTTAAAAAGTTGGTCTGGCAAATTCAAACATTGCCCGGCAATATAAAAATTTCCCGCTACATAGTTTATAAGACGTATACGATACAAATTAAAACTTTAAAACGTTGAGCTCGACAATTTAAACATTGCCTGGCAATTGAAAAATTTCCCGCTACAAAGTTTATAAGACGTATACACAGAATAGGTATAGAACAGAATGCACAATCTCTATATACGCAGTCACTGAAAGTTACCATTTTCCGCAATGCAGCGGTCGATAGAGACGCTACTATAATAAAATGAGAAAGGATATCTACGTCTGCCATAAATATATACAATATATATAGGGCCTACATTATCTTTCATTATAGGCTTACTTTTATATAAATTTGACTTAATTACCCATTTTGTTTTCAACATTATAGGATTAGGCCAATATGATGTAAAAATATTTATTACCCGGTACTGATTTGAAAAAAAATGGCTTAGACGTAGCTCGGTACCGGTAACTAAATTGCTACGGCTACCGGTACATAAATATATACTTTTTAAACCAAAATAAACTTTTAAAATTATGAAGGGAAATAGGCATATAATTCATAATGAGTTAATATGAGGTTGTTTATGCCGTTGTTTATCCTTTATGGAGTCAGGAAAGCCATGCAGTTTGACATGTTTTTTTTTACGATAATCAGTCGTTTTCGCATCATTGTTGTAGTTTATTACACAACCGTTTATGCACATTTTGCCTGAACTATTAGCTTTGGGTGTTCAAACTTGTAGATTTGAAGAAAAGGACGTTGTAGGCTAAATAAGCATAAATATAGAGTGTAACCAGGACCACTGCGTTTAAATAGGCTTAGTATGGCGTCGGTATTACTGCCCAAAACAGAAATAAAATGCGATTGCGCATTCTGTTTTATACCTATTCTGTGGACACATAGGCCTACAACACGAATAAAAACGTGAAGGAATTTTGTATTTCCCAGATACAACGTAAGATACCCATTCAAACCATTAATCATTACCCATTATAACAATTTAAAAATATCCCGCTATAAATTACGACGCAAATTAAAACGTGAATATATTTTGTTCTATTCATTCATAAAGTACATTAGCAAAGGTTGAAGCAAAGTTAATTTTAAATGAATACGCAAAATTTGATGACGTCATAACGAAAAGCCGGCTAGCTATCTCTGCGCAAACTTTGATGACGTCATCCTGAAAAAAATCTCAACGCCATCCTTTTTTTTATTTTTTTAGCGCGATCGATCGAAAAACTATAAAAAGTTGGAACGGCAATTTTAACATGAACCCAAAATATGTCGTTTTATTCGCGTTTTTTGACCAAACTGACCACTGCGGTCATTTTAATTTTTTTAAAACCTTGACAGTGTTCACCGCCGTAACGCAAAGAATATTTGTAGCAAATTTCACGTTTTTATGTCCAGTATTTAAAAAGATTATGCGGTATGTACATACCCAGCCAGCCACATATTCCTTTTGAGATTTATATATATATATGATATGATGTGGCTGGCTGGCTGGCTGGCTGGCTGGCTGGGTATGTACATACCGCATAATCTTTTTAAATACTGGACATAAAAACGTGAAATTTGCTACAAAAATTCTTTGCGTTACGGCGGTGAACACTGTCAAGGTTTTAAAAAAAATAAAATGACCGCAGTGGTCAGTTTGGTCAAAAAACGCGAATAAAACGACATATTTTGGGTTCATGTTAAAATTGCCGTTCCAACTTTTTATAGTTTTTCGATCGATCGCGCTAAAAAAATTAAAAAAAGGATGGCGTTGAGATTTTTTCAGGATGACGTCATCAAAGTTTGCGCAGAGATAGCTAGCCGGCTTTTCGTTATGACGTCATCAAATTTTGCGTATTCATTTAAAATTAACTTTGCTTCAATGTTTGCTAATGTATTTTATGAATGAATAGAACAAAATATATTCACGTTTTAATTCGTGTCGTATACGAAATATAAACTTTTGTAGTTGTTGCGTGCATTCTCATTATAACTGCTTGAGTAGTAAGAGTGTATGTAAACATAACTTTTAGCTTTTTCAATTCGTTTGAAGCGGGCGTATACGCATTAAAATCTTTCTAGCGGGAAATATTTCACGTTTCAATTCTTTTCTAGAGGGCAATATTTCACGTTTCAATTCGTTTCTAGCGGGCAATATTTCACGTTGCAGTTCGTTTCGGTTGTAGCGGGCGTACAAAATGTCATTCACATTTAAATTTGTGACGTATACATCGATAAACTTTTTAACGGGTGGGGTTTTATTAATTGCCGTATATATTAACTGTGAAGCGGGAAATCTCATTATAACTTTAGGCTTATCGCCTTGGTAACAACCATTGTTTAAATTACCGGGCAAGGTTTAAATTACCGGGTAATGTTTATAATACCGGGCAATGTTTAAATTACCGGGCAATGTTTAAATTACCGGACAATGTCTAAATTACCGGGCAATGTTTATATTACCGGGCAATGTTTAATTTGCCGGGCAATGTTCAAATTGCCGGAACTAACTTTTTAAAGTTTTAATTCGTGTCGTATACGTTTTATAAACATTATTTCATATGGGTTTCATTTGTTATTGTTTTACATGTTGAATAGAAAATTTAATTCTAAGTTTGCTTCCAAAGCAACAATAATAAATAAATAGCAAATAACAAAAACAAAACAACATAGGTCTGCGACTTAATGTTTGTCGTGTCGTAAAAAAACATATCAAACAATCATTTTCTTTTTTAATAAAAATACTGTCGAATGTTCTTTATCAATGAATAGAACAAAATATATTTACGTTTTAATTTGCGTCGTAATTTATAACGGGCAATTTTTTAATTGTTATAATGGGTAATGGGTAATGATTTTAACGGGTAATTTTATGTTGTAGCGGGCAAATTAGACATTACCTCACGTTTAAATTCATGTCGTAGGTCATGCGGGCAGTCTCATTATAACTGCTTGAGTAGTTAGAGTGTATGTAAACATAGCTTTTAGCCGGTTCGGAGGACCGGGCACATAACGGCTTGTATATATATAAATCTCAAAAGGAATATGTATGTATGTATGTGGCTGGCTGGCTGGCTGGGTATGTACATACCGCATAATCTTTTTAAATACTGGACATAAAAACGTGAAATTTGCTACAAATATTCTTTGCGTTACGGCGGTGAACACTGTCAAGGTTTAAAAAAAATTTAAATGACCGCAGTGGTCAGTTTGGTCAAAAAGCGCGAAAAAAACACAACTTTTGATTCACATTGTCTTTGCCAGTACAACTTTTTATAATTTTTTGTCACAAAGTTAGAAAAAAAAGGATGCGCTGAGATTATTTTTATGACGTCATCAAAGTTTGCGCATGGATTTTATAGCAGTGAAGGGACATTTTTCATTCATGTTTAAATTGACGTCATCAAACTATGTGCATGGATTTTATTAACTCAACTCAATGACGGGAACAAATTTTCTTCATATTTAAATTGTCTACGTGCCGTGAACAACATAAATTCTTTACACTACCAATACTGTAGTTGATTTTCTTAATCTATCACTACTTTAATACTTTACACTGTGAATACATGACTTAAAGCTAATTAATAATTTAAAACTTTACAAACATAGGACAAAGCAAATAGATATAGTATTTTTTTTTCTGTTTCGGGAAGTAATACCGACGCCTTATTAAGCTTATTTAAACGCAGTGGTCCTGGTTACACTCTATATTTAAGCTTATAATTATATGGCGTCATCAAATTTTGCGTATTTATGCGTTTAAGAAGTTTTGTTTTAATTTGCGTCGTAATTAGGAGAATGCAATATTTAAATGGTCTAAGTTACCGGAAAATACTTTATCCCCGCTTAAGACTATTGTTTATAACTCCATGGGTTATTTTATCCAGTTCCGAGAACTGGGCACCTTTAGGCTTATCGCCTTGGTAACGGCCATTGTTTAAATTACCGGGCAATGTTTAAATTACCGGGCAATGTTTATAATACCGGGCAATGTTTAAATTACCGGGCAATGTTTAAATTACCGGGCAATGTTTATAATACCGGGCAATGTTTAAATTACCGGGCAATGTTTAAATTACCGGGCAATGTTTAAATTAACGGGAAATGTTTATATTACCGGGCAATGTTTAATTTGCCGGGCAATGTTCAAATTGCTGGAACTAACTTTTTAAAGTTTTAATTCGTGTCGTATACTTTTTATAAACATTATTTCAAATGGGTTTCATTTGTTATTGTTTTACGTGTTGAATAGAAAATTTAATTCTAAGTTTGCTTCCAAAGCAACAATAAATAAATAAATAGCAAATAAACAAAAACAACACAACATAGGTCTGCGACTTAATGTTTGTCGTAAAAAAAATATATCAAACAATCATTAAAAAAAAAAAGTACTGTCGAATGTTCTTAATCAATGAATAGAACAAAATATATTCATGTTTTAATTTGCGTCGTAATTTATAGCGGGCAATTTTGTAATTGTTATAATGGGTGATGAGTAATGCTTTTAACGGGTAATTCATGTTGTAGCGGGCAAATAAAAAATTACCTCACGTTTAAATTCGTGTCGTAGGTCATGCGGGCAATCTCATTATAACTGCCTGAGTAGTTAGAGTGTATGTAAACATAACTTTTAGCCGGTTCGGAGGACCGGGCACATAACGGCTTGTATATATATAAATCTCAAAAGGAATATGTATGTATGTGGCTGGCTGGCTGGCTGGCTGGCTGGCTGGGTATGTACATACCGCATAATCTTTTTAAATACTGGACATAAAAACGTGAAATTTGCTACAAAAATTCTTTGCGTTACGGCGGTGAACACTGTCAAGGTTTTAAAAAAAATAAAATTACCGCAGTGGTCAGTTTGGTCAAAAAACGCGAATAAAACGACATATTTTGGGTTCATGTTAAAATTGCCGTTCCAACTTTTTATAGTTTTTCGATCGATCGCGCTAAAAAAATTAAAAAAAGGATGGCGTTGAGATTTTTTCAGGATGACGTCATCAAAGTTTGCGCAGAGATAGCTAGCCGGCTTTTCGTTATGACGTCATCAAATTTTGCGTATTCATTTAAAATTAACTTTGCTTCAATGTTTGCTAATGTATTTTATGAATGAATAGAACAAAATATATTCACGTTTTAATTCGTGTCGTATACGAAATATAAACTTTTGTAGTTGTTGCGTGCATTCTCATTATAACTGCTTGAGTAGTAAGAGTGTATGTAAACATAACTTTTAGCTTTTTCAATTCGTTTGAAGCGGGCGTATACGCATTAAAATCTTTCTAGCGGGAAATATTTCACGTTTCAATTCTTTTCTAGAGGGCAATATTTCACGTTTCAATTCGTTTCTAGCGGGCAATATTTCACGTTGCAGTTCGTTTCGGTTGTAGCGGGCGTACAAAATGTCATTCACATTTAAATTTGTGACGTATACATCGATAAACTTTTTAACGGGTGGGGTTTTATTAATTGCCGTATATATTAACTGTGAAGCGGGAAATCTCATTATAACTTTAGGCTTATCGCCTTGGTAACAACCATTGTTTAAATTACCGGGCAAGGTTTAAATTACCGGGTAATGTTTATAATACCGGGCAATGTTTAAATTACCGGGCAATGTTTAAATTACCGGACAATGTCTAAATTACCGGGCAATGTTTATATTACCGGGCAATGTTTAATTTGCCGGGCAATGTTCAAATTGCCGGAACTAACTTTTTAAAGTTTTAATTCATGTCGTATACGTTGTATAAACTATGATTCATATCGGTTTCAGTTGTTATTGTTTTTCCTGTTGAATTTAAAATTTAATTCTAAGTTTGCTTCCAAAGCAACAATAAATAAATAGCAAATAACACCAACGAAAACAAAAAAAAAAATTAAAAAAAATAAAATATTGATCTACGACTAATGTTGTAGCAAAAAAATATATCAAACAATCATTTTCGAATTAACAGTACTTTTTAAAAGACATGTGAGTTCTGTTTTACAGAAAGAGTTTAATTACCCAATAAACTCACAAAATTCGATCATAGTGGTCATACTTTGAGCAAGAAATTAAAAAAAATTATTATTATTTGTTTTTCCTTTTTAGTTGTATATTGAATTGGTGTATAATAAAGTGTGCAAAACAAAAATAAATTAAAAAAATACTGACCACAAAAAAAAAAACATACTACTTTATGTATGTTGCAAAAACAAAACTAAAAAACTATAATGTGTCAAGCATATTCTTAAAAAAAGCCCGTTAGAAGAATCGGGCACATAACGGCTTGTATATATATAAATCTCAAAAGGAATATGTATGTGGCTGGCTGGCTGGGTATGTACATACCGCATAATCTTTTTAAATACTGGACATAAAAACGTGAAATTTGCTACAAATATTCTTTGCGTTACGGCGGTGAACACTGTCAAGGTTTAAAAAAAATTTAAATGACCGCAGTGGTCAGTTTGGTCAAAAAGCGCGAAAAAAACACAACTTTTGATTCACATTGTCTTTGCCAGTACAACTTTTTATAATTTTTTGTCACAAAGTTAGAAAAAAAAGGATGCGCTGAGATTATTTTTATGACGTCATCAAAGTTTGCGCATGGATTTTATAGCAGTGAAGGGACATTTTTCATTCATGTTTAAATTGACGTCATCAAACTATGTGCATGGATTTTATTAACTCAACTCAATGACGGGAACAAATTTTCTTCATATTTAAATTGTCTACGTGCCGTGAACAACATAAATTCTTTACACTACCAATACTGTAGTTGATTTTCTTAATCTATCACTACTTTAATACTTTACACTGTGAATACATGACTTAAAGCTAATTAATAATTTAAAACTTTACAAACATAGGACAAAGCAAATAGATATAGTATTTTTTTTTCTGTTTCGGGAAGTAATACCGACGCCTTATTAAGCTTATTTAAACGCAGTGGTCCTGGTTACACTCTATATTTAAGCTTATAATTATATGGCGTCATCAAATTTTGCGTATTTATGCGTTTAAGAAGTTTTGTTTTAATTTGCGTCGTAATTAGGAGAATGCAATATTTAAATGGTCTAAGTTACCGGAAAATACTTTATCCCCGCTTAAGACTATTGTTTATAACTCCATGGGTTATTTTATCCAGTTCCGAGAACTGGGCACCTTTAGGCTTATCGCCTTGGTAACGGCCATTGTTTAAATTACCGGGCAATGTTTAAATTACCGGGCAATGTTTATAATACCGGGCAATGTTTAAATTACCGGGCAATGTTTAAATTACCGGGCAATGTTTATAATACCGGGCAATGTTTAAATTACCGGGCAATGTTTAAATTACCGGGCAATGTTTAAATTAACGGGAAATGTTTATATTACCGGGCAATGTTTAATTTGCCGGGCAATGTTCAAATTGCTGGAACTAACTTTTTAAAGTTTTAATTCGTGTCGTATACTTTTTATAAACATTATTTCAAATGGGTTTCATTTGTTATTGTTTTACGTGTTGAATAGAAAATTTAATTCTAAGTTTGCTTCCAAAGCAACAATAAATAAATAAATAGCAAATAAACAAAAACAACACAACATAGGTCTGCGACTTAATGTTTGTCGTAAAAAAAATATATCAAACAATCATTAAAAAAAAAAAGTACTGTCGAATGTTCTTAATCAATGAATAGAACAAAATATATTCATGTTTTAATTTGCGTCGTAATTTATAGCGGGCAATTTTGTAATTGTTATAATGGGTGATGAGTAATGCTTTTAACGGGTAATTCATGTTGTAGCGGGCAAATAAAAAATTACCTCACGTTTAAATTCGTGTCGTAGGTCATGCGGGCAATCTCATTATAACTGCCTGAGTAGTTAGAGTGTATGTAAACATAACTTTTAGCCGGTTCGGAGGACCGGGCACATAACGGCTTGTATATATATAAATCTCAAAAGGAATATGTATGTATGTGGCTGGCTGGCTGGCTGGCTGGCTGGCTGGGTATGTACATACCGCATAATCTTTTTAAATACTGGACATAAAAACGTGAAATTTGCTACAAAAATTCTTTGCGTTACGGCGGTGAACACTGTCAAGGTTTTAAAAAAAATAAAATTACCGCAGTGGTCAGTTTGGTCAAAAAACGCGAATAAAACGACATATTTTGGGTTCATGTTAAAATTGCCGTTCCAACTTTTTATAGTTTTTCGATCGATCGCGCTAAAAAAATTAAAAAAAGGATGGCGTTGAGATTTTTTCAGGATGACGTCATCAAAGTTTGCGCAGAGATAGCTAGCCGGCTTTTCGTTATGACGTCATCAAATTTTGCGTATTCATTTAAAATTAACTTTGCTTCAATGTTTGCTAATGTATTTTATGAATGAATAGAACAAAATATATTCACGTTTTAATTCGTGTCGTATACGAAATATAAACTTTTGTAGTTGTTGCGTGCATTCTCATTATAACTGCTTGAGTAGTAAGAGTGTATGTAAACATAACTTTTAGCTTTTTCAATTCGTTTGAAGCGGGCGTATACGCATTAAAATCTTTCTAGCGGGAAATATTTCACGTTTCAATTCTTTTCTAGAGGGCAATATTTCACGTTTCAATTCGTTTCTAGCGGGCAATATTTCACGTTGCAGTTCGTTTCGGTTGTAGCGGGCGTACAAAATGTCATTCACATTTAAATTTGTGACGTATACATCGATAAACTTTTTAACGGGTGGGGTTTTATTAATTGCCGTATATATTAACTGTGAAGCGGGAAATCTCATTATAACTTTAGGCTTATCGCCTTGGTAACAACCATTGTTTAAATTACCGGGCAAGGTTTAAATTACCGGGTAATGTTTATAATACCGGGCAATGTTTAAATTACCGGGCAATGTTTAAATTACCGGACAATGTCTAAATTACCGGGCAATGTTTATATTACCGGGCAATGTTTAATTTGCCGGGCAATGTTCAAATTGCCGGAACTAACTTTTTAAAGTTTTAATTCATGTCGTATACGTTGTATAAACTATGATTCATATCGGTTTCAGTTGTTATTGTTTTTCCTGTTGAATTTAAAATTTAATTCTAAGTTTGCTTCCAAAGCAACAATAAATAAATAGCAAATAACACCAACGAAAACAAAAAAAAAAATTAAAAAAAATAAAATATTGATCTACGACTAATGTTGTAGCAAAAAAATATATCAAACAATCATTTTCGAATTAACAGTACTTTTTAAAAGACATGTGAGTTCTGTTTTACAGAAAGAGTTTAATTACCCAATAAACTCACAAAATTCGATCATAGTGGTCATACTTTGAGCAAGAAATTAAAAAAAATTATTATTATTTGTTTTTCCTTTTTAGTTGTATATTGAATTGGTGTATAATAAAGTGTGCAAAACAAAAATAAATTAAAAAAATACTGACCACAAAAAAAAAACATACTACTTTATGTATGTTGCAAAAACAAAACTAAAAAACTATAATGTGTCAAGCATATTCTTAAAAAAAGCCCGTTAGAAGAATCGGGCACATAACGGCTTGTATATATATAAATCTCAAAAGGAATATGTATGTGGCTGGCTGGCTGGGTATGTACATACCGCATAATCTTTTTAAATACTGGACATAAAAACGTGAAATTTGCAAACAAATATTCTTTGCATTACGGCGGTGAACACTGTCAAGGTTTAAAAAAAATTAAAATGACCGCAGTGGTCAGTTTGGTCAAAAAACGCGAAAAAAACACAACTTTTGATTCACATTGTCTTTGCCAGTACAACTTTTTATAGTTTTTCGTCACAAAGTTAGAAAAAAAAAGGATGCGCTGAGATTATTTTTATGACGTCATCAATCTTTGCGCATGGATTTTATAGCAATGAAGGGACATTTTTCATTCATGTTTAAATTGACGTCATCAAACTATGTGCATGGATTTTATTATCTCAACTCAATGACGGGAACAAATTTTCTTCATATTTAAATTGTCTACGTGCCGTGAACAACATAAATTCTTTACACTACCGATACTGTAGTTGATTTTCTTAATCTATCACTACTTTAATACTTTACACTGTGAATACATGACTTAAAGCTAATTAATAATTTAAAACTTTACAAACATAGGACAAAAGCAAATAGATTTAGCATTTTTTTTCTGTTTCGGGAAGTAATACCGACGTATTACTAAGCTTATTTAAACGCAGTAGTCCTGGTTACACTCTATATTTAAGCTTATAATTATATGGCGTCATCAAATTTTGCGTATTTATGCGTTTAAGAAGTTTTGTTTTAATTTGCGTCGTAATTTGTAGAATGCAATATTTAAATGGTTTCAGTTACCGGAAAATACTTTCTCCCCGCTTAAGACTATTGCTTATAACTAGATGGGTTATTTTATCCAGTTCCGAGAACTGGGCACCTTTAGGCTTATCGCCTTGGTAACGGCCATTGTTTAAATTACCGGGCAATGTTTAAATTACCGGGCAATGTTTATAATACCGGGCAATGTTTAAATTACCGGGCAATGTTTAGATTACCGGGCAATGTTTAAATTAACGGGCAATGTTTATATTACCGGGCAATGTTTAATTTGCCGGGCAATGTTCAAATTGCTGGAACTAACTTTTTAAAGTTTTAATTCGTGTCGTATACGTTTTATAAACATTATTTCATATGGGTTTCATTTGTTATTGTTTTACATGTTGAATAGAAAATTTAATTCTAAGTTTGCTTCCAAAGCAACAATAAATAAATAAATAGCAAATAAACAAAAACAACACAACATAGGTCTGCGACTTAATGTTTGTCGTGTCGTAAAAAAACATATCAAACAATCATTTTCTTTTTTAATAAAAATACTGTCGAATGTTCTTTATCAATGAATAGAACAAAATATATTTACGTTTTAATTTGCGTCGTAATTTATAACGGGCAATTTTTTAATTGTTATAATGGGTAATGGGTAATGATTTTAACGGGTAATTTTATGTTGTAGCGGGCAAATTAGACATTACCTCACGTTTAAATTCATGTCGTAGGTCATTCGGGCAGTCTCATTATAACTGCTTGAGTAGTTAGAGTGTATGTAAACATAGCTTTTAGCCGGTTCGGAGGACCGGGCACATAACGGCTTGTATATATATAAATCTCAAAAGGAATATGTATGTATGTATGTGGCTGGCTGGCTGGCTGGCTGGGTATGTACATACCGCATAATCTTTTTAAATACTGGACATAAAAACGTGAAATTTGCTACAAATATTCTTTGCGTTACGGCGGTGAACACTGTCAAGGTTTTAACAAAATTAAAATGACCGCAGTGGTCAGTTTGGTCAAAAAACGTGAAAAAAACACAACTTTTGATTCACATTGTCTTTGCCAGTACAACTTTTTATAGTTTTTCGTCACAAAGTTAGAAAAAAAAAGGATGCGCTGAGATTATTTTTATGACGTCATCAATCTTTGCGCATGGATTTTATAGCAATGAAGGGACATTTTTCATTCATGTTTAAATTGACGTCATCAAACTATGTGCATGGATTTTATTATCTCAACTCAATGACGGGAACAAATTTTCTTCATGTTTAAATTGTCTACGTGCCGTAAACAACATAAATTCTTTACACTACCAATACTGTAGTTGATTTTCTTAATCTATCACTACTTTAATACTTTACACTGTGAATACATGACTTAAAGCTAATTAATAATTTAAAACTTTACAAACATAGGACAAAGCAAATAGATTTAGCATTTTTTTTTCTGTTTCGGGAAGTAATACCGACGCCTTACTAAGCTTATTTAAACGCAGTGGTCCTGGTTACACTCTATATTTAAGCTTATAATTATATGGCGTCATCAAATTTTGCGTATTTATGCGTTTAAGAAGGGAACAAAATTTTGTTTTAATTTGCGTCGTAATTTGTAGAATGCAATATTTAAATGGTTTAAGTAAAAAAATTAAGTTACCGGAAAATACTTTATCCCCGCTTAAGACAATTGCTTATAACTCCATGGGTTATTTTATCCAGTTCCGAGAACTGGGCACCTTTAGGCTTATCGCCTTGGTAACGGCCATTGTTTTAATTACCGGGCAATGTTTAAATTACCGGGCAATGTTTATAATACCGGACAATGTTTAAATTACCGGGCAATGTTTAAATTACCGGGCAATGTTTATAATACTGGGCAATGTTTATAATACCGGGCAATGTTTAAATTACCGGGCAATGTTTAAATTACCGGGCAATGTTTATAATACCGGGCAATGTTTATAATACCGGGCAATGTTTAAATTACCGGGCAATGTTTAAATTACCGGGCAATGTTTATAATACCGGGCAATGTTTATAATACCGGGCAATGTTTAAATTACCGGGCAATGTTTATAATACCGGGCAATGTTTATAATACCGGGCAATGTTTATAATACCGGGCAATGTTTAAATTACCAGGCAATGTTTAAATTACCGGGCAATGTTTAATTTGCCGGGCAATGTTCAAATTGCCGGAACTAAATTTTTAAAGTTTTAATTCGTGTCGTATACGTTTTATAAACATTATTTCATAAGGGTTTCATTTGTTATTGTTTTACATGTTGAATAGAAAAATTAATTCTAAGTTTGCTTCCAAAGCAACAATAAATAAATAAATAGCAAAAAAACAAAAACAACACAACATAGGTCTGCGACTTAATGTTTGTCGTAAAAAAAATATATCAAACAATCATTAAAAAAAAAAAAAGTAGTGTCGAATGTTCTTAATAGAACAAAATATATTCATGTTTTAATTTGCGTCGTAATTTATAGCGGGCAATTTTGTAATTGTTATAATGGGTGATGAGTAATGATTTTAACGGGTAATTCATGTTGTAGCGGGCAAATAAAAAATTACCTCACGTTTAAATTCGTGTCGTAGGTCATGCGGGAAATCTCATTATAACTGCCTGAGTAGTTAGAGTGTATGTAAACATAACTTTTAGCCGGTTCGGAGGACCGGGCACATAACGGCTTGTATATATATAAATCTCAAAAGGAATATGTATGTGGCTGGCTGGCTGGCTGGTTGGCTGGCTGGCTGGGTATGTACATACCGCATAATCTTTTTAAATACTGGACATAAAAACGTGAAATTTGCTACAAATATTCTTTGCGTTACGGCGGTGAACACTGTCAAGGTTTTAAAAAAATTAAAATGACCGCAGTGGTCAGTTTGGTCAAAAAACGCGAATAAAACGACATATTTTGGGTTCATGTTAAAATTGCCGTTCCAACTTTTTATAGTTCTTCGATCGATCGCGCTAAAAAAATTAAAAAAAGGATGGCGTTGAGATTTTTTTTAGGATGACGTCATCAAAGTTTGCGCAGAGATAGCTTGCCGGCTTTTCGTTATGACGTCATCAAATTTTGCGTATTCATTTAAAATTAACTTTGCTTCAATGTTTGCTAATGTATTTTATGAATGAATAGAACAAAATATATTCACGTTTTAATTTGCGTCGTAATTTATAGCGGGATATTTTTAAATTGTTATAATGGGTAATGATTAATGGTTTTAATGGGTATCTTACGTTGTATCTGGCAAATAAAAAATTCCTTCACGTTTTTATTCATGTTGTATATGTCCAAAGAATAGGTATAAAACAGAATGCGCAATCGAATTATATTTCTGTTTTGAGCAATAATACCGACGCCATACTAAGCTTATTTAAACGCAGCGGTCCTGGTTACACTCTATATTTATGCTTATTTAGCCTACAACGTCCTTTTCTTCAAATCTACAAGTTCGAACACCCAAAGCTAATATTTCAGGAAAATGTGCATAAACGGTTGTGTAAAAAACTATCGTAAAAAAGAGCATGTCAAACTGCATGGCTTTCCTGACTCCATAAAGGATAAACAACAACATAAACAACCTCATATTAACTCATTATGAATTATATGCCTATTTCCCTTCATAATTTTAAAAGTTTATTTTGGTTTAAAAAGTATATATATTTATGTACCGGTAGCCGCAGCAATTTAGTTACCGGTACCGAGCTACGTCAAAGCCATTTTTTTTCAAATCAGTACCGGATAATAAATATTTTTACATCATATTGGCCTAATCATATAATGTTCAAAACAAAATGGGTAATTAAGTCAAATTTATATAAAAGTAAGCCTATAATGAGAGATAATGTAGGCCCTATATATATTGTATATATTTATGGCAGACGTAGATATCATTTCTCATTTTACTATAGTAGGGTCTCTAGCGACCGCTGCATTGCGGAAAATGGTAACTTTAAGTGAGTGCGTATATAGGGATTGTGCATTCTGTTCTATACCTATTCTGTGTATACGTCTTATAAACTTTGTAGCGGGAAATTGTTCAATTGCCAGGCAATGTTTAAATTGCCGAGCTCAACGTTTAAAAGTTTTAATTTGTATCGTATACGTCTTATAAACTATGTAGCGGGAAATTTTTATATTGCCGGGCAATGTTTAAATTTGCCGGACCAACTTTTTAAAGTTTTAATTCATGTCGTATACGTTGTATAAACTATGATTCATATCGGTTTCAGTTGTTATTGTTTTTCCTGTTGAATTTAAAATTTAATTCTAAGTTTGCTTCCAAAGCAACAATAAATAAATAGCAAATAACACCAACGAAAACAAAAAAAAAAATTAAAAAAAATAAAATATTGATCTACGACTAATGTTGTAGCAAAAAAATATATCAAACAATCATTTTCGAATTAACAGTACTTTTTAAAAGACATGTGAGTTCTGTTTTACAGAAAGAGTTTAATTACCCAATAAACTCACAAAATTCGATCATAGTGGTCATACTTTGAGCAAGAAATTAAAAAAAATTATTATTATTTGTTTTTCCTTTTTAGTTGTATATTGAATTGGTGTATAATAAAGTGTGCAAAACAAAAATAAATTAAAAAAATACTGACCACAAAAAAAAAACATACTACTTTATGTATGTTGCAAAAACAAAACTAAAAAACTATAATGTGTCAAGCATATTCTTTAAAAAAGCCCGTTAGAAGAATCGGGCACATAACGGCTTGTATATATATAAATCTCAAAAGGAATATGTATGTGGCTGGCTGGCTGGGTATGTACATACCGCATAATCTTTTTAAATACTGGACATAAAAACGTGAAATTTGCAAACAAATATTCTTTGCATTACGGCGGTGAACACTGTCAAGGTTTAAAAAAAATTAAAATGACCGCAGTGGTCAGTTTGGTCAAAAAACGCGAAAAAAACACAACTTTTGATTCACATTGTCTTTGCCAGTACAACTTTTTATAGTTTTTCGTCACAAAGTTAGAAAAAAAAAGGATGCGCTGAGATTATTTTTATGACGTCATCAATCTTTGCGCATGGATTTTATAGCAATGAAGGGACATTTTTCATTCATGTTTAAATTGACGTCATCAAACTATGTGCATGGATTTTATTATCTCAACTCAATGACGGGAACAAATTTTCTTCATATTTAAATTGTCTACGTGCCGTGAACAACATAAATTCTTTACACTACCGATACTGTAGTTGATTTTCTTAATCTATCACTACTTTAATACTTTACACTGTGAATACATGACTTAAAGCTAATTAATAATTTAAAACTTTACAAACATAGGACAAAAGCAAATAGATTTAGCATTTTTTTTCTGTTTCGGGAAGTAATACCGACGTATTACTAAGCTTATTTAAACGCAGTAGTCCTGGTTACACTCTATATTTAAGCTTATAATTATATGGCGTCATCAAATTTTGCGTATTTATGCGTTTAAGAAGTTTTGTTTTAATTTGCGTCGTAATTTGTAGAATGCAATATTTAAATGGTTTCAGTTACCGGAAAATACTTTCTCCCCGCTTAAGACTATTGCTTATAACTAGATGGGTTATTTTATCCAGTTCCGAGAACTGGGCACCTTTAGGCTTATCGCCTTGGTAACGGCCATTGTTTAAATTACCGGGCAATGTTTAAATTACCGGGCAATGTTTATAATACCGGGCAATGTTTAAATTACCGGGCAATGTTTAGATTACCGGGCAATGTTTAAATTAACGGGCAATGTTTATATTACCGGGCAATGTTTAATTTGCCGGGCAATGTTCAAATTGCTGGAACTAACTTTTTAAAGTTTTAATTCGTGTCGTATACGTTTTATAAACATTATTTCATATGGGTTTCATTTGTTATTGTTTTACATGTTGAATAGAAAATTTAATTCTAAGTTTGCTTCCAAAGCAACAATAAATAAATAAATAGCAAATAAACAAAAACAACACAACATAGGTCTGCGACTTAATGTTTGTCGTAAAAAAAAAATATCAAACAATCATTAAAAAAAAAAAAAAGTACTGTCGAATGTTCTTAATCAATGAATAGAACAAAATATATTCATGTTTTAATTTGCGTCGTAATTTATAGCGGGCAATTTTGTAATTGTTATAATGGGTGATGAGTAATGATTTTAACGGGTGATTCATGTTGTAGCGGGCAAATAAAAAATTACCTCACGTTTAAATTCGTGTCGTAGGTCATGCGGGCAATCTCATTATAACTGCCTGAGTAGTTAGAGTGTATGTAAACATAACTTTTAGCCGGTTCGGAGGACCGGGCACATAACGGCTTGTATATATATATATATATATATATATATATATATACAGGCATTGGAAAGACACACTATTATTATTATATATATAATGTATAAAGTTTCATTGTGTGGTCACAATTTAGATTTAGAAATCTGGATGCAAATGGTTAATTTCAGAACTCGACGTCCTCGTGTGTTAACCACATTATAACATCACATGCTATTAAGCGTCTAATTTTTTTTTTTAAAGTCATTGCTTGAACTCGACGCCTTCCTGTTACAAGAGTTTAAATACATTGAATTGACGTGCGCATTGCGTGAATCTCTCCCTCCTCCCCCCCCCCTTCCCCCTTTCATTTGTAAACTGTTTTTGTTTTTCGTCTCGATTGGGTGACTTTGAAAGATTACGGAAAGGGGGAAATTTGGAATGGTGGTCTTCAATTGACGTCATCAGAGGTCACTTTCTGTCTTCGTGAAGTTTGTGTGTGTGTGTGTGTGTATGTGTTTGGCACGATAGTCTTTTCATGCTCTCTCGGAGCGTCGAGGCCATCCAAGCGTGACATTGAATAGACGATGCTCTCGCTGCGTAGATCTAGAGAGAAGGAAGAAAAAAAAATCTGGTCACCTTTTCGGTAGACGGTAAACGAAATCAATAACCAACTAAATAACAACAACTTCCTTTCTCGCACTTTCTACAACACAAAATTGTATGTACCTTTTAGAATTTACAACAATACTTTCTTATTCAGGATTGAGGCCCCCTCCCCCCCCTATCCCAATGTTCCCCTTTCTATTAACACCCACACCGCCACAGCTTCCCTTTTATAAAATATGCCGGTCACGATTCAGGAATACACAAACAGTGGGGGAGAATATATTTAATACAAGCATAATTTCCCGGCATTGCCTGGGGGGGGGGGGGAGGGGGGATTTAAAAAAACATGTACAAGATACAGATAAAAATGTTATAATTTACAATAAACAGAAAGCTATATATGTCAAAATTAAAAAAATTCCAGAAGTCATTTACGAAAGTAATTTAAAATAAATATTTTAATCGGTTTAGAAATGGCAAGTCTTTTTATTTAACAAAAAGCTAAATAATTGCCCAGTGGTGCCCGTGGATTTACAATCTTTTTATTTTTAAAATAAATCTAATATTAATTTAAAGAAAAAAAAATTGAAAAAAAAAGGTATAGACTAACTGGAGACTCGAACCCGGGTCGACCGCATGACAGTCCGATACGTTATCCACTCAGCTATGGAGTACACATGTGATAAGTCGAGTTACAAAGGTAAAATATGAGGCAATAATGTCACGTGCTTGATTGGTTAAACACACACACAGAGCTTTATATTATATAGCCTATATATATATATATATATATATATTCAGTGGCGTAGCCAGGTTTTGACGCTAGGGGGAGCGAAATTTTAGAAAAAGGCTCCACTTTTAGCCATTTTTCCAGATTAATAAAATAAATAAGAATTCGTACGTATCAAGTGTTATAAGAAAACCCTGTGCCTCAGGATACACACACTGTTTAATAGTGCAGTTTTTATTTAACCATTCACCATTCTTTTTCTAGCAGCTAATATATCTAGTGATGGGAATTTCTGCAAAATTGATTGCATCTACTGCTCCTTTTCGGTATGAACATCTAGTATCGAAAAGCATTTATAATTTATAGAATCAACGCGAATGCTCTATAGCAGGGGCTGGCAACCTAAGACACGAGTACTTGGCACGCAGAACGATTTTCAGTGGCACGCGAAAGACCGCCAAGAATATTGTTTAATGCAAGTGAAAACAACGTAGGCCCTATGTCAGCATAATTAGTGGGAGCTGCATGGCGAACTACATGGGAATCACACTGGGCGTCGACTGTTTTAGTTCAGGAATCTTTGTATGCAAAGCTCCCATCATTGGACTTTCAATCTGTGATTGAATCTATTGTTAAGATAGTCAATTGTATACTTTCTCAAGTCTCTTCTAGAAGAAAGTCATACGGAGTATAGGTTAATTTCTCGGATAGATTATTTTCTTGTCTGGAAGCAATTAAGATGTATCTCTATGAAAAAAAAATCCGTTATTGAATGACTTAGCGACACATTTTAGTAAGTTAAACTTTCATTTACAAGACTGGGTCCAAAAGGACTTGAAGTGTTTGGCAACTGGAATGGATTGGCATTGGAACTGGGCATATCTTTCCGTGAAATCAATTTCAAAAATTTAACTCTTTCCCTAATTTAAAGCAAATTAAGATAGATAAGCATTTTCAGAAGTACACTAGTTATATTAAAACAATTAACCCGTTTGGTATCACTAGCATCAAATTTGGAGAATTTACTTGAATAGAGATAATTAGCCTGTTTTCTTTACATTAATATTTCTACGAAGCAGGACGTTTGGGCGCAGCCGTTTTGGCGCGACCGTTTTGGCGCGACCGTTTTGGCGCAACGGACGTTTTGGCGCAGCCGTTTCGGCGCAGGACGTTTTGGCGCGATGGACTGAAAACACATCACATCATTTAATCAAATTAACTTAATAACTTTATTTTATGAAAACAATATTTTTTTTATAATAAATGAAATAATTATGAAATAAAAACATATTAAAACCGTGTATATATTGGATTGTAATAACTTAATTTTTTATAAACTGATTGAATAATAAATAATGTAAAAAATGACAAATAATGTAATAATATTAAATAATGACAGTTTAAAACATAGTACTTTAAACAATATCCTGAATGAACAAGCTTTTATGGCTCCATTAAAAAATTATTGGCTAGTCCTCTTAAGTATGTGCTATTACGTTTCTGCTTATATACGTTTGAACGATCTTACTGATTCTGTTATCAACGTCCACATACTTTTTGCGTTTTTAAAGTTTAATAGTCCTATAAATGCATTAAAGTAGGTTTACATCGTTTTAATTTATTATTATTTATTATTAGTTTCATTTATTATACAAACAAAAAATTGTTTTTCCCAATTATTTCTTCGCGCCAAAAATTCCCGCGCCAAAACGGCTTGCGCCAAAACGGTCGCGCCAATACGGCTGCGCCAAAACGTCACGTACCGATATTTCTAATATGTTTCTTTTTTGTTTCCTTTTAAAAACAATAATGGCTTACAATTTATAACTCTAAAATGATCAAATTACACAAGATAGTTGAACATTTTTAAACATTAAAATAACTACCCAGTTTTTATGATTATTATGTATCACTTCCATTTAATTTCAATTATGTAATAGGATTTGTTTATATTTTATTAAAAGAATATGTTAGAGTAAATCTCAGTTATTCTAAGATCAAACATTAAAGATTTTATATATTACTAGAATAATTTCTTGACAACTAGATTTAATTAAAAATCAAATGTTAAAGACCAAGTGAAGAGGTTTTTCTCAAAGGAACGAGATTTGGAATAGCCTCATACGGCAGTGACGTATCACAAGGGAAATAAATAAATAAAAATAGACGCTATAAATCTATATTTAACCATTTTGTTAAAAATAAGAACCGGGAAAAGATTCAAAACACGTGGCAATAGATTCAAAACACGTGACAATATTCATTTTTCCTAGTCGGAATCCTTTATGTTACGTCACTTTCCTATATTGCCGGAAATAAAAACATCTCAAATGGCTACGAGATTTGGAGTATTCCTCCGAAAAACACACACATTTAATTGCAAATATTGAACTAATTACTTAAAATTTATCTTTGATATTTTGTATAAATGTTTTTTTATTAACATTCAGATACTGAATACACTATTTACTATCAAAATCAAATGTTAACTCAATTTTGATAAAAAGCTCTTCACTTGGTCTTTAATAACTATTAATCTGTAAGTTGAGGAACTTTTACAAATGTAATAAGAATATAAAACTAAAATGCTATCTCACATTAGTTAGACCTATACTAGAATATGCAGCATTTGTATGGGACCCATCTACTAAAGAAAACATTAAAAAATTAGAACAAATTCAAAAAAGAGCTGCAAGGTTCATAACTAGTGAATATTTCCAATTGACAAGAGTAACACCATTAGTCAAATCACTAAACCTTGAAACACTAGAGGACAGAAGAACAAAGAGTAAAGTACTTATAATACATAAGGCATTAAACTCTATTTTAGAAATACAACCCAATAACAACCTGTTGCAAAGCTCAGATAAACATAAAGACAAAAACACCTTATCACTTAGGCGAGAACAAATACATAAAAATACTCTTTCTTCCCGAGTAGCATTCGGGCATGGAATGGATGGCCTGAACAAACCAGGAAAACCAGTAACTTAACATCATTTAAAACATTAATAAAAATGCAAGACTAGATTCGGACCATGGATGAGCGTAGGACGCAATAATCTTCTTTATAGAAGGAGCGTCTCTAATGTATAAGATAAGAGTAATGATATAGTGTATTAGCTACGAATGGATTTTTTTAAAGCTGATAATAACAAACGGGTTAATTTTTTTTTATTAAATATAAAACGCTTTAATGATTTTCTCTATAACGCTCCTTTTCTTATGGTCTTGGTCTTGCTATGGCGCTAAATAAATTGTCTTATAAAAATAATATAGTTGATCAGTTTGACTTTCACGCTGTTGGCACGCTGAATGATTTAAAATGATTGTAATAATTGTTGAAAAGCAAATTAAAGAAAAAAAAATTACAAACAGCATAAATTGTGCTTCGTGGCTTGTTAAAATTATTAACTAAATATTTTTTTTCCTGAAAAGGCCCCTTATTATCGAAAATGGTGGTAGGGGAGCGGTCTGGCTACGCTACTGTATATATTGGCATATTCATATAATATGTATAGTCTATTGCATTTCATTGTTTCTCCCAAAAAAAAGATAACTAACGACCCTTCGCTCTCTTTCGTTCTCGTGTTCACTTTGTCGCTCTCTCGTATTGTCTTTCTTTCCCTACCTTACTACCATTCTTTCTCTCTCACTCACGTTCTCTTATTCTGTATACTGTATATTATATATATACACTTCTTCTTCTATACCTCTATGGAATATTTCTCGTTTCAAATATCTCAAGACTCCTGGTCTCTCTAGCACAGGGGGTCGGAAACCTTTTGATAATAGCAAAGACTATAATAAGATGGAGGACCGCTTGCTCTATTTTTAGAGCTTAGATCAACTTTTTTATCCGTGCGCAACCAATAATACTCTGTTTTAAATTACTTCTACGCTCCTCGTTGTTTCTTAAATGTTTCCGCTTTATACAACTTTCGATTTTAATTTTAATTTTTCATTGAGAAAATCGAAGCGATTCAACGGATGTGCAAAGGAAACAACGAATCGGGAATTCCGAAAATCAGTGTTTCGAGTCATCATATAGCAGAAATACTAAAGCAAGCGGTCCATGTATATTATAGTCTATGGTAATAGTGTGACAATGTGGCGATTTCTCATTCAGCATGCCAAATGCCAACAGCCCAAAAAGTCATTCTGCTCTAGCACACAGTTTAATCTCTTGTAGAAGAGACATAGGTTGGGGAGTCTCTTCTGCAAGCGCCATTAAAATTTGCTCTGCGTGCCATGTCTAGCACGCGTGCCACATGTTCCCCCACCCCTGCACTCTTGCAATTCTCCAAGTTTTTCATTCACCCCCACCACTTTCTCGCTTTTTAACTCTCAAAGGAGTCACTGGGCAGTAAAAAAAAAAGACAATTTGCCGCAGCCGGTACTACGTTATAGTTTTCTTAATTTTATATTTATGATATGTGTAGTTGTGCGGTGAGGGAGGAGATGGAGGCGTAGGCGATGGTGTAAAAAATAAAATTCTCTAACGCAATTTCCCCAAAACAATGAAGATAGTTTTTTGTTTGTTTGGTTCACACCTTGTGTAACAATTATACTGTGTGCGTCATTGAATCTATAACGTTTTGTTCTTTTATTCTCTCTCCCCCCCCCCCTCCTCTATAGACCGCTCACACCGGGTATGGTCTAATGAATGTTTCATTCAAGATAAAAGCTTTTTCACAGTGTTTGAAATTCCAAACCTTTTCTGTCTTTCTCTTGGAATTTTTTTTATTCATCCATTTAAGGGTAAAATATAGTTTCCATTGAAAAACTGTTCTTTTATTCTTTCGACACGTTTAAAAAAAAAAAATCATTTTTAAAACATTTAGATAAAATTATTTTGAATGTCGTAATAAGAATTAAATAAAATGTATTACGAATGGACGAGTAATGGAGGTTCTATGTAAGTCGTCAACAGATGTTGGTGACAATAGAAGTTTTCTGCTTTCAGTTGAGACACAAGAGATACAAAGATAAATGCCATGTCAATTGTGGATGACATGTCAATTGTGGATGTCTTGTCTATTGTGGATGTCTTGTCTATTGTGGATGTCATGTCTATTGTGAGTGCCATGTCTATTGTGGATGTCATGCCTATTGTGGATGCCATGTCTATTGTTGATGCCATGTCTATTGTGCCTCAAGTGAAGGTATCATCTTAAGCCTGTAAAGGCCAGTGAAGAAGGGGCGCCCCCTGTTATTGTTAAACTATTGTTCTTGGCTACTTCATAAGAGGGGATTGTGTGGGCCAGATGCACAGCCTTCTTTACTTGAAGGACATGTTGTCGCTCGCAACCTCTCTCCCTCAAGTCCAAGAGTTGAGTTACGTTGCGATTTCATTTGGAAGTCTATGTTTAATCAAGTCTATGCCACTTTTAAAGAAGCCGTTACTACAATTTACTAGAAAGAAAATAGAGACTTTAATTTTAAATTTGACCTATCGCTAGATTAATATACAACGCAGACACTGCTCCTGAAGATTTGTTTAACTCAAAGTGCCTTTCTATAATGGGCATTATTCACAAGTATTTCCGGGTCACGTGATGTACTGATCAGGAAGTGTTTGTTTACATAATGATAAAGAAGAAATTATAAGAAGTTGTCTTAGTGTGATAGGATTCCGACGTTAAATCTTCACTAAAGAAAAATAAACTATGTTTTCATCGATATCCGCTGATAGATACAAACGTCTTAAATGCATGGCATGTCAAAAGAAGACATAATAACAGAGTATATTATGTTCCAAACACTTCGTAAACGAAGACGGAGATTTCCTTGTCAAGTTTAAACCTTTCACTGCTAGGCCTAAGCGACGGTAAGTGTACTTGCCATTGGCCTAGATCTTCTTAGCTTAAGTCAATGATAAAATGATCTCATAAAATTTAAAAATCATTCTCTTATGCAGTTATGCATATTTCAATTTGTATGTGTGATTAGATAATACCCTACAACTGTGTTGTCAACTCATTAATTGCCAATTAACTTTATACTTTAATAACCCGTAGCCTAGCTATCTAATAATGATAATGAATAGGCTATTTTTATTATAAAATGCAATCCAATGCGATATTTGCTATCTGCTAGGATAATGAAAAGCCAATTAAACTATTTATATATTAGGCCTACAAGGCTATATAATATATGTAGGCCTATAATAGGCTAGGCTATATAAAATTATTTAAATTAGGCTTAGGCACGAGCTTCTGCTTAGTCTTTAGGCTGAACGGCTAGGTAGGCTAAGGCCGGCAAAGGCAATCATTAGTCATTAGGTCTACTACATTTAAGCCTACACTATATACTAGGCCTATATAATATATAGATCGAGTTATAGGCTAACTATGGGCCTATCATATATATATGTCATATGTAGGCCTATGTCCTATGTATAAATTCCATATTGATTAGGCTATACAATATGATATGACCTGTGTTACTATGACTATAGTCTGTAGTATTATTAGGCTTAGCCTAGACTAGAGCTGGGGCTAGTGCTCTGCCTTGGATGAACATTAGACACATCCCGGTGCTGCGTTCATGGACCTATAGTGCCTATAGGCCTAATTCATATTATAATAATTAACTCCCATACATGTTTAATAACCTATATCAATCGGATATAAATATTCAGAGTTATATAGGCCTATGTACAGAATTAATCCATTTTGCATCTATTACTCTTCTTGTTAAAGTTAAAATGGTACGGTAACAAAAGAACAATGTGGCCACTTAATTAATAAGTAAATTAAGAACTGAGCAGTATTTTTGCAATTACTGTGTTCCCCCCCCCCCCCTTTTTCCAGTACTATTTATCTTCTTCCACATAGTGAAGTAGAAGGCTTCTTATTATTTTTAATTTATATTTTATGTAGTGGTCAGCTAAAAAGTGGATCATTTCATAGTCATTTTCATCACATAGTCCTACCATTGACCGATAAGCATAATTAAATAGACATATTATGAATTTGGGCCATTTCTTTTTCTTTTAGTGTTAAATTTTGTTGATTGTGCATATGTTTATTGGACATAAAATAATTAATTACACTAATAAAATGAAATAGCTAACTAAATTATATTTAGTTCCATTGCATTACTATAAGTATAAGACAAATTAACATACATATGTTAAAAGTTTGGGTATGATTATATGTTTTATAAATATTTTATTTTTTTTAAGTATTATCTTGAAAACTATGTATTGTAGTACAATTTGGAAAGGGAACATTTATGCTGTAAATGTAATATGTTGGTTTATAATTTTTTTTTATCTATTTAGACTGAATGTGTCAATCACTGAAACAAATGTCTATGTGGATCATCAAATACAAAATGATGTTAGCTGCCAGACATGAGAAAAAGTTATTGCATCAGTTTATGACACTGCTTACAGAAAATTTAACCATGTGCTGTTAAAGAAGACTGTGTTTCAATTATATCCAGTAAAGGATGGTCAATAATATATTTTTCAAGGAAGAAAAAGTGCTGACATTATACTCAGATTTTTTATTGTATTAAATTCAAAAACAAAAAAGAAAAATATTTTTAGTTTCTTTTTTAATTTTTTGAAAGTTGAAATATAATTATATATATAAATAATTCTCAATGAAACATAAATTACAACAAAATATGTGATGTAAATAAAGATAGAATTTTATTTAGATGTAGACTGATATTATGTATAGAGGAGGATGGTCTTAGGGTTCAACATATACAATTCTTTTTCCTCTAGGATTATATTGCAGCTAAACTTCCAAAATTGTACTTGCAACAAGCTGTCTTCGTGCACCCTGCATCAACATTCTGCGTCAATAACCTGTTGGGAAACAAAATGTAACACGTCATATACATTTTTCTTCTAAATTCAATAGGCCTAAAGTAAAGTGCCTGTCGGACCCAAATTGGTCCATAGGTCAGGTGAGGCAGCATTCACCAGTTTCTGTGGCCACGGCATACTAGGGGATTGTTTGGACAGCACTATGCACAGCTGCCTTTAATTTACCCAACTAATGTCGGGTACCCATTAGAGCTGGGTAGACTTATGGACACCCCAACATGGGAAAAATTCTAGACTTAACCAGGATTCGAACCCAGGAACTTTGGTACACCAGCCGAACGTGCAGCTGCATGGCCCCATGCCCCTATTCAATAATTATAATGTCAATTGAAAACAATACATCCATTAAATTTGCAGATAATAAAATTTTCTTATATTATCCTTATATATTAATACTATTATTGCTTAACTAATATATCTAATGCAGTAACAAATAGGTATAGCTGACACTTTGTAACAATTATAATACGATTTAACCTGATATAAATAAATGTTGGATTTATATACTGGTAGGCCCTATTATGTCCTATATTTTTATAAATACAATATTAATATATGTATATAGGATTTACTTGTAGCATTTTTATCTGAATTGAAACATATATCAAATGTTGAAGTTGAAGGGAGGAATATTCTTTTACATGAAAAAATATTAATTAAGTAAAAAATATATATTACATAGTCTAGGCCTATATCTACAGAATAAAAAAAGTCATTTAGTTTTAGTTTTATTTCATATTAATATATAGGACTATATAGCCGTCACACCAAAATGTGTATTGGCTTCATCATACAATATAGGCTAATCCTAAAATACTACAGCAACGCACTGTGGAGCGCGTAGAGCAAGGTGAGGCACGTAGCACATCTTGGTCATCCACTGCATCTGAGCCCATCGCCGGTCATCTAGACTTGTTCTTGCCACTGGCAACTGGTGGGCCCGGGCGAGAGAGTGAGGTCGACGCCGTGCAACTCTTCTTCACTTTAAACAAACAAACATGCGCAAATCATTAGTCATCCATCGGACTACAAAAAAATGGTCATTGTCGAACACGACGGACGAACAACAACAACAATAGGCCTATAGTATGTAAGGCTACTGGCATCAAGCTTTACATTTGTATTTTTAATAGTTTTAATTTTATGTAGTTTAAAAAACTGTTCTAAGATAATAAGACTATTCAAAGCAGTGGTGCTGATATATCTATAGCCTAATGATGGCCTAATCTATAACTATAGCCTATATACCAGCTGCAGCATGCCAATGAATATTGACTAATTATTAATAGGTTTGATTAGGCCTATATCTTATCACATGCCTCTAAAGACTATAGGTATAGGATAGGGCTATAGTATATGGGGGATATACTCTCCTATCAATGACAATTAAATTAAAATTAAAGCTAGGTCTACAATATGTCACGAAATGTGACTACAAAAAAAACAAACTAATCTGAAAGTCTAGCCTAAATCATCATACCGGACATACCATAGCCGCCATAGGCAATAGGCCTACTAAATGACTCAAATATGATGATTAGGCTAAATAATTTCATCAAATAAAATAAGTCCTCATAGGTCGGCCTTAAATCAGTTTAATTTCATTAATGCCTAGGCTACAATTTACTTTACTTTACACTTTAATAAAGTATTTACGTTAACTAAACTAAACTGTCAACTTTCTCTTCTTGTACAATTTTAATGGAACGTAGGCCTAATAAAAATGAGGAAGACAATTAAAAGTAATAGGCCTACCTACTTTTCCTGAATTGTCGAGTAGGCCTATGCTGTTCACATGACAGACATTTTCTTCAATGTTGCTTCCACTATTCATACATATGGTAATTATACCATTACAAGTCGTACTCTGTAGGGTAGGCTAACTCTGTAGACTGTAGGCCTATAGCATACTTCGATGTCGATAGTGTCGACTGTCGCTTCGAAAGTCACTCACCCAATAGGCCTAAATCTCTCCATGATTAAACAATGCTTGGCTTTTAAAAACCATTTTCATGTGGATATGTTATAATCACACCCATGTGCAGTGTTTAAGACATCTGTGCCGTTATATAATCTCTCTAAATTCAATGTTTTTAATAAGCATTGATACAGATAAAATAGAGGCGAAAGACGCCATTATTTGTTTGTAGTCTGTACAACACGTGACCAAAATGCTATCGCTAAGGAATTGTGAATAAAGCCCATTGGTTAAAAAAAAAACGCGCATTCCCAATACACCAATACTACACAAGAGCTCAGGTCCTCCCAATCACGACTAGAACAGAGATATTTGGTAAATCTTGTGTTCCACTTTCAGTCTGAGTTTTCAAACGTAACAGTCCCCCCCCCCCTCCCCCCGACAGTCGTAAATATAATCATACCACATAGTGCGTCTTTTTTAGAAGTATATTTCTATCATCGTAAATGAAGAGTTCTGTGTCTTGATTAAATGTTAGGTAGGTTTAATGCTTCATTTATTTGATTTGTCCTATGTATGTGGGGTTTTAAATCGTCAATTAGTTTTATGTTTCTTGGCTGAGACATTATATCCATGTTCTTGGTTATATGTTACATACGCTCTGAGCTTGCATTATGTTTCTTGGCCCAGAGTATATATCCGTGTTCTTGGTTGTATGTTAAATGCGCTCTGAGCTTGCATTATGTTTGTTGGCAGCTCTATACAAATATTCTTATTATTATTGCTTATAATAAAAATGCATTGATGCTGAAAGACGGAGCACTTGTAATCAAGTTTAATTTCCATTTGTTTGAATCAATAAATACATAATAAAAAAAAAATATTTTCTTATTTAAAAACAAAAGCTAAAAATGATATAAAACTAAATTTTAGTATATATATATATATTTCTTTTTCACACCATGGGGCTACTGTAGCAGCGTTAACCACTGTCCGTGGTCACGATACACAAGGGCACTAGCACTAAGCCCATCAACTTTTATCTCACCCCCCAACGAGAGTGAGCTACCCACAGGAGCAGGGTAAGACTCATGGTTATACTTTATTCTCGGGGTTTCATGTTAGGTTCGGACCCGTTATCTTCGGAATGGCAGCACACACGCGCTGCCCATCTGAATTTGATGTTTCCTTTGAAATAAATCAAATAACGTATGTACGACACATGTGCGTCTCCAGGCGTCCTTGTCATGAGCTAGTTGCCCTAGCTGTCTTCTAGGTCTTGACCCTAACATCATCCTTACATCCGGCTTGCTAAGATCACGTTTCAGCAGAGCCTTTACAAGCTTAGGTAGCGCCCCAGGGCAAAAGTTTCAGCGCCGCCCCGTTGCATACTGTAACTGGAAGTGTCGCCCCCGGTCATATGCCCCTCTCTGCCCCCTTCCCCCTTATGTGAGGGCTCTGCGTTTTGGGGTCATGTTGTAAAACGCGCGGCTCAGTGGTGTTTGATTTTGGCATTTTAGATTCCCAACAAAACGTATTCCAAATCTCACTTTTCCAGCTGTGTGCTGCGTTCAATCTAGTCATTGACATCAAGCTCAGTTGATGAATCACTGAAATCTATTTCTGGCTCATTCAAACAACAACATTATTTGTTTTAAATTGTGTTATGGACCTCTTTATGATGACTATTATTACGACTCGTTAAATCGGATTCAATGAATATAGTTGTATCTTTATTAGAAGTCTCTAGATTCTGCTAATCTGTAGCCCAAGCTAGGGGTTCCTTGACTGACAGGTCTATGCAGTAATGTAGTTATATTCGTGATAATTATCTTCAACACATTTCTCAACAATGATTGATCAAACAACTCCAGTTGTTGAATAAACAATTTTATTTAAATTGTAGACTCAATATAAACGATCAATAAACTTTATCAACTGATGGCAACATAAGTATCAATAAAATGGCATTATATGTACATGTATGAATATAGCGACTTCACTCTACAAACGTTTAAACTGAACTAACTTTAAGGAGGTCGGAACTTTACAAAGAAAACTATCATCGAAGATTCTACAGAGTCTTAATACGCATTTTAACCTCTTTCTCTATAATTACTACGATCCAGAATTATCCCCCAATTTCCACGGGATTTGAACGAATTATTTTATTTAAACTGCCCTCAGGGCATAAAGGTCAAACCTTGGTCGCTTTGGACTCTGATACGCACTTGTTAAGAGGTCAATGCCTTACTACGTCATTCATTTATGACCGAGATTCGTAACAATTGCTAAAGAAGCAATCTAAAAAAAACTATTTCCGTAGATGGCAATAAAATTCTATTGCTGCTGTGTGTTATTTTATTGTTAATCTAGTTTGTACAAGCCGGGGTACTCTATTCCTGGTGCTCTGAATTAAACACACACACACACACTCACTAAAAGGTTGCTGGATGCAATCTTTAAAAAAACAAAAACGGAGCTTTTCTATATCGGAAAATAAAAGAAATATTCATTAATTGAAACATCACGATTGCATTTTCATCGCATAAAGTCGATGCTTTTGATTTAAAATGGGGTTGTTGTTTTTTTTTTGTTTTATTCTTTTACATTACATGTTTCGGTCTATTTGGAAGAGTATTCTTTTATTCTCTGATGGTATATGCGGCCCAGGGGTCGGCAACCTTTTGCTAACAGTGTCTCAAACTAGAAGTTTTAAATCATACAGCACGCCAACAGCCTAAAAGTCAACTATTATACTTTTTTTTTTAATAATTATATATATAAGACAAACATTTTAACTCCGTAGCATGACCAATGGCAAAAGCAAAGGAGATTTGTAGAGAAAATTGTTTTATGTATTTAATACAAAATTAACGTGTTTGTGATTATCATCCTTATTTGCATTTACATAATATATTTTGATCTCAGTTACTGTCAACTGAGATGTCCATGATAGAATTTTTATTCCAACCATGCAAACATAAGTGCCCTATCATTGAGCGGAATAGATACATAGTCATCATACAAACTGGGTAGTCTGTTAATGTAATGTTTGAAAATATACATATAAATTAGTCATATAATAATAATATTTATATAATTTTCAAATAATTTTTACAGTTTGATCATTTGAAAGTTGGATCTATAAATTGTAAGCCATTTATTATTTTCTAAAACCAAAATAAAAAAAAAGAAACATATTAGAAATATTACCTCAAATAAGACGGGCTTATTATCTCCCTTTAATTAGACAAACTTTTCCAAATTTGAATAGTTGTGCCAAACAAGTTGTTTTTTAATAATTATTAACTATTATTATTTTATATAAAACATGATATTCATTACAAGATTTCATTATAAGAGGATTACAATAATTAACGTTAAACAGCTTTAAATAAACATTTCCTGCATTAATTGTTTGTCCATTTAAGGAGTCAATCTTTTAAACATTAATAATTATATAATTCACATAATATTATAGTGCTATTAAAAAGTCTCTTATGTTTATCAAATTCATACAATAAAATCATTGTTTTAGAATTACTTATATTTATGTTTCATTAAAGAAGATGAGCATAACTCAATAACTCTTATAAATGTCATCATTTTGTTTCAATTAATGATCACCTTGTTTTGAATGCTCTGCGCTAATTGTTTAATGTCAGAATGTCAGATAGGCCTACATATATAGTTACTTCTGATTGGACAAGTATAAGTGGCCTCTTTGTATGCTTAAAACAGCTTTCGTGATGGATAAATTCTGTTTAAATTGAACCAAAAGCTGAAAGTAGAAGAGCCAATGCCTAGCAGTTGAGAATAGCGGATGAATTTCCTAAGCACCTTCCTTCCAGATTTTTTCCGCCCATTTTTTTTAATGTTTAAAATTCAACTTGCTGCTTTTTAAAATCGCCAATACCCCTTCACTTAACACAATATCTACATCTAAGAAAATTGTAGTAAGATCAAATCAGTTAGGCTTGATGTGGTTTGAAAAAATGAGTCCATCAATTTGAAAGGCTTGCCTTTGATTAGAAAACTCCACTCTGAGTGCGTCGATGTACTTCTGAAAAAGCCCAACTATCTCGCTTAATATATGCCCTAATGTAGGGATGTACATGAAGTTAAATTTGTTGTAATTAATTTTATATATATATAGGCCTACAAACAAATACACACACCTCAAATACCAAAGATTTTTCTGAGTAATTGGAGACTGTGACGTCATTACCTCCATACCCCATGGTGCCCTTATATTATTTCCCTGCCATATTTCACCATTGAACAATGTGGATATACTGCTATATACTGGCAAGAGAGACTTACTAATTGCACTCCTTTTACTTTAACATTTTTTTTGTACTGCTTTGTTAAAAGCCTCCGCCACACTCCCATCCTCTCCGTGACAATTATGTTTCCATCTCAACTAAACATAGGGTTGTCTAATGATTATGTGTTGCCTTGAAATAAAACACCCTGTCCGTGAAATTCACCACTATCAAAGGCTATTTCCTTACTGTCTACATTAATTAACTACATGGGACGCTAAACACACACACACTCCCGGGTTTTTCCCGTCTTTTTGTTCCCGCCGACCTTCATGTTTCGAAATATAGTTTAACCCTTCATTTCATGGTGTTGCAAATTTGTGTCAAACCGAAACAACCATGAATAACACTCTACTATGTTTATATTCCCCCCATTTTATTACTGCTATCTACTGGAACACATATTCTGACATAGATTTGTACAGGGTCTGGTTGGTTGTGTTGACATTAGCAACACATTAATCATTGAAAGTTGCCTAGTACCTTGCTAATTGGACCCGACTCCTCCACCCATTTAGTGATAACAGCTACATTCTACAGGTGAAGGATATTGTCATTCAAAAATTGTTCTTACAATCTGAGGTAAGTAAATTACATGTAGTTAATGCTTTTAAATTATTTCTATAAAATGAAAGAGTCGAAAAAAACATTTTAAGCTATGTAGCTAATTAGCAACATCATGAATTCGTAGTACTTTATTTTTGCAATTGGTTTAGGCCGTTAGTGTTAGGCAATGGCTGGTATATGGGAGAGCCCTAGGTTTGACCATTGAATTATTCAATGATGATTACTGAATTGTTAAAACTCTAGACTGTACTAGTATATATAATATATATTTTTAATATAATTTTATTTTACTAGGCTAACCTATCCTGTATTATTATAGTTATGATTTTAGATAAAATTACATGTAGTATTTTTTCCATGTGTTATTTTATTTGATTTTCAGAATGTCAAACAATGATCCTTCTCACAGTCGATTTAAACCGCTGACAGGTAAGGAGCTGGAAGAAATGTTGCAATCTTTGGATAACAGTGACTACGAATTCGACTGTTCTTCTGATGAAGATTCAGAAGAAAGTTCAAGTGAGGATGATGGTCCCATAGTTGAGGACTTAGCGAATGAGGAAGATCTCATGGATAACGTTTTATTGGAACCTGAAGATCGGCCATCCTGCTCACATGAAAGCACTGAACCCACAACTAAGACAAATAAATCCAAACAGAGAAATATCATTTGGGCTAAAAGAAGTATAGAAATTGATGAGGCAAGTCTTGAATTCAAAGGTTCATCATTACTCCCCGATAACATTATAAATGAAATTGACACACCCTATGAGTTTTTTCGGTATTTTATTGATGATGAATTTGTAATTTTCATTTGTCAACAAACAAATTTATACGCTGTTCAGAGTAAACCGAACAGAACAACAGCTTTTGATGCTACAGACATAAAGATGTTTTTAGGCATACTACAATATATGTCTGTTTCTCATTTACCACGAACACGATGTTATTGGAAGCCAAATATTGGAATCAATGATGTTAGACAAGCTATGTCCATCAATAAATTTGAAGACTTGAAAGCCTGTCTACATTTCAATGACAACACTAAAATGTTAGACAGGACACACCCTGAACATGACAGGCTGTTCAAAGTAAGACCTGTGATAGACAAGCTGAATACCAAGTTTTCAGCACTTCCCAAGGAACCTTGCCTGGCTGTTGATGAGCAGATGTGCCCAACAAAGGTACGGCACCACCTTAAGCAATATCTGCCTATGAAGCCAAATAAGTGGGGCTTCAAACTTTTTGTTTTATGTGGAGCCTCAGGCTTTGCATATAATTTCGAAATCTACTCGGGCCCTGAAAACCATTTGACCAAGAGGCTTGACAATGAGCCTGACCTTGGGGCTACAGGAAATGTTGTTGTCAGACTGGCTAGAGTAATTCCACCATTGGAAAATTTTAAACTATATTGTGACAACTATTACACATCTATATCACTTGCCGTTTATTTGGCTAAACAAGGGATACCATTATTGGGAACAGTGCGGAGAAATCGCATACCCAATTGCAAATTGATGGATGAACGTTCTATGAAGAAGTTCCCAAGAGGCACATCAGAAGAATATACAGCAAACATTGATGGCACTGAAGTAAGCAATGTAGGCTGGTATGACAACAAACTCGTTACCTTATTGTCAACTTGTGTAGGAGAGCTTCCTAAATCCAAAGTTTCCAGATATGACAAGAAACTTAAAGAAAAAATACAAATTGACTGCCCCAAAATAATTACAGAATATAACAAACACATGGGTGGTGTAGATTTGATGGACAGCTTTATTGCTCGATACCGCACTCTGTTACGTTCGAAGAAGTGGTACTTTAGAATATTTTGCCACCTTCTAGACATGACAACTGTCAATTCATGGCTTCTCTTCCGTCGTGCCTCTGCCCAAAAAGGTACACCATCAAGGATGCCATTATGGGAATTCCGTAGTGAAATAGCAGAGTGCCTTTGCAAAATGAATGCATTCCAGACGAAAAAAAGAGGTAGACCAAGCGAGATCGAACGCAGTCTTGAGGCAAAACGGCACAGAGGACCGGCTGTCCCAGTACCTTTATTGAATATAAGGACCGACCAGGTAGCCCATTGGATTGATTATGAATCATCCAGACAACGCTGCAAGTTGCCTGGTTGCAAAGGATACAGTCATTTTAAATGCACCAAATGCAGTGTTCATTTGTGTTTGACGAAGGACAAAAATTGTTTCAGAAAATTTCACGAATAATTGATATCACTGTTGCATGGTGTTGCAAATTTGCAACATACTGTATAAATTCGAAAATGAATTAAAAAAATTTGCAAATAATTTTTTTATTATTTTTTTATGTATTGTACTTTTGGAATACTAACATCTTATATTTATTTCATTAAAATAAAAAAAATCATGAAATGAAGGGTTAAACAAAACGGCCGTTGCGGATACTAGCCGCGATGTTTGAAACTTAATCTCGCTACAGGAAAACGTTTGAGGGTGAGGGGAGGATTGGAGGTGGGGGCGATCGTTTCAGAGTTTTGTATTTTTCTGTTTGTTTGTATGTCCATCGATGCTCAATAAGATAATGGCTTGTGTGGGAAGGGATGTTGGGAAAAGAGGGGGGGGGGAGCGCCATGAAAACAGAAACAACAAGTGCTTTTTTTTTACTTTAAGCTCACACCCGAAGACGCATTGATGAACATACATCCCCTCCCCCCTCCCCGCATTTCCACCCCCATCATCCCCGGGTACTACGGAGATACTATCTAACGTACCAGAGATGTGTGACTAATGGTGGTTGTAGTGACCAGCTGAGCGTCGCGTGAAACCTTCCGCGCCATTTGTATTTATCGTTTTATTTTTGTTATCCCGTTAACGCCGCCATTTTGTTGTGTTTAGTCACGTGATAAGCTGATCGTTTCTTTTTTTTTTTTTACATTTTAATTTTTTTTACTTTGAACACATTTTTTGAACTTTTGTCAATAGTTCGAAACGTGTGTTCTTTTACTTAAAGGAAACTAAAGCGAACCAAACTATTGTAAAATTGGAGCTAGTCTGATTGAAGAGCGTTGTGTTCTAACCTAGACGGAAGTGGGCGTTTATCTGAAAGAAAAAAAGAATTATGGTAGGCCTACTTTTACCTTTGATAGATGGTACCTATCCCAGAATCCCTCACGCGGTAATATTGGGACGGGTTTATGATCATTTGATGACTGAGCATGTCGGCCATTTTGTTTTCTTCTCCGATGTTGCTAGTCCGAGTCCAGGAGGCTGGCAAATTTCGTATTTCGCACGTGACAAGAGCATTCTGAGTTAAAAAGCAGAGGGTCCTCATTTGAAATAGAGAGACGGTCATCGTCCGTCACCCTTCTAGGTCTCCCGCTGTAGGAAGTAAAGTAGACCTCTAGTTCTGCAATAAATAAATGCCCTTTGCACACTTCAACACACACAAAAGCGTTTTGTGTAGACAACAAGGTAAACAATTGACCAGATCTTGCCCACAGGCAGTGGATTAATATGGATATCCCCCTACCCCCCAAACCACTCAGATAAAGAAATCTCCCCACCCAACCATCGCCAATCCCATTTAAATGTTAGTTTTAAAAATATATATCAAGTAATGATAGGCTAATACATTTTTTGTTAAGTGCGCTTGTACTCTTTTCCAGCCAAGCTATTCTTCTTGGATCGAGTTCTAACTATTTTCATTTTGACTTCTTTAATTATTATTATTGTTTCTAAATTGAGATTTTAAAAACTATAGTTATATCAAACGCGTGGTTTTCATTTTCATAAATGTGTGTGTGTGAGCAATGTTTTGTTAGGTGTGATTCTATGGAAGTCACTGTGTGAGTTTACAAGGGTGAGGTATTGACCGGTCATTTAGCCTCGCGGTTAGATCGGGCCACATTGAGGTATCTGTTCTAATTTTACGTTTTATTCTTTCAATGCCATTCTCGTCTCTCCGGCCATTTCCCCCAAACATTCTCCTGCCTTCAGCTCCAATTTCAAAACTCCACCGGTAGGGAGTTTCACGAGGAATCGGTCGGTGCCATTTCTGGTTAAATTTTTTGGTGTAATTATTGAGTCGATGACCAGGTCTGGTGTGAAAACCAAACCTAAAGAACACCAGGTCAGTTTTCCTTTGAACCTGTTAACTTTAAAAAAAAAATTAATCTCTTTTCTTTCAAAAAATTACATATGTCTACTTGTCTGGTTTCTGTTTCTCCCAGAAAAAAACACATGAATAATTGTGTGTAACGAAATGACTTTGTGGATGCTGTTAGAATCTAGATGTTCTATTTAATATATACATTTAAACATAGAATTGTATTTTTTTTTCTTTTACCAGCCCCCCCCCCCTCCCTTTCCCACCCTATTTTCCTCCAAGCCCGCCCATTGTTATGTTTCTATTCTAGCCGCCACGATGAGGTGGCGGGAGGGGAGTTTTCGCTGAATCGTCCGCGTCGTGATAATTGCCTCCTCAGTTTACGTTTCAGCCGCGTGGCCTGGCATCCATTAATGTTGTTGCCTATTTCGTTATTGGTGTTGTTATTTGTTGTTTGTTGTTTGTTGGTTTTTTGTCACCACTATACAATAGGCGATAAACATCGGTATTGCCGTCATTTAATTGTAGTTGGTGTCTGTTGTTTTTTTGTTTGTTTTTTTGATGGATGTATTGATCAGCGTGAGTTTTAAAATAGACTCATTCTGTTTCCGTTTATAGATGTTGGCCATTGAAGTGAAAACTCTGGCATCGTCAGCGATACCATAATGGTAGGGGGGGGGGGGGAGAAGGTGTACGTGTTTTCGCTCATGTACAGGCCGAGTGTACCGAGCGAGTTGGTAAAAGTTTCAATCTATAACGTGGAGGTCGAAAAATAAATTAATTTAAATGAAAGTATGGCCGATCTATAATGTCTCTCTTTGAAAAAAAAAATCTGGAAGAGACTTCCGGCTCGTACGTCCAGGCGTAGAAAAGGGGGGGGGGGGCGAGCAAAGAGCCTGTCCAAGACTAGCCATCTACACACATTAATTTTAGGACTAGTCATGTGTCGGCGTGCGCGTAACATAGGGAACAGTCTCCGCAGTCACATGCCCTACACTTTCGTGAGAAAGCCCGTTGGTAAAGAATTGGAAAATAAATCCAGAAAACTGTATCAAATTCTACACAGTCCTAAATTTAGGACTTTTCGTGACCCTCGTAAAAATCATATAAATTTACGAGTTTGTTTTTTTTTAAATCAAATTTATGGCGTACATAATTTCTGTACGATTGGAACGTTTTTAAAGTAATCAAAGTATTTGTCGCGAGACATAGTGACGTAGGCGCAAAAAGTGACTTAGGTAACTAAGAGACGAGTGATGACGCCATGACAGAAAAGAGTGTACCGTAGATACAGAGTTTGTTGATCCAAAGACTATAATAAGATGGACCGCTTGCTTTAATATTTCTGCTATTTGATGGCTCGAATATCTTCTTTTCGGAATTCCCGATTCCCTTTTGATACTCATCCATTTTATTTAATCGCTATGATATACATTTAGGCAAACGTATAAGTGTAGAAGTCATTTAAGACAGCGTTATTGGATGCGCACGGAAAAATAACATATAAGCTCTAAAAATAGAGCAAGCGGTCCGTCTTATTATAGTCTTCGGTTGGTCTTAGAACAGACAGGATTGGTTTTCGGTAGAGGCTAGTTAGCCCTGTTTGGAAGCTAGGACAAAATTATTGGTTAGTAAACCTTACAAGTTCGTCCCATGGGAATAGTACTTTAGTAATCATAGACATCTGCGTATCTCTCTCTCGCTCTCTCTCTCGCTCTCTCTGTCTCGCTCTGTCTTTCTCTCTGTCTTTCTCTCTGTCTCTTACCGCGCGTCTCTCGTCCTTTACTTGTAACCAGTGTTCCGTCTAAGCTGTGCGAGTTATATGCCGTTATGTGGAACAGTACATATATTTAGAATTGACGCCGCACACAGATTTTGGGACATTGCTTGTAACGTATTCATGATCCAAGCCTTAAGTTGTTGTTTTTTTATAAAGTCTTACTTTTACATTGCCTGCTTCACCCACACACTCAAGGCATAATCAGAAAGCGTTCTATGACCAAACAAGGCAGCGCTATATAAAAAAAAAACTGAATTGAAACCAATCAACGGACTGCAATTCCGTTGTATAATTTCTTCTTCGCCCTTAAGGCGGGTAATTCATGAAACCAAACAAATGCTAAACTATTCGCACCCCCCTCCCCCAAACACACTTTATTGTTTCTGTTATAGCAGACAAGAGTTTATTTATGTCAGACCAGTGTTCCCGCCATATTTCTAAGACCTTCGCTTACATTCCATAACACATATGGTATATTACTGTGGCTACGAAAGATTGTTCTATGGCAAAGAATGATTGTTATATTTACTGTTAAATATTCCTGCTCAGGTTGGGTTTCTTTTTTGACCACACTCACGAAAAAGAAAACAAAAAAATCCAATCGTCCATATTAAGGGGCGGGTTGCTTGTTGTGGTTCACTTTGAGAACCATCTGTTTCCTCTTCGAGGACAATTGCTGCTCTTTCTGCCAGTCCATCGATGCAGCTGAGCGAGGTCCTTAGTGTAACCGTACTCAATGTTGTTGCTGTTGCTGCCTCCCTCTCTTTACTTAAACTCTCACACACATATACACTTACACACGCGCACACACACACATATACACTCGCGCACAGCAGGCGTGGCATAATTGATAGATGCATTGTTATTGTAAAAGCATTAATTAAAACGAAAGCACCGCTGTACTGTATCGCAACGGTTCCCTCACTTGTAGTGCGCGGCCCCTCCCTACTTAAGCATTACACACAAGGCCCCCTTTGGAGTTCCGTTATAAGAAAAAAAAAAGAAAGTACAATAGTATTGTGTAAAACTATCCCCCCCCCCCTTTCCCCCAAAAAAATACAAAAAAAAAAACAGCAAAAGTGCCAAGAAAATTCTTTCTTGGGAGAGAATCAGATTGAGAACCAGTGATATGGAAAGGAAAAAAAAAGTGAATGCACAGAACTTAGTGAAACAAATAATGTGTTTTACTGTTTCTTCTACTTGTATTGGAAATGTACAGCAATTCCATTGTATAGTTTCTTCATTCTTCTTCGCTAATATAGTTCAATTGTTCATTGTCCTTATTACCCCCCCCCCCTTTTTTTTTTCTGGTCTCTCTCTCTCTCTCTCTGTCTCTCTCTCTCTCTCTTTCTTTTATACGATGCTTTTGAAACTAGTAGTATTCTCTCTCTCTATATTTTTTTAACTCAAAATACTGTATACTAGATCTATATGAATATTAGAACCCTATTGTTGCACCCCCCCCCCATACACTGAGTGGCAACAAGCATGTGTTGTTGTAGTTTCTCAAGTTGGTGAATACATAATAATAATGAAAATCCATTAAAACTACAGCCATGTCTACGGCAAGCTCAATCAATTGACCCGGCGGCGCAATATTAATTTAACACACGCCAGTAAAACGTTAATGGCGTCCGGCCGAACTAGAGTTTGGTTCATTGTGAAAGAGACTTGTTTTACTGTGAGATCAGATCTAACTTCAAATAGGAACATTTTGTGTTCGAAACTTTATCAAAGTGCAAGTTTTACTTAGAACAATTTATCAACCAACTGTTACAAATTAACTTAAAAGTCACGTGCTTCTATCTTCTTGCTTTCTTTATTGTTGAGGTGAAAGTAAAAAGTAAAGGTATTTACCGTTGGAACTAAATGATCCATAGGGCCGGTTTCTGTGACCACGGCATACTAAGGGATTGTGTTGACCAGTACAATGCACAGACACCTTTAATTTACCCCAACTCTAGTCACATACCCTTCAGAGATGGTTAGACTCGGAGCACCCTTCAGACACAGGAACACATTCTAGCCTTCTCCAAGATTCGAACCCAGGACCTTCGATACGCCAGCCGAACGCGCTGCCGCTCGGCGTTTTTTTTTTTAAACAATGTATCTTGTATTGAAGGTGACCGTCTCAAACACTACTTGATTAAACCTACTGTTGTATTTATGGAGCATTGCACAACTTGGTCAACGGTATTGATGTGGTCAAGATTTATAGATGTGGTCAGTTTTAATTGTTGCTTATTGAGAGGGAAAATAGCACGGCATTACTAAAGTGGGTCATTCAAAATTATCTCTTGCAAAGACGTCTTTTAATAAATAATTGCACGTTATGGTCAAAAGCAGTGATTCCCAAAATAAAAGGTGTAATAAAAAGATATAATCTCTGATTCAGGTGAATTGTCAGCATTCTGAAGTTCTACTCAACGGATACTTTCTTTTTAAAATTCCGATTGCAATGTATGTTGTTTTTTTTTTTTTGCCGTTTAGAAAACTTTAAAAAGTGCCAAATATTGCTAAAAAGATGGCTGATATCGTTAGTTGTTGATTAAATAAACAAATGAAAAATGTTTTGCCGTGAAAACCATTGCTATGTCTCTTAAATAAAACTGTACTGTATATGTATTTAACTGTCTTTAATGTTTTCCTTTAGTTTTAGTTCTGAAAAAAATAATCATAAAAAGCTTTGGAAAGACTGGTTAAACGATAAGCTTATATAATCTTGCTAGATTTCTCTTCGATGTTTCTGTTTAGCTGGTGGTTGGCACACTCGGTCCTGTGCACTCGTCTCCCTCACCCATACCCTTCAACCTATTCAATAGCAAACACATGATTTCAAGCGTCATTTAGAATTGCATGTCAAGCAAAAGTACAGAAGGTGGCAAACTAAATTGAGAGTGGTGACGACATTGGGGGAAGTGGGGTAGTGACATATATAAGGGATAAAGAAAGAGAGAGAATGCAAAGAGCGAGGTAGGGAGCGAGGGCCTATGAGTGTAGTTTAAGCTCCAGTAAAGGTGAAAGACACGTTTTCCAAGCTGTCAGCGGTGATTGACCAGGAGCGGGAACAAGTAGCAGAGACGATGACGTGGCGTCTGGGCTGAGAAGCCCCGCTACTTGTCGAATATCCAATGAATGAAAGGCGAAAAGAAGCGGCATGGTAAAGTAGTTTTGTGGGAAGGGAGAGGAGGGGGGGGGGACTTGTTCACACTTTCGATGGTGGCACTTTGATAGAAAAGACATTCTAACGTACCAAGACACTTAACTTTTACATTGTTTTTTAAAGAGGATGTTGCAATAACATAGAACTCTGAGGATTAAACATAATTACACAAAGATAGAAATAGTGTTAATTTCATTGTCTACAATTCTTACATTCTGAATATGACAAGACAAAGTGCTTAATCACTCTCTGCCAGAGGGCTGTGACCAGTGACCGCTGGGTCATTGTTCATCTATACACCCTTTACAATCGATGGCTACGCCACTAGCACTGATGTATTATGTCTGAAAGAGTTCTTTTTTTCGACTCGTTTTTTCTTTATTAAAATAAATATATCTAATTTTGGTGACGCAGTCTTGAATAAAGGTCTTGACAAGGTAAATGTGATATTCCTGTAACTTATTATATCTAGTATGGTGGTCAACGGGGAACGAAAATGATATTTTAGACATGTATGGTTCGGTGTGGGGAAAATAAACGCTCACTTCTCTCTCATTCACTCTCTCTCCTTCATTCTCTCTCTATCCCTCTTTTTCTCTCTCTATTTGATATTTCTCTCCCTCTTGGCCACGTTCTCCCACTTACACTCACCCTGTCTCTCTCACAGGCGTCATATGAACCGAACGAGCATTAGCTTTAACTTTAATGCTAAAGAAAATTACGTTTATCAAATCGTAATAAACATGTTGCATTGATATTATTTGTTTGCATATTGAATGTATATCTATATATATATATACTTTGATTGATTTCAAGATTGAGATAAAATGGTTGATACAGTGAAATTTAAAGAGGTAGTTAAATACTTTTGCGTTTATCTTCTAGATATGTTCACTAGACTCTAGTGGTTTCAAATATTTATCAATATTCTCTCCAAAAATGTATATCTTCTCTCTCTCTATGTGATATTAATTTATACATCAGAATTTTATTGTTATCTCCAATGCAACTACAAAATTGAAAATTTTCCTTAATTCCGTATGCTGTCTGCATGTAAAAATTTCAGATATATAGCTCTTATAAACAAGATTTAAAAAAAAACAACTACGGTAAATTCAAGTAGATTTGCGGACCGCGTTTCCTTTTATTTATCTTATCTCATATATGTTACAGACGCTCCTTCTATAAAGAAGATTATTGCGCTATTTAGCTTGTTATTGTAACGTTTTAAAACAATTTGTATTGAGAGACGAATTAAGGTATTCTATCCCCCCCCCCCCCCACACACACACACACAATAAATTGATTTAAAATCCCAAGTGCGTGTTCAATTTGCATGTGCACAAATCCACAATCAAGATTTAAAAAAAGAAACCAACAAAATGACCATAGTTGTGTGTATCTTGAACGCCACCCACCGCCCCCCACCCCCCTGTGTGTGTTATGATTCTCTGTTATAAGTTTGACCTGTTATTGGCATAGTGGCGGGCTCAGTAGTCGTAAAGGCCAGATACTCTTTATCAGACATGCATTTTCTTTTATCGACGTAAGCATTAAGGTTGTAGTTTTCTTGTGTTTGAGTGTCTGCGTTTGTGTGTGTGTGTGTGTGTTTCGTTTTCTATCACAGTGACCTTTGTAATGACCTTACCTGCGTCGTGCCTGCTTCCCTGCATGGCTTGACATTTTCTTCTGGTGTTGCCATTTGTGTTTGTTACAAGTTGATGTTGTTGTTATTTAAATAAACTGGATGGAGCAATTAAAGATGCACTTTTTTTAAAAAAATACATACATTTGTATTTGATCCAACAGGGGTTCCCATCAACAGCTCAGCTCTGATGGGTACATGGCTTTAGTTTAGGTAAAGTAAATGAGGCTGGGTTTCGTGCTGGCCACACAATCCTGTTTTCATGACCGCATACACATATTTTGGACCATTTCATAGAATGCTAAGGTGAATAAAATGATTTTTCAAGACTTGTTTTTTTTTAAAAGCACTGTCGCCACCGTTTCTTCCAATGCCCATTTTAAAAACTGTCATCATACCTTTGCCCATTTTGAAAACTGTCATCATACCTTTGCCCATTTTGAAAACTGTCATCATACCTTTGCCCATTTTTATTTTCCTCATTTTGAAGCAGGAACCAAGCTATACATATTAGGTTCGGTTTCTTTCTGCTTCTTATGGATCATCGGTTATATATTACATGGTGTACACTAACGTTGTAATGGCCAATTCATCATTATTAGCGTCATTAGTTGTGATCACAGCGTAACTTTTATGAAGGAAATATCGACATGCTAGGTCCAAACAAAGACTATAATAAGATGGACCGCTTGCTTTAATATTTCTGCTATTTGAGGACTCGAATGACTTATTGTCAGAATTCCCGATTCCCGTTTGTAAGTTTTGTACTGTACACTTCCGTTTTATTTAATCGCTATGGTTTTTTCAATGAAAAATAAATCGAAATAAGTATACAGCGGAAACCTCTAATGCAAACGTAGGAGCGTAGTAAAAAAAAAGAGAATAAAAATAAAGAGAAGGAAGATGAAGAAAGCTATGTATAGACGTAATTGTTTTTTTTTTCTTGACTATCATTTCCTTGACATGCCTGGAGGTCAATCAGATGTAAACATTCCAAAATTGTTATTAGAAAAAAGCTTCATGCCGCGCATTTGACCTTGAAGACTGCTCATGAAAATGGTCCGTCAGTTTGGCAGACAGGATCCGTATGAGCAGAAAAAGCAAAAACATCCACTTCGCTATCTAGATGTAGGAGCATATGGAAGAGATAAGCACAGAAGTGCAATTTATTACTCTATGCTTGTTCATAATACAACTATCGTAATGTCTCGAGCAATTCGCTGCCAACTTTGGCGTTTTGGCTACTAAACCCTCTCGTTGTCATTGTCAACTTTTCAGTTATTATTAATGACTTAATTAGTTCCAATGAAGAAACCTACCCCCCCCCCCCCACACACACACAAACGCACCCACACCATTGTGAAGACGTCATAATTGCTGATGCTGAAACTAAAGGAATTATTTCTTTAGCGATTCAGAAAATTTGAATCCCGTGTGATACACATTGCTTCCCACTCCCATCCATAAAGTCATGGGTTGCCAACCTTTTCATAATAATGTGCTCAATTAGGTTTTCTAGTTCATTTAGCGGGCTAAACGTCAATCCTTTTTTGCCACTTAGAAAAGACTTGAATTGCCTTTTTTTTATGTCTTTTCGCGTGCCAATGAAAATTACCTTTCCGTGCCAAGTCTGGAACGCATGTCACAGGTTGTCGATCCCTACACCAGACTACCCGTGTTCCTATGGACGTCTTGTTATTCTCGCCTGTTTCTACATTCCAGACTTTGTGTGTGTGTGTGTGTGTGTTTGCACTATTTCTTTATAACCAGAAATTCTTGGGCACCGTCTTGATGCCACAGTCCCCCAGCTAATGAATTGTCTGATTTAATAGGCATGTTGGCGACTTGTACGTGAGTACACTCAGGAGTTCAAACGTAAGCTTTTTTTTTTTTTTTTTTGAGCCTTCACTGTAGAGTCTCTATAATTACGTGTTAGAGATGACAGGTCAGGCTGACATTGTTTATGTTTTATGTTTATGCTTGCTATTTGTGTCTCTTAAAAAATACATTGGCACATTTAACTAATAACTTGTGTTTAAAGAATAAAGAGCTATATCCAAACTAGATGTAAAGTTTTCGCCTCATTTGTAGGGGCTTTAGCTCTGAGTTCTTAGGGCTTTAGCTCTGAGTTCTTAGGGCTCCGGATATAAAAAAACAACTAGGGAAAAACAACGTCCAGCTAAAATTAAAACGTTTATACATGGGTCGGCAACCTATGGTAAGCCTTGGCACGTAGAGCGATTTTAAATGGCACGTGGAACACTCTAAAAAGCAATAATTCATGTCTTTTCTACAAAACACTAAGTGCTTGAACAGGATGACTTTTAGGCCTTTGGCACGCTGAATGAATTAAAAATCCTATCTCGGCACTCTATTATCAAAAGGTTGCCGACCCACGCGTTAATGTATTGTTGGACAAATGAATTTCGATTGAGGGCAAGTGCCCTTTCCGCTTTAACTGTCTTCCTGCGGACAATTAATTATGCATGTGGGGAAGGTGTGATTTTGGTCTGAGGCAGATGTGACGTCTCTAGGGTATTTATCAACCAAAATGTTGTGTGTGTGGGGGGTGGGGGAATCCTGGTCTTTCTTTTAGAACTTTTTTTTTTTTCTTTCTCAGCGTCGGTCTGCAATAGCAGTGAATTTCACGGCTTGTAAACGGGATAACATATTCATGTCTAGGGAGAAGGAAGGGGGGGGGGAGAAGCCTCTAACCCGGATGTAGACGTCACATGCCGAGAGTGTATTTTGCGTTATCTCATGACTTTCTTCTTTGGGATTAGACCTGATGCCCTACCAGTCCCTCTTTATTTTATTTTCATTTATTGTTTTTATTGTTGTTTTGCTTCTATGTGCAACATTTCTGAATAGAGAGAATAACTTGCCATCTCTTCCAGTCGAATTATATGTCGAATTAAATGACCAATAATGATATTTTTTTAATAGATAAAGTCATCGCTTACGGAGAATAGTGATCGTACTTAGGGTTGTCTTGGCACTCTCACTGCTAGAGTTTAAAAGCGGTTAAGGGGGGAAGGGAGGGGATAGAGAGAGCGTCAAATAAAACATTGATGTCATTTAAATGTCAATTCCCCCTCCCCCCCCCCCACCACCATTGATCCAGACTGCAAGTACATGTAATGTAAAAAACAACAGAGGACGCTTATTTCAGAAAACGGACAGAATACTAACTCCTTTTGCGCCCCCACCCCCAACCAGCCATCCCCATTTCGTCTTCTGAATTGCGTATTAAGGGATAATTGAAAAAAAAAAATGGGGGAAGGTTGGGGGGGGGGGGGGTCGTCATGTTTAAACTGCACGAGCTTAAAGCTCGCCACATACTTCCTTCCATATTGTTGTCTCTTTTTTTTTTTTTTTTTATTTGCGGATCTTCGTCTTCTGCACGGGTGTCGTTGTTGTTGTTGTTATTTTGTCACGGTCTGTGGTTTCATGACTTTGAAAAAAAAAAACGAAAATGTTAAACGGATCAGTGAAAATCCCGCGATGTCATAAAATTGTAAAACTAAACTAAAAGGAATTAAAAAGTAATAAAACTGTAGACAAAACCCAGCCAGACATGCGTACATGCTAAAAGACATATTTATATGTTCTAGCGGTCCGTTTAGTTTCAAGGAATATATTATGAACGGTTGGATACATCCTATTCATCGGCCCTTTCCAAACACACATACCGCTTCCCATCTTAAAATATTCATTTCGCTACAAATAAAAGATGGAACTATCTTTTGCGGCGGTTGGGGTGATGAAGTTTAGGGTTTTGGGGTGACGCGATATGGTGGGATTTTAGAAAAAAGGAGATAAACCTCCCCCACCCCTTCCCGGATGGGAATGGAAAATCCTAGAAACAAATCCAAGCAATGCCAGGCTGATTCTGACGCACGTACCGCTGTACCGTACCCATCGGGCCACGGGTTACCTGCGACTGAACGCTCTAGCTGCACTCTAGCTGCAGGACATGCATATCGTCAACACCTCGTTCTGTATCTCGTGGTTACACTGATGGCATTTCTCTCCACGCCAGTGTCTCCTCTTGTTGTAATGTGTGTGTGTTTGTGTGTGTGTTATTGTCACCTTCTCCAGATGCCACAGTGTCCGACGGGGGGGGGGGCGTAACGTGTGGAGGGGGGCGTGTGTGGAGAGGAAAATGGGGGGCAGGGCTTAACTTGAATAGCCCCCTCCCCCCCCCCCCCTCTTTCGTATATCTGGACTTCATCTGCACAAACACACCGCCATACTGCGCAAGTAAAATGTCATAAAAATGTTGTTTATGTTATCATTTGACCTGACGTTAACAATAGTGGTGATTATAGAAACTCTAAACAGTAGGCTAGTGTGATACTCTTTATTTAATGTCGCTGACAACCGTGTATCTATCTATCTATCTAATAAATATTTATATACATTTGTATTCTTGTATCTGTTTTGTCCATTCAGGTGTAAATAAAACTTTCGGCAAGTGAAATCCATTATGGACCTTTGTTAAAGGGGTTGGATTATGCGCAACAGTTTCAGCAATTTCGTGAAGTTATCAGAAACATGTTTGTTGTTTTTTATATCCAGGTGAGTTCAGATTTTCTCTTATAATAATATAGATAAATATGTCATTTTAAACTTTATTTCCAATTACTGTTAATTGGAGTAACGTAGAGTATCGTCGTGGTTTATTGAGAATGTATAACGATTAATCCCCTCCCCTCCAGTTTTGTTCCAATATGTATATCACCCTTTCATATACACCCTTCGCGTAACGCAATTCGTAATTTTTTTTTAAAAAAAGCTTGTTATCCACTTGATGTCCACTGTGTGTCCATGTATAGCCCCTGATGTCCGTGAGCTCTCTGGGCGCGTCTTGGTCCAACTTTGGGCTGTGTGGGGCAGGAAAAGAAGGGAGAAAATAGATCTACAAAACGGTGATGCATGATTTGTTCGTCGTTGGGCCGTATAAAACCGTATAAAACCGTATAAAGTATTTGGGGCGCATTTTAAAAAAAAGGCTTTTCTGGCCGGGTTGTGGCACACGGGACGTCTGATGCACACTTTTGGTCTAAAATAACTCAGCCGTTAAACTTCATAGTCGTCAGCGGTGTAAGGATATGCATGGATGATTGTCGATATAAATATTCACAATTGTTTAGTGGCTATTTTTATCTATACGGTTTATACTGTGATTTAATGGGTGTTCTGAACTGCATGTTATATTCGTTACCAAGCAGGGCGCCATTGAATTCAAGAACGGCGATATGATCAAAGAAACATAACAACAGTCGGATAAGCTTTTTATTTATTTATTTACGCCCGATATCAATCTCGGAGTTTGTGGTTTTATTTTATTTGGTGGAGGTTGTTGATCTGTCGGTATTGTGCGCGTGATTTAATGGGCGTTCGGATTGCCTTGTATGCTTACCATGGGAACAAAAAGGAAGTAGTATGGAATGCCTCTTTCATTCAGTCATGATCTGTCTGATGGTGCGGCAGCAACTAAATCGACCTAATCGAGCAGACCCGTGGTGGAAGCCACGCAGAAAGGAGCAGGCAACAGTTGCCCAGTTTCGCGCAGGTCACTTGCCCTAGTATATGTGCCTATTTCGGAAGGGTAGAGGCTCGCTGTGTCGAAATGGCAGAGAAATAGAAGAGACGGTCGAACATATGCTACCCCGCTTTGCAGGAGCATACAATGGATGGGAAAGGTCAACTGAACCTATATGGGGACTTGGCTACACTGCGTAGCACAAGTGTGTTTGTCCTCTTAGCACTTTAAGAGTATTTTCTGTTCTTGTTCTCACTCCGGTGAAGCGAGGTTCAAGTCTGTTGGTGTACTTTTTTTTCCTTACCCCCACCCACGTTTTTCTCCCATTTCCCATTCTATCCAGTTATTTCTACCCACTTCTTTCTCTAATTCGGAATATTTCCTTGTCGCCCCGCACTGTTCCTTGTGTGGGGAAATCATCTTAGACAGCCCGATACTTCTGTAAGCCTCACCACTGATATAAACATCTAACATTTCTTCACTTAACCACTTGACGTAGATCAACGATTTATCAGAACTCTTCGGAACCGCCTACATTTCAACTTGTTTAATTTTATTGAAATAAAAAAAAATGGCAGTCAATGATTTTAAATCACTGGCTTATAAAGCAACAAAAATTCCACGGGGACTAGAGCGAACATCAGTTTAAATTTGGGTCTAAGACTTACGGTATGTTGTTTTAATGTGACTATGTGATATAGCGGCACAGCGTTGCATTGCCATTTTTTACGTTTTTTACGTTTCAATCCAGGTAATAGCGCCGGGATTTTTTAGGGGAACCAGGTTATAAGGGCGCCCTTGAGTAGCCTATACTAAGCTTAGATGGCTGTATGACATTAGCTGGTTCGATTTAAAATGTGCAGGACACGCTAGCTATAGAAACATGGCCAGAACAGAAAACTTTTAATAGACTATAGTGTTTCGTAATTATGAAAGACCTACTGAACTTCTTTTATATTGATGTTGTGAAAATGTTCAAGATCTTTAAGAAAAAATTGCAAGATAAAGTTTCAATTTTTTTTTAGGTTAAACGAAGACAAATGAGTTATTCAACACTTCTAATGTGTAAAAACAAATAACAAGAAACTACCGGTTTGGACGTTCTTGAGACTTTCTTAAAGATGACTTATGACTTCTCATTGAAGACCTCCCCAAACATCCCTCCTTCTATTCTTCCCCCCCCCCCATCCTCAAATCCAATCGTCTCTCGATTTACGTCGCGTGGCCTTCGCGCGGGAAGCTCCGGAAATAGCAACCCACCAATCATGTTACGACTTCCAGATGAAATTGTCCAGAAAATATTTCACTGATCGATTACTTTTTTTTATATTTATTTTAAATATGAGATTGGTCAATTGGTCGGTCTAGTTTCTTCTTAGATGACAAATGGATATTCTTTCCATTGAAGCTCCAATTTATAAACTTGTCTTTACTTTGTATGTTGTTTTTTTGTTGTTGTTTTGTCGACATTTTTTCTTGATACTATTTACAATCCTATTGTGTAATGTCTGTTGGAATTGAGCGACAGAGAAATATCTAGGAATTCAAAACGTAGGGTCCCATCGAGCACCAATGATATGAAAGAGAAAAAAAAAAGTTTGAAAAGTTGGTCTGATATTCAAACACAACCACAGACGCACAAAAAGCCTTCTAGTTCAAATGGTACTAGTATATAAAATAGAACGTTTTAGGATTATATGTGTTAAGTACACTTGTTGCATTTGCATGTATAAAACTTTGAAAAAAGGTGGGTGATTTTGTAAGGATTCACAACATGGTGAACTGAAACAAACAATAAAAGTGTCCTTGACTGTGTAACATTCTATTCAAAAGTCTACACGGAATTAAGTACTTGATCTCTTTGCGCTCATCGTACTTTGTAAAATCGGATTACCTGTTTTTGTATTTCGAGACATACGGAAATTTCAGAGTTTTCCAAAAAAAAAGAAAATGTCCTTTTAATACGTTTTTTGCTTAAATAAATTCGTTTTAGAAATTAACATTAGCGCGTAACTGTTAGCAATGTTAGCCAAACTTTAGACTGTAGATATGGCACGTACGGGTGATATCATGTCTGTTATCAAATACGGAAGAAATTGTGCAAAATCACATCCTTCTGCGCGGGGAGACTTATGACTGAAGGGACCTCTGGGATGCCACTTATTGTTTTTGTTGTTTCTTTCACTTCAGGGTCTGGTGGTTTGTCTAAATGTCTCACAAGGTTAATGTATATATAGTGTATACGTATAAATGTATAGAATAAACGCCTGGCTCTTTTTTTTTTTTTTTTGGGGGGGGGGGGGCTGGCGATTATGCAATCTGTCCACTTAGGCATAAGAACACTCTTTTGCTTTAAAATTGTGTGATGTTTAACGCACAGATGTCTTAGTGTCGTTGTGATGTTTAACGCACAGATGTCTTAGTGTCGTTGTGATGTTTAATGCACAGATGTATTAGTGTCGTTGTGATGTTTAATGCACAGATGTCTTAGTGTCGTTGTGATGTTTAACGCACAGATGTCTTAGTGTCGTTGTGATGTTTAACGCACAGATGTCTTAGTGTCGTTGTGATGTTTAACGCACAGATGTCTTAGTGTCGTTGTGATGTTTAACGCACAGATGTCTTAGTGTCGTTGTGATGTTTAATGCACAGATGTCTTAGTGTCGTTGTGATGTTTAACGCACAGATGTCTTAGTGTCGTTGTGATGTTTAACGCACAGATGTCTTAGTGTCGTTGTGATGTTTAACGCACAGATGTCTTAGTGTCGTTGTGATGTTTAACGCACAGATGTCTTAGTGTCGTTGTGATGTTTAACGCACAGATGTCTTAGTGTCGTTGTGATGTTTAATGCACAGATGTCTTAGTGTCGTTGTTTTTTTAATGTACAGATGTTTTAGTGTCGTTGTGATGTTTAATGCACAGCTGTCTTAGTGTCGTTGTGATGTTTAATGCACAGATGTCTTAGTGACGTTGTGATGTTTAACGCACAGATGTCTTAGTGTCGTTGTGATGTTTAACGCACAGATGTCTTAGTGTCGTTGTGATGTTTAATGCACAGATGTCTTAGTGTCGTAGTTTTTTTAATGTACAGATGTCTTAGTGTCGTTGTGATGTTTAATGCACAGATGTCTTAGTGTCGTTGTGATGTTTAATGCACAGATGTCTTAGTGTCGTTGTGATGTGTAATGTACAGATGTCTTAGTGTCGTTGTGATGTGTAATGTACAGATGTCTTCGTGTCGTTGCATTTGGGATACGTTCCCACTAAATATGGGAATTTTTTTTTAAAGAAATAAATAATAAACAAAATTTAACGTGGCAACCTGGATAACACAACTTTGTGGATGAGCTGCTCTTTAAAACACACAAAGGCAATCCATTCCGCTCAGTTATGTCCTAGCTGATACGAAATGAAATAGTAATCTTCACATTGCCACTCAATTTAATACATTTGGCACGGGAACAATATTCAAAAAGCATACGCCATTGTTATATGCTTTCACTTATCTATAAAAATTTATATTTCCTAAGCACATACATTTTATTCGACAATATTTCCTTTTTTCTCCGTGTAGATTTGTTCTAATTATAGGTGGTAACTCGCTTATATGGATGTATAAAGTGTATAAAATTGTAGTTTCCGTTTGCATCGATAGGTACATAATTTATTAATAGGGCTCTATCCCCCTTTTTTAAGATCTATATGGCTAAATGTAGAGAAGTTGTGTTGCTATGTTGCGGTTTTTATACTTCTTGTTGTTTTTTCCATAGACATTTACTTGATGGTCTAAATTGACCTCAACAAAACTGTTTCCCTACTCAATCTGGTCATTGACCTTTTAGAGATAAGGCACGCACCATTGGACACTCACTAGCCCGGTCACTATTAACTTTTAAACTTAAGACGACTCAAACGTTTAGTAAAAAAAAATATTCCTTCTAGCTTCTAAAAATGATTAGCTAATAATAAGTTTACCTATAGAATCTACATTTAATTGTAGGCCTACCTGTATTATTAATCTTTTAAGTTATTTTTTTTTTTAGTTTCGAACAACTTAGAAAACACTTTTTATTTGTCCCATTTCAATGAGAATTTCTTTAATGGCGGCCATTTTGATGAGATGATTTGCTTGGATTGTAAACCCGTCTCTGATTGGTTGCACAGAAATGTATTTAACTAAATGCTTGATTAGCTCTCCACTTAGTACCTTTCCATTGAGTTGGCTCCCAAGATTTGGCACCTTTTGCAAGCTGCTGCAGATTTTCTATCAATATGCATGTAATGGAGAACTAAAATGAACTAAAGATGAACCTTTTTCTTTTCAGAAAAACAAAATGACTTAACAACTTTTAAAAGTGGATTGCTCAATTCTTCCTCAGTTTTCAGAATGGAGTTAACAAACATCCACAACAAAAGTGTTTCCAGGTTTAACCGTAATAGTCAAGAAAATACCCCCCCCCCCTCCTCCCCACGCCATACCCCAGAGACAGTCCTTTGGTGTTATTTTAAGTTATCTTTTTAGACATTATATAACGCGTAGTAAAATATCCATAATTTAGACATAATATACATGTACATTGACCTGGGCAAGTCTAGGGAGCACTTTTGGGACTTTCTAATACTTTCGCCATCTGTCACCACCTCCCCCCCCCTTGCCCCGTCACACGCGCACAATTATACACGCTCTTGTATAATGTACTCTTGTCATAGACATGATTTATAGTACGCCGGACCATTTCGCTCTGTGTCTTGTATATTTTAAGGAAACCCATACCATTTTTCTTATCACAAAGCACTGGTTTGCCCCTCTCATTTTGTATGTATATATATATATATATTATATATTCAGAGTAAAAACGTTTTAGCCCCCGATCCTTTATACTTTATACAGTAGACCAGCTTGTAATATGTCTGTCATCACATAGAACAGAGTATATTCTTGACCATTTCGTCTCGTGCGCCTGTGAGGCATCTATTAGTCGACACATAACTTGGACACTTTCGGGTGAGTGTTGTGTATGTTCTTGTTGGTGCTTGACCCACAAATAGCTACAGTTGAACGCTGTCAATGCCGAATAAAAAAAAAGAGGGGTGGTTGGGGGTCGCAGAATTCCAATTAATCCATTTTTCCCTCCGGTCTCGGTTGAGTCGAAGATTGATGAGGGGAATTCAGTTACCTTGCTAAATTGCGTGTCTGTAAGTGTGCGTGTGAGTGCATGGCGGAACCACTTGGGGCTGTGGCGGTTAGTGAGTGTCAAAAATTAAGACGTAGGGCGGGTGCAAATGTCATTAAGCGTATCCGACTGCGGCCCTAGTTGTTTTGCTAAGGTAAGCTTAGCCATGACACTGTCAGGTAGCCAAGATGCCAGAGATAATTATGATCTTAAAACTAACGTCAACGCCCTTTATTTTAATTAATTTAATTATCTTTTTCATTCTGTTTGTGTGTGTCGAGGGAGGGGCGCGGTCAATTCTTTTGTTGTACATGTGCACCAAATCACATTTCCTTTTTTTATTTATTTTCAATTATTACTTTTTAGTCTAATTTTTTACACTATAAAATATTTACTAAGTCAGAGACATATTTGAAAAAAAGTAAAGTGTTTATTGGCTTGTTGTTGGGAAACTGCGCTAAACTATCAATATATCCTTCTGTCTGTGTTTTTTAACTAACTTGCTCTTGCGTACGTCCGCCTAACTCTGCAGCGTCTGTATATCTATACATTTCTCTGTGTATGTGAAAGTCTTTAGTCTTTATGATTAGGTTGTACCTCTCTTTACTTTTGAATGTAAGAAATTTGACTATGAATTTTTGTTTTTAAATAGAAGCGTCGATCACCACCTAGATACTGGACGAGTGGCCACCAAAAATTAGATGTCACTGGCAAATACCGATAGGAAACCTCTCACACAATTTAGCGGAATACCCCCTTTCCCCCCGAAACCTTTGCCCCTCACCCTCCTGTCTAGTGATTGGTTACTTCCGACACCGACAGTTTTTTGTTAGTCCTTCCATTTCCTCCCCTGAGGGCGCCATCACAAGAGATTTGGTGTGTGGGTGAAGGGAGGCCCCCTTAATTAAGTAGCTCGTTTACTTCACTGTCCGAACGATAAACGCTCATTAACTGACCGCTGGACACGCGCAAGCGATGTCGAGGGACTGGCTCATTTCGCTCGTCCATCGTTTTAGTAACGTTTATGTCAATCGGTCAGTCGGGCGGTCAATCGGTCGGTCCATCGACTTGGTGTTTTTTTGTTGTTGTTGTTCTTTTGTTGCTTTTAAAAATTGACCACAGCAAGTCACTCTAGTCCCGAGACTCACAATCTGTTTTAGCATTGTTGAAAGAGACAAGGCACTTATTGACTATTGATGCACATTTCCCCCCAAATGCCAAGTCCCGACCCATTGGCGGGTCAAGAAAGCACAATAAATACCGGCAATATAAGTACAAAATATCAATATCTAGGTCATAGTGACGTGATAAACTAGCGCTTGACTTTGACTATAACTGTAGAGTTCACCACAAGTGGACATTTCTGTAGTATTGGAAGCCGAGTTTAGCTCTAACCCTCGAGTGAATTGACGTCACCAGTCTCGAAAACTGTAGGGAAATCCATATCTGTTTTATATAGGCAAGCATATGCGGTATTTCCCGGTCACGGAGTAAAGTACCCTTCGGACCAAAATGATCATAGAGCTGGTGAAGGAGCGTTCATCAGTTGTTGTGGCCACGAGGCATACGAGGGTGTGTGTGTCCAGAAGAATGCCCAGCCGCTTTTACTTTACCCCAACTAGTGTCAGGTACCCATCAGAGCTGGGTAGACTCAGGGGCACCCTCAAGTCCATGGAAATAAATCCTAACCTGTATCAGGATTCGAACCCAGAACCTTTGGATCGTCAGTCGAACGCGCTGCCCGGCCGCCGTGACTCTGTCACTGAGTAGAGGTATACCAATAACTGGACCAACAAAATATGTAATAATTGGGAAACGCTACTTAAAGTTATTTGTAAATCTGTACTTTTTTTTTACTTCGGAAAAGTTTTGGTAAAGAACTTTTTTTAAAAAAGATTTAAAAAAAAACAAAAAAAACATAAAAACAAAGTTTTTATTATACTACCTTTCTTTGCAAACTAAGTTTACCATTTCCACTTCACTACAAAACTTAAAAATTTCGAATTGGTAATGTCGGCAAATACATATCTAATTATAACGATTGCGCATTTAAAAAAAAACTTGCTTTTGTTTCGGCTATATTGTGTCGTTTTCATTCGTATTTATTTCGTAAAAACTAACATATCCGAAAAGTTTATGTACTTCCGTCAAAGGCAGCCATGTTTTTTCGTAAAATATATTCCTCGATTCGCAACTTGGTAGAAGGAATTCGTGACTATTCCAAATGCTACGATGCTGAAAATTTGAAATAATGTATTATTAGTCTGTGCAAGGCTGCTGCCCAAATTTCAGCTCGATCGGACCACGTGAAGTGGTCGGAAAATCGATTCAAAGTTTTGCTGTCATCCAACCAACCAACCATCCAAGCGGACATACAGCAGAACTTGAAAGAAAAGGAGTAAAAAAGCGAATTTTGGTATAACTGACAAAGCAGCGTGAAAGAAAAATTATTTTAAAAAAACATTAAGAAATAGACTATATTGTTCAGTTAAGGGTTTCCTATCTTTTCTTTTTCTTTTCTTTTTTTACATTGTTATAAGAACTCTATATGAGTGTTGAAAAACATCCACATATAAAAACATTCAATTAGGATGACCAATTTATAAAAGCACTAATTCGCTAACATTTACGACATAGCGGTAACTATTGGTATGTTAGTTTTTTTTTCTCCTACAGATTGGGGTACGACTGGTAATTTTGAAATAATTGTAGAGCTAGAACACCGCCCTGGTGGCAGCTCCGTGAATTAGCGTCACATCCGTCGGTCGGCTGTTGGTCGACGTGATGTTTTAACGGCTACACAATTTACCTTTGCACGCTTCGTCCAAGGAAACGGACCAAACACTGCCTGGATTGCATCTATTTTAACAGAACCGTACACGTTTGAGAGACCAGAAGATACAAATAGACATTTAGTATTTCAAAAGTGAAAGGTCAACAACCCTAGGTAGAGTCTCGCAGCTACTAATAATATTGCATTACGTGAGAATAACCAGATAATTTGAAACCCCAGAAGTGGATCGGGTTATAAATGTCAAGATTTCATCTATTCCTGTCTCGGTTATTCTAGTCTATTGTTCTCAGAATGAAATAGACCTATAAAAGATCACGTTTCCGTGCACTAGCATTGTATAGATGTATTTACGTTGGGTTTTACGTTAATTTCATCTCGAAAGCCCCATTTTATTCGAATGCATTTATGAGTATTTTTTTAACTTATGTATTTGTTCTTGTTAGTGATTGAGATATTTCTACTCAAGCCTAAGTGGATGTGACTTTTATTTTTTTTTTTGTCTTCAACTCTTCCTTTTCGCTTTTTGTTTTGTTTTAGCGTTTCTTGCCATATTTGAAATGCCGTACGTGCATTTTTTGTTCTCGTTGATGTTGGCATGATGACCCTTGGATTCTGCGGCGAGAGTATTGTGTGTCCAACACAGCGCCCAGTCACATACTTTCCTTGACGTGTGCGCTTGGCTGCCGATTTGAGTTGGGTTGAGGAAAGGGCGTCAAGTAAAGTTTGGACGTTGGCGCGGGAAGGCTAACGCTCGGATTCGAGTTTTAGAACTTAAGGTTGGCAGCTACGATTAAGCAACGTAGCCCCTATAGTTCAAAGGCTAGCCATTTTCAGACTCTTCTTAACCCTTCCGTTCTTTTGAACTTCCTAACGACAAAGAACAAAAAGGCTATACATTTTTGTTTTTGTCACATTCTTAATGAATGTTTTTTTGTATACAATAGTCAGTACTCGCGCAGCTTGTTACTCGAGTTCACTTAAACTTTATTAGCAATATTTGTCATACTTCGTTACCACGTTTGCTGAACTCGTTCACCATCTAAGTGCGTCTCTTGTCTATTCAGTCGTATAGCTTGTGTCAGAGGCAGGCAGGCAAAAGGTTGTCCAACAAGAACCCGCCCGCATTTCCCTTTGTCTTGGTTTTTTCCCTACATAGATTATTTAAGGAGCCGCTCCTTGGGTTAACGGAGTCTTGTCGTAAAAACGCAAAGGGAAAATGTTGTCCAATTAATATGGTTATATATTCAACACATACATATTCATGCTTTGTAAAATAAACATATAACATAATATTATAAAAGAGAGAAAATAAATAGGCCTACTCCCACACACACAAATAATACAACAAAAAAAATAAAATAGGGCGTATTTCAAATTATATTAATAAAATATAATTACAATATATTTTAATGGCAGGCGTACGTAAGCAAACGAAAAGCCGCATGTGGCTATCGCAGCCACAGTAGCTCCCCCCCCCCCCTTCCCCATCTCCCACACACGCACCACCACACCCCCCTCGTGCTTTATCAATGTTCTGCACGTATTTGTAACAAAAATGCAACCGGAAACAGGAGAAGAAAAAGTCTGATCATAATGTTTAGCTCAAAGTAAACACTGGACAAATGAATGATAGTAGATTTTCACTCTGTGCACTTATGACGTGTTCATAAAATGTATGATAGTAGATTTTCACTCTGTGCACTTATGACGTGTTCATTTCCTGGTGAGATGTCGGGAATAATGTTTGTTTTCATTTTTACTCATTGAGTGCAGTGCTATTAATAGATTGGGTACTGACATAAATAAACATGTTTACGTATGGTAATGAACACACGCAGCTAGATGCATTGTAAGTGATAGTGATGATAGAACTACAGTTTTTTTTTATAGCATTCTGTCTATCCGTCTATTAAATCTAGATTACATCCAAGTATCTCGCTAATAGACATGTGTTCCTCCCTTTTTCTCTCACCTCTCATCCTTTCTCTCCTGTCTTACCCCTATTCAAGTCTCCCTCTCTCCTCTATCTCTTTCTCTCCACTCGCATCTCTCCCTCCCCGTCTCTCTTCTCTCTCTCCCCTCTCTCTTCGCTCTCCATCTTCACCCCTGCATGCCTTTATCGGTGCCCTCCTTTTTTTCTCCCTTTCCCCTCCCTCTTTCTCTCTTGTCTCTCCCTCTCTTTTTTCTCTTCTCTTCTAACTCTCCCGCTCTCCCAATCTCTCGCCCCTCTCTCTCCCTTTTCTCTCTCGCCTCTCCCCTCTCCCTCATTTCTCTCCGTCCGTCTCTCCCCGTCTCTCTCCCTCTATCATTGCCAGCTATAATCACCAATAAACACTGAAACCTACCTTAACTCGTACACTTTGATGTAGTTCGTTTCCCCCCTCCCCTACCCCCCCACACACATCTTCAATGTACAAACAAACAAACATCTACTCGTTTCATGGTTTAGTTCGACCACACTGCCACAGTACATTTGGTTTAAGTTCATTAAGTACCGTCTCCCAGACGAAGTGATAGCTCCACTCACTCAAGGGAAATTAAAGAGCTATGGTTTAAGAAACAACAACTCTTCCTGAACTCACCAATAAGCGGGAAAACCCGATGAAATGAGTAAATGTCACACGTGCGTTCTTTAGGTTTTAAACTTAATTCACCTTCAAGGCTTTTAGATTAGTACCTCACACTCACGATCGCCAAATTTAATCCTCTTTTTTTTTGTTGGATATTTAATTTCGGCTAGACATTAAGATGATTAACACCTTCCTTTATGAAGATAATTTTGATATCTATCCTCCCTATGAACTCGGAGCAGGACGTTTGGGCGCCACCGTTTTGGCGCGACGGCCGTTATAGCGCTGGACGTTTTGGCGCGATAAAATAAAAACATATAGCATTTAATAAAAGTAATAACTTCATTTGAGGAAAAAAATATTTAAAAATAAAAGAAACAAATAGTAAATAAAAAAAAGAGTTAAATAATGTACTTAAATACATATAATAGGACAAAATATTGACCAATTTTGACTCATACAAATAATAAATAAAGACACATTAAATCAATGTATTTTAGTGCATAAAAATATTAAATCAATGTATTTTAGTGCATATAAATAAAGACATCTTAAATCAATGTATTTTAGTGCATATAAATAAATACATGTTAAATCAATGTATTTTAGTGCATATAAATAAATACATATTAAATCAATGTATTTTAGTGCATATAAATAAAGACATATTAAAGACATTAAATCAATGTATTTTAGTGCATATAAATAAAGACACATTAAATCAATGTATTTTAGTGCATATTAATCAAGACAGATTAAAATCATGTATTTTAGTGCATATAAATAAAGACATATTAAATCAATGTATTTTAGTGCATATAAATAAAGACACATTAAATCAATGTATTTTAGTGCATATAAAAAAGACATATTAAATCAATGTATTTTAGTGCATATAAATAAAGACACATTAAATCAATGTATTTTAGTGCATATTAATAACGACAGCTTAAAAAAATGTATTTTAGTGCATATTAATAAAGCCAGATTAAAATAATGTATTTTAATGCATATAAATAAAGACAGATTAAAACAATGTATTTTGAATGCAAATAAATAAAGACAGATTAAATCAATGTATTTTAGTGCATATTAATAAAGACAAATTAAATCAATGTATTTTAGTGCATATTAATAAAGACAGATTAAAATAATGTATTTTAATGCATATAAATAAAGACAAATTAAATCAATGTATTTTAATGCATATAAATAGAGACATATTAAATCAATGTATTTTAATGCATATTAAAAGAGACATATTAAATCAATGTATTTTAGTGTATATAAATAAAGACACATTAAATCAATGTATTTTAGTGCATATAAATAAAGACACATTAAAATAATGTATTTTAATGCATATAAATAAAGACAAATTTAATCAATGTATTTTAGTGCATATAAATAAAGACACATTAAATCAATGTATTTTAGTGCATATTAATCAAGACAGATTAAAATCATGTATTTTAGTGCATATAAATAAAGACATATTAAATCAATGTATTTTAGTGCATATAAATAAAGACACATTAAATCAATGTATTTTAGTGCATATAAAAAAGACATATTAAATCAATGTATTTTAGTGCATATAAATAAAGACACATTAAATCAATGTATTTTAGTGCATATTAATAAAGACAGCTTTAAAAAATGTATTTTAGTGCATATTAATAAAGCCAGATTAAAATAATGTATTTTAATGCATATAAATAAAGACAGATTAAAACAATGTATTTTGAATGCAAATAAATAAAGACAGATTAAATCAATGTATTTTAGTGCATATTAATAAAGACAAATTAAATCAATGTATTTTAGTGCATATTAATAAAGACAGATTAAAATAATGTATTTTAATGCATATAAAAAAAGACAAATTAAATCAATGTATTTTAATGCATATAAATAGAGACATATTAAATCAATGTATTTTAATGCATATTAAAAGAGACATATTAAATCAATGTATTTTAGTGTATATAAATAAAGACACATTAAATCAATGTATTTTAGTGCATATAAATAAAGACAGATTAAAATAATGTATTTTAATGCATATAAATAAAGACAAATTAAATCAATGTATTTTAATGCATATAAATAGAGACATATATTAAATCAATGTATTTTAATGCATATAAATAAAGACAAATTAAATCAATGTATTTTAATGCATATAAATAGAGACATATTAAATCAATGTATTTTAGTGTATATAAATAAAGACACATTAAATCAATGTATTTTAGTGCATATAAATAAAGACAGATTAAAATAATGTATTTTAATGCATATAAATAAAGACAAATTAAATCAATGTATTTTAATACATATAAATAAAGACAATACATATAAATAAAGACACATTAAATCAATGTATTTTAGTGCATATAAATAAAGACAGATTAAAAGAATGGGTGGCGGGATAGGGTAAACCCTATCAATAGGAGATGTAAGGCACCTCCTTCCCTCCGCTAGCCTGCGGGACACCTCATGGGCAGGGGTGGAGTACCCGCTTAGCCCCCCGATCAGGGTCACGTGACATCATGGAAGGCAGATGATGGATAGAAGTGGTGAGCAGCTGACAAAGATTTCAGGAACTGGTCACCGCTTCACCTGTGCTAGGCAGAGGATGCCACCTGAGGCACAATGGCTAGGACAACCCGCCCAGTATGGGAGCTGCCCTCACAGAAAGCAATTGCAACCTACTGTGAGTAATGACTGCAAAGAAAAAATCATGACTCAAAAGAAATCAAAGAATCAAGTTAACAGCGTGAATGGGGTTCTGAAGAACACCTCGCTCGGTATGGACATCCATGTGCGACAGGTGGAACCAGACCGTCATCTGGCAACTGTCAGCACCCGCAAACCGCATAAAGTAGCAACGTGGAATATCAGGACAATGTTGCAAAAGGGAAAATTGGAAAACATAAAAGCAGAAATGAAAAGACTCCATATTAATATACTTGGATTGTCAGAAGTAAGATGGAAGGGAGCTGGAATGTTTTCAACCGATGGCTATTCCATGATATACTCTGGAGGGGAACAGCACCAAAAAGGGGTCGGCATCATTCTTGATCCCGAAACATCGAAATCAGTGAAAAATTACTGGCCAGTGTCAGACAGAGTCATAGCGATTAAGATACAGGGAAAGCCCTTCGACGTAGGTATTGTCCAAGCTTATGCTCCAACATCAGACTATGAAGACCAAGAAGTGGATAAATTCTACGAAGATTTAGATAATGTCATGAAACAACTAAAATCGCAGGATATCAAGATTGTAATGGGGGATTTTAATGCAAAGGTTGGCAAAGAGAAAATAGAAAACATCGTTGGTCCTTTTGGCCTGGGAGAGATAAATAGCCGTGGTGAAAGATTAGTAGAATGGTGCAAAGAACATAACCTCTTCATATCAAATACATGGTTCCAGAACCACCCAAGAAGAAGATGGACATGGAGTAGCCCAGGAGACAGAACAAGAAACCAAATCGACTACATATTGATTTAACACCGTTTCAGAAATGCTGTAAGATCATCAAAATCAATGCCAGGAGCAGACTGTGACAGTGATCATATCCCAGTCATATGTAATTTAAAACTAAAACTAAAACAACTCAAGAAATCAAAAATTAAACCCAAACTTGAAACTAGCCTTCTAAAAAGAGATGATAATTTGAAAGAGAAGTTTACAATAGCTGTAAAAAATAAATTTGAAGCACTTGACAACTTATGCGAAGTGGAAGAGAGATGGCAGGAATTCAATAGATGCATTGAGGTGGCGATTGAAGAAAATTTACCAAAACAAAACAGAAAACAACACAAGAAATGGATCACGACAGAAATTCTAGAACTCATGGAACATAGAAGACTGGCAAAAAAGGACGATAAGAAATATCAAGTACTAAATAAAGAAATAAAGAAGAAGTGCAACGAAGCTAAAGAAAACTGGCTTAATGAACAATGCGCAGAACTGGAAAACAGCAAGATTGAAAATAATAAGTTAGTACATGAGAAAATACGAGAAATATCTGGGAAAAGAAAAGGTACACAATCAAGCTGCATTGAATCAAAAGAAGGAAATATTCTGTTAGACAAAGAAGACATACTATGCAGATGGGCAGAATATATTGAGGAACTTTTTGATGATGACAGGAAAGAAAAACCAAGCTTAACCAAAAATATTGAAGGCCCACCAATATTAAAAGACGAGGTTGAGAATGCTATCAAGAAAATGAAACATGGTAGGGCCCCAGGGCCGGACAACATTCCAGTGGAAATATATGTCGCATTGGGAGAAATAGGCATAAATGAAATAACTCAACTTGTTAACAAAATATATGATACTGGTAAGATCCCCTCAAGCTTAAGCAGATCAATTTTCATCACAATACCCAAGAAACCTGGAGCAACAGAGTGTGAATCACACAGAACAATTAGCTTAATGAATCATGTCACAAAAATACTCCTCAGAATAATCATGGAAAGAATAAGAAGTAAAATCCGTCCGGAAATTTCAGAAACCCAGTTTGGATTCGTTGCAGATAAAAGCACAAGAAATGCTATTTTCACCTTATCTATGTTAATTGAAAGATGCATCCAGATGCAAAAAGACCTGTATCTATGCTTTATAGATTATTCTAAGGCATTTGACAAAGTCAAACATCAAGATCTATTTAATATATTACAAGATCTGGACATAGATGGTAAAGACCTCAGAATAATAAGAAATCTATACTGGGAGCAAGAAGCTGCCATTAGATATGAAGGGGAGTTAAGTGCATTCAAACCAATAAAGAGAGGAGTAAGACAGGGATGTGTTTTATCACCAGACCTCTTCAACATCTACAGTGAAATAATACTCCGGAATATCGAACACCTAGATGGTATTAAAGTTGGAGGAAAGAATATAAATAATCTGAGATATGCAGATGACACAGTACTAATAGCAGAATCAGAAAGTGCCCTGCAAACTATTCTAAATAAGGTGGTAAAGAGAGCCGACTTAAAGGATTAACACTCAATCTCAGTAAGACCGAAGTAATGGTAATCTCTAAGAAAAGACAACCTCCAAGATGCTCTTTATCCAGTGAAGGTGAAAACATCAAGCAAATCAATTCTTTCCAGTATCTAGGCTATACAATAACACAGGAAGGCAAATGCAACAAAGAAATAAAGAGAAGAATCGCAATAGCTAAAAACAGCTTCATGAGCTTAAGCAGTATCATGAAAAACAGGAATATCAGAATATGTACCAAAATGCGCATACTGAAGGGGTATGTTTGGTCTGTTCTTCTATATGGATGTGAATGTTGGACTATTGATAATGAAACAAGGAAAAGATTGGAGGCAGTAGAAATGTGGTTTCTAAGAAGGATGATGAGAATATCATGGACTGAAAAGAAATCTAATGCAGATGTGTTGAAAACAGCATGTACCTCAAGAGAACTCATTAACACCATTAGGAATAGACAGATGAAATTTCTAGGACACATCTATAGGAAAAATGGTATAGAAAGACTGGCTTTGTGTGGGAAAATATCTGGTAAGAGAGACAGAGGAAGACAAAGGCTAACATATGTAGAAAGCCTGAACGAATGGGCCACGAACAACAACATAAGTAATAATAACTTTCTGCAAAAAGCTAACAACAGGAAAGAATGGAGAGTCATGACCGCCGATGTCTGTTCCAGACCTGGCACATAAAGAAGAAGAAGATTTTAATGCATATAAATAAAGACAAATTAAATCAATGTATTTTAATGCATATAAATACAGACAAATTAAATCAATGTATTTAATGCATATAAATAAAGACAAATTAAATCAATGTATTTTAATACATATAAATAAAGACAAATTTAATCAATGTATTTTAATGCATATAAATACAGACAGATTAAAATAATGTATTTTAATGCATATAAATAAAGACAAATTAAATCAATGTATTTTAATACATATAAATAAAGACACATTAAATCAATGTATTTTAGTGCATATAAATAAAGACAGATTAAAATAATGTATTTTAATGCATATAAATAAAGACAAATTAAATCAATGTATTTTAATACATATAAAAAAGACAAATTAAATCAATGTATTTTAGTGTATATAAATAAAGACACATTAAATCAATGTATTTTAGTGCATATAAATAAAGACAGATTAAAATAATGTATTTTAATGCATATAAATAAAGACAAATTAAATCAATGTATTTTAATGCATATAAATAAAGACAAATTAAATCAATGTATTTTAATGCATATAAATAAAGACAGATTAAATCAATGTACTTTAGTGTATATAATGCTTATCTATCTATTTATATATTAGTCGTCTTGGTAGGGAAGTGTTTGTTTGGGTCCATCATTTGAAAGTTATATGCGACAATTACTCGCGCTACTTTTTCAATATAAATCTGATAACTATAGATGTCTACACAAGTACCAGTTCATGAAGTAACTCTGTGCCGTGGCCACACCTTTCAAATAAATTAACAGTTATAAAATAGTTGGGAGTGATCAAACTCATTTTATATTTTAGACAAAATGCTAAGTGAAGAATGATAACAATGGATGTTTTAAAATACTTTGTGGGGAGTTAAAAGATTATAAAGAACGTTTTTGATTTTAAATTGTCAATGAACAGTGGTAATTGCAATCGCGACCAGTATATACAAAAATAGCCAGATATATGCATTAAAGTAGGCCTACATTTTTTTAAACAATTATTACTTACTATTCGTTTCCTTTATTATCTAAGAAAAATATTGTTTTCCTCATGAAGTTATTACATTACGTTTATTGAATGATGTGATATTTTTTTGTGCTTTCGCGCCAAAACTGCTTGCGGCAAAACGGCAGCGCCAAAACTGCCTTCGCCAAAACGGCAGCGCCAAAACTGCCTGCGCCAAAACGGCAGCGCCAAAGCTGCCTGCTCCTAAACGGCAGCGCCAAAACTACAGGCGCCAAAACGGCAGCGCCAAAACGCGCCAAATCGGCAGCGTCAAAACGCGCCAAAACGGCAGCGTCAAAACTGCCTGCGCCAAAACGGCAGCGCCAAAACTGCCTGCGCCAAAACGGCAGCGCCAAAACTGCCTGCGCCAAAACGGCAGCGCCAAGACTGCCTGCGCCAAAATGGCTGCGCCAAAACGGCAGCGCCAAAACGGCCGCGCCAAAACGGCAGCGCCAAGACTGCCTGCGCCAAAATGGCTGCGCCAAAACGGCAGCGCCAAAACTGCCTGCGCAAAAACGTCACGTAGCCTACCGCTCTCAACTCCCTCCCACCCACCCAACTTTTTCGCTTTATTGTAACCGACTATTTCAGTCTAGTGGGGATATGGGGAAGGTATCTTTCTTTCTATCGAATCTATCTAAATATCTATCGTATCTATCGTATCTATCGTATCTATCGTATCTATCGTATCTATCGTATCTATCGTATCTATCGTATCTATCGTATCTATCGTATCTATCGTATCTATCGTATCTATCTTATCTATCTTATCTATCTTATCTATCTTATCTATCTTATCTATCTTATCTATCTTATATATCTTACTATCGTTTCTATCGTATCTATCGTATCTATCGTATCTATCGTATCTATCGTATCTATCGTATCTATCGTATCTATCGTATCTATCGTATCTATCGTATCTATCGTATCTATCGTATCTATCGTATCTATCTTATCTATCGTATCTATCGTATCTATCGTATCTATCGTATCTATCGTATCTATCGTATCTATCGTATCTATCGTATCTATCGTATCTATCGTATCTATCTTATCTATCGTATCTATCGTATCTATCGTATCTATCTTATCTATCGTATCTATCGTATCTATCGTATCTATCGTATCTATCGTATCTATCTTATCTATCGTATCTATCTTATCTATCGTATCTATCTTATCTATCGTATCTATCGTATCTATCGTATCTATCGTATCTATCTTATCTATCGTATCTATTTTATCTATCGTATCTATCTTATCTATCGTATCTATCTTATCTATCGTATCTATCTTATCTATCGTATCTATCTTATCTTTCTTATCTATCGTATCTATCTTATCTATCGTATCTATCGTATCTATCTTTTCTATCGTATCTATCTTATCTATCGTATCTATCTTATCTATCGTATCTATCTTATCTATCGTATCTATCTTATCTATCTTATCTATCGTATCTTTCTTATCTATCGTATCTATCGTATCTATCTTATCTATCGTATCTATCTTATCTATCGTATCTATCTTATCTATCGTATCTATCTATCCATATATGTTTGTCTGTCAGTACGACCGTCATACGAATCAGATTTAATTCCTATGCCTTTTCGGTAACTGAAATTTTTCAAATTCTTTCTCTTTTTTCGTCCGTCCCCCATCTCTCTCTCCTTTTCTCTCTCTCTCTCTCTCTCTCTCTTTCGCTCTCTCTCTCTCTCTCTATCTCTCTCGTCTCTCATCTGTCTTTATTACAGTGTCAACCACAATCCTTGCCTTGTAACTTGTATATTGTCTTGGCACTATACTTTCTCTCTGTCTCTTGAATTTCTCTCTATCGCACTCTCCCTCCCCCCTCTCTCTCTCTACCCCCCTCTCACCCTCTCTCTCTCTGCCAATCTGCCACTTTTTGTGGAAAGCCGTGTTTTTAAAATTGATTTTCATCCCGGCCAGAACGTTTTTAAAAGTGTTCATTAGAGCAAGAGGCAAGGAGACTGAAGGATCTATCGCAAGCCTGAAAGTCTAAATGGGAAATAGAGGAAGAGGAGAGTAATCATGTCAAGACCTGTACATCGTGAGACGGTGTTAATGATTGCAGACGGTCTGTAAAAGGGAACAGTAGGGTTTGAGGGTCTAGGGCAAAGGGCGTTTTCTCCATCCGCCCCTCCCCCCCCCCCCCACCCCTCTGCTCCAACACATCTCATAAACTCACCCATGCCAATCGTTATCATTTTAGCGCTTATTATTGCTTTTTAAAGTCTTGTTTTGTGGTTTTGTTTGTGTGTGTGTGTGTGGTTTTCCCATTTCCGGTTTTTCGTTTGTGTAGTACCCTACACTCTAAGCGGGTCCTTTTCCGGATACACTCCCAGGGGGTAAGTGTACCTCTGGCTTGGAATCGAATGATATGTGAAATAAGAAAAATTACGGTAGATGTCATTGTTTTTTTTATGTTTTCGTTATCTTTTGCTGTTTTTGTTGTTTAGCCAAGAAACTAGAGAGAGCCATTGCAGTCTTCGTTCTAGAATACAATAATATTATGTAGATATAACGTTTTACTTGACTTTGTTACTTCCTTAGATGTTTCTTTTCATATTTCCGTTTATAAAACTTATTCAATTATTGTTGACATCTTCGAGGATAAAACATCTTGCTCTAGATCTTTTATAATTCAAAGGGAAGTACACCTTCCGTTGACTTTGACGTTTAATCGTTTCTTCATTTTTTCATGACCAAATCTATGACTTTACCGAGAGAGAGGGTACTCGCTGACAGGTCTCAGTCATCGACACCAATAACTCCCACCCCCTCCCCAATTACTCGTGTCATCGGTTAGAGTAGAACATAGATCTAAGAATAGAATAAATATCTAGGAATAGACACACACGCAGAACGAAGCAAAGGAGGGACAAATTATCAACATCGCCGGGCTTATGAAATCACAAAAATTATGACTGACATGGTTCTTCGTAAAGAGGCAAACAATAATGGCTGCGTATTTGAGTGTAATTACGTCCAATCCATTTTCTGGACCCGCGGTCTGAAATTGCGTGTCTGAAATTGGTTAAAAGGGACTGTGGGCGGTTGGGGATTTAAAAAAGGGGGGGGGGAGTGTGGCTTTTTGTCCTGTTTTTTATTTTCTTCTGACGGCGTTAATTGTGAAAGTGTTTTTCCACTTTACAATGTTTGTCTTAGAAATTATTTCTTTAAATCTGAGAACAAAATGGGAGGCCGTAGTCTGGAAATAATCAGAATCCAAATGACGTTTGGGTATAATTTAGAATCCAGAGTTCGGTTGTTGTAATGCTCCAGCGTTGGATTCGGCGTTTTTTTAGCGTCTTAAAGTACTGTTTAATGATAGTAAATGGATAAAATGTAATTCGGCACAACATTAGGATATTAACAGTAGCAATTTTGGTTTTCACACAATCTTGATTATTGTTAGTCATACACTTTGCAGGTTATTAGCCATTAAGGCATTTTAAGAAGTTCACACCCGCCCCCCCCCCCCCTTACTTACCGATTTTTTTTGTTATCCCTTTTTGTCATAATAAATAACAAAATAGTTGAAAACTTGGTTGTTTGTGAAAATTTATTGATAGCTTACTGGAAGAATAACAAGACAAAGTAAAATTTGTCGACCTCGATCCATACACTGATTTTAATTATTAGTCTAATATTAATGTTATTCGGACTATTTCTGTAGATAATGTTACCGTTGCGTGTTGTTGTTGTTGTTGTTTTTTAAATTTCTTTTCACTTGACACCGAAATGAATTAACATATTCTACAAATGGTGACCGTAATTTCAGCGCGTGACCTCAATGTAGGAATCTCAGAGAACTATCCATGTCGATGATGACTTGTATAAATAAATTCAACTCTAGTAAAATTCTAGTTATCCACGGCCTTATATTTTCGAGCCAGGAGACGAATGTGTTTTAATCTATGTATATATATATATATATATATATATATATATAGTAATCCTTAAGTAGATTGTGTGTGTGTTCATCCAATCATATTAGTTAATTTAAAGACACATGAGCTTATTGTCTCATATTATACTTTTGCGATTTCACTTCGGACATTTGTCTTCGCTAGCTAAGTGGTTAACGTATCGGATTGTCATGCGGGCGACCCGAGCTCATTTCTCCATTTAGTCTTTACTTTTTTTTTTCTGCAATGTTTTTAATTTAAATTAATATTACTTTAAAAAAAAAAGATTTTAAATCTACTAGCAACGTCGGGCAATTTAGATTTTTGTTCAATAAAAAGACTTGCCAATTTTTTACCTGATTACAATATTTTTTTAAAATTACTTTCCTTAAAGTCTTCAGTAAAGAATAATACAAAATTAGTTTTTAGATTCATAACTTTCTGTTCATTGTAGTTTATAATTGTTTTTTATCTGGAGCTTATACAGGCCTGTATTTTTCACTCGGGCAATATATATATATATAACCCTACTTGGGAAACTAGTAGAAAATATGAAACACACAATTATGTTAGGTCTGTCATTGACCTGTTCGTGCCTCACTAGGATCTTTAATACAACTTTACCATGCAAGCGATGTCTTATGCACTGGGAGTTCAGTAACCCAGCCCTATCTCATATCTCCCTCCAAAAAAAACAAACGCACAAGTCACAATCAAACACCACTTCGGGGGAATCCGCCCCCTTTAAACTTCTCACCTGCCGCTTCTCTCTTCATTAGGAGGAAATCTCTACCACGCCTAGTTGTTCTTAGTTGAACGTTCGGTATCAGTCGACAATTATATATTACCTTCATGTAGTCTCTAGTTTAAAATCTTGACTCCGTATAGATTCGGTAAAGTATTACTATTGTTGACTAAGCGTGTGGTGTCTGTGGTAATGTGTGTGCGTGCCTGTGTTTTAATCCATCTCGTTTTGGGGTTTTTCATAGTCTTCCCTAAGATGATCATGAGTCTACGACTGTGTCTAAAAATAAACATTTTGAATTTCCTGAAAACGGAACCCGTGTCTTTCGGCTCCCCGGATGAAGGATTTTAATGAGCTGCCTGTCTGACCTATCAGCGTCTCCCCACCTTCTTATCACGTGTTGTTCTTGAACTCTCTCACTCACCAATGGAAAACTCGATTTCTAGTTTTCGTGTAAGATAAAGGCTATTATTGGGTCTTTTCTTTTATTATTTTAACACATCTTTTTTTTAACCCTTACAGTCCCGGGCGCGTATATAGCGGAACTGAAGGCAGCCTAGATAGAAGTAGGTCGGTACGGGAAGGGTTAAATAAATCAACACAAGCTATTTTGCCTGTTACAAACAGACCGTTAGGAAAAAAAAACATTTCCAGATGAAGAAAATCAAGAGGGGACTAAATACAATTCAGGGAAAGAGGGATTTGTTGGTCTGTCCAGAAGAGGACCAAGCTTGGGGTGTGCTACTGACAACTTAAACATTTTGGGGAGGTCAGCTGGTCATTACCAGACTTTAAACCTCACTCACCGGAGTGATCGAATCGAGACTAATCTCTTAGGCTGGTCATTACCAGACCTGATGACCACAAGAGGGGCCACCCCGCTCATCGGTTGAAGAGATTAGGGTAATCCCTGAGACCCGCGTCGGGTACTGAGGAATAGGTCAGTGAGACTTATCCGCGGGAAAGAGGCTTATTGTACGGTTGTCTTAGTCGTCTGCATCGTTTAGAGAGTTTAGACCTTAAGTTCTACTTTTTTTTTTTTCGTTTTCATTGTGTTTTTTTTTCTTTTTCTGTCCATCCACACCGACTAAATTGATGGAATGAGGATGTTAGGGACGTAGACGCAAGAAAGGGTGTGTGTGGGGTGTGGGGGTAGGCGTTTTTTTTTTCTATGTCTGGGCGACTATGTTGAGACAGCAAGGGGAAGGTAGGTTGTTGTTTTTTCTTGTTACCTCATAGATCGAACCTCAATAATGGAAAGATTGGAGACGCGTGTTCCTGGACGTGATCGAGGATTAATGCAACAACCAAAACCCGATGTCGCTATCACTTTTTTTGTTTACTCCTCTCTTTCTAACTTTCTCTCTGAATGTTTCTTTATTCTGTCTGCGTCTCACTCTCTCTCTCTCTCTCTCTCTCTAAAGGCCTCTATCGCTCTCTCTCTCTATATATATATGTCTCTCTCTCTCTCTGCCTCTCTCTATCTCTCTCTGTCTCCTGTTTTCTTGCGGGGGCAGCGGGTGTACACGGACTACATGGGAGATCAGTGCACGCGCAAGGATGGTGAAGAAACCGGAAGTTGTTCGAAATGGCGAGCTATAAATCTTTCTAAAAAATGGCCGGCCCTTCGCCAGGTTCACGTGATTTCAATCAATTAATGGAAATCAATTTCCGTTTAGTTAATCTTTCATTTTAATTTCTTATCGGTGAAAACATGTTTATTTTGTATTGGCAATAATAAGGGATTATTGTTATGGTTAGCATTTTGAAATTGATGTGTGGTGGGTATCAGGTCATTCTTGTATCTATCTAGATTATATATATCTGGTTATTCTTGTATCTATCTAGATATCTCTGGTTATTCTTGTATCTATCTAGAAATCTCTGGTTATTCTTGTATCTATCTAGATATCTCTGGTCATTCTTGTATCTATCTAGATATCTCTGGTTATTCTTGTATCTATCTAGATATCTCTGGTTATTCTTGTATCTATCTAGATATCTCTGGTTATTCTTGTATCTATCTAGATATCTCTGGTCATTCTTGTATCTATCTAGATATCTCTGGTTATTCTTGTATCTATCTAGATATATTTGGTTAAAATTGTGGTCTTGGTTGGCGTTCCTGTGATTTAAAAACAAAAAGTAAATAAGTAATCCCGTGGGAACAAATTGATCCATAAGGTTGGTGAAGCAGTGTATACCAGTTTCCATGTTCACGGCATATTGCCCAGCCGCCTTTACTATTGCCAGGTACCCATCATGGTAGACCCAGGAACACCCATCATGGTAGACCCAGGAACACCCATCATGGTAGACCCAGGAACACCCATCATGGTAGACCCAGGAACACCCATCATGGTAGACCCAGGAACACCCATCATGGTAGACCCAGGAACACCCATCATGGTAGACCCAGGAACACCCATCATGGTAGACACAGGAACACCCATCATGGTAGACCCAGGAACACCCATCATGGTAGACCCAGGAACACCCATCATGTTAATGGTAGACCCAGGAACACCCATCATGGTAGACCCAGGAACACCCATCATGGTAGACCCAGGAACACCCATCATGTTAATGGTAGACCCAGGAACACCCATCATGGTAGACCCAGGAACACCCATCATGGTAGACCCAGGAACACCCATCATGTTAATGGTAGACCCAGGAACACCCATCATGGTAGACCCAGGAACACCCATCATGGTAGACCCAGGAACACCCATCATGGTAGACCCAGGAACACCCATCATGGTAGACCCAGGAACACCCATCATGTTAATGGTAGACCCAGGAACACCCATCATGTTGATGGTAGACCCAGGAACACCCATCATGTTGATGGTAGACCCAGGAACACCCATCATGTTAATGGTAGACCCAGGAACACCCATCATGTTGATGGTAGACCCAGGAACACCCATCATGTTGATGGTAGACCCAGGAACACCCATCATGTTGATGGTAGACCCAGGAACACCCATCATGTTGATGGTAGACCCAGGAACACCCATCATGTTGATGGTAGACCCAGGAACACCCATCATGTTGATGGTAGACCCAGGAACACCCATCATGTTGATGGTAGACCCAGGAACACCCATCATGTTGATGGTAGACCCAGGAACACCCATCATGTTGATGGTAGACCCAGGAACACCCATCATGTTGATGGTAGACCCAGGAACACCCATCATGTTGATGGTAGACCCAGGAACACCCATCATGTTGATGGTAGACCCAGGAACACCCATCATGTTGATGGTAGACCCAGGAACACCCATCATGTTGATGGTAGACCCAGGAACACCCATCATACCGAAGAACAAAAACGTTAGACCTTGACCAGAACCTAGGAACCTTGGTGCTGCCAGTCGAGCGAGCGACGCGCTGCCTATCTGCCACCATGCTCAGGCTGAGTTGTGTTGGTCACGCAATTTTCTGGTTTTCCGTGGCAGCTGAAATCTGTGAACTATTGTTTTACCATAGACTATAATAAGATGGACCTGCTTGCTCTATTTTTACAGCTTATATGTACTTTTTTTTTGCGTGCGCAACCAATAAGGCTGTCTTAAATTACTTCTACGCTCCTCGTTGTTTCTTAAATGTTTCCGCTGTATAGAACTTTTGATTTTAATTTTAATTTTTCATTGAGAAAATCAAAGCGATTCAATAAAACGGAAGTGCAAAGGAAACAACGAATCGGAAATTCCGAAAAGCAGTCTTTCGGGTCATCATATAGAAGAAATACTAAAGGTAGCGGTCCATGTATATTATAGTCTATGATTTTACTAATCCTTATAGAACGTGACAAAAAAAAAAGAAAACATTGAAAAACAACAACAACCACATCAAGCAAACAGTAATTAATAATTCATGAAAACCATCTAAATTATATTCTTTTTTAAACTTCTCAAAAAAAAGTTCGTTGTACTCTCCCTTTCTCTCTCTCTCTCTCTCTCTCTCTCTCTCTCCCTCTCTTTAACATACACCCCCACACACCTACACAATATAGCTTGCACTTTATCCAACATGAATGATATCATCTTCCACAATGTTTCAAAAATAAAGATTTAAGCTTGTTGATTCAAGGCGATTGACGGCGGCTCAACTTCTTCTCTTCTTCATTCGGTTCGTTTGAAAAAAAACACAAAACAACAACAACAAGCTTACACTTCGTCTCATGTGTCCGATAATCTTCCAGCATTCTGCTCACTCATATTATTCTACTCACCCCTTGCTCCGGGTCCCACACCCATTCTCTCTGTTTTGATTTGATTTTTATTATGCCTTACGCATACACACACGCGCGTACATTGTCGACGATCACACTAAGCTCATTTTTGTATTGAGGCCGATGATACTTTCCCCATCAATATAATATGTATGTGAGTATATATAAGTAGCCCAGACAGTCACAGGAAAGAGAATGTATTTAGAGATTGGATTAGTGTTGTCACAATGGTGTGGTGTTGTTGTTTTTCAGTGTTACAATGTCACTTTAAGAGAGCTGTAAAGACTCGAGGACGATGTCCCGCATACGCCGTCCGGAGAGTCGACTGCTATTCCATCCCCCGACTAAGATTTCTCTCTTACAGCCGGTCTATGATAGGCGGTAGCCATGCCATGCATAAATGCAGGCAAGGGTTGATGAAGTTGTCTCAGCTCCAACCTCTGTATGAGGCTTAGCCCTATACGAGCCGCCTATAGGGCGTTCGCGTGTTAGGACTACTAGCTCCATTCGTGTTCCCCTTTCCGAATGTACATCTGTTTCAGCGCCCCCCCCCCCCCCTAGCATGACAGTGACCAGACTGGATTGACCTTTATGTGTACATGTATTAACACTTCCCGTACCGACCTACTTCTATCTATGCTGCCTTCAGTTCCGCTATATACGCGCCCGGGACTGTAAGGGTTAATACCTAAGTGATATATTTAGCTTACAATAGAGCCACTGTGGGCATATTTCAAGGTCTTGGATTGAAGGCCTGGTTCTGGTTCTCTTTATTTTCCTCAAACCTTGAAGATAAGCTTTCTTTGTCGAGGCGGTCGACGTTTCGCTTATGCTAAATTGATAATCAATAAAGATGGCTACACATTTTCTTTGCACATGTGAAGTTATTGAATTGAACTCCCCTCCCCCCCCCCCCCCCCTTCAAATTTGTTCCCAATGCAGATTCGTGAGAAGTATTAATCACAGGCTTGTGTAGACTTCGTTACAAAATGAACATTTTTTGGGAGTTATTCTTTGAAAAAAAAACGTTAATAAAAACGTAAACAGTGCTCAAAAGTTTTGCGCGTGCGGAACAGAGATGCATCATGGAGTTGATTTCCGAGAAAGGTCGCAGAGTGCGTCTATTATACACATTTTGGAAGGGTGTGTGTGTGTGTGGGAGGGAGGGGGGGTAACGTTCCTTTTCTGCTGCACTGAAGAAGAGCGAGGATCTCCAGATAATTGTCCTAATTTGCTGTCGGCAAACATTCATTTCTATGGAGATTTTTGTTTTAAAAGAACATTTTTTGTTTTAAAAGAACATTTTTTGTTTTAAAAGAACATTTTTTGTTTTAAAAGAACATTTTTTGTTTTAAAAGAACATTTTTTGTTTTTTAAATCTTTTATTATAATAGTATGTGTGTGTCTTCTTGTTGTATTTTCCCCCAGTTCATTTAACTGATATCATTCTATTAGAATAAAACATATTGAAGAATCTCTATATTTCAAAAAGCGTACACACACATATATACATAGTTATGTGACTATTTCACTCACGGTAAAAGTACATTTTGGGTGTTATCAGTTGAGTACGAGTTGAGCACATCACATGGTTTTCTAATGAATTAAATCAGTAAAGCACACTACGCATTATAAGCTAAGGCTACTAACCAATCAATGTGCATACTACATAATAAACTGGTGGAACCGTTGTGGAACGGCATTGACTATTGACAGACGCTGTCAGCTTTTCAACCCGATGTTTCGCGGAGGATGTTCTAAATTCTAAGTAAAAGAAGATCAGTGCTACAACGTGAAATCTCGAAAGAAGTGTTTTGAGACGTAGGAAAGAGACAAAAACAAGCACCGAGGAAAAAACGGAAGAGTCCTGAATGTCGTTAGCGTCACTTTCTCCTAATGTCTCTCTATATTATATATGGCCCCCGACCGTCTATAGCTGCTTGACACAGTTCATGGCTTATTATAGACGCCACTATCAGGTAATTAGATGGACAGCTGGGGTTTCGATCTTACATTCGACTTTTGGTGTTTTGATTTTGTTGTCTTTAAAACGATTAATGGTTGTCATCCTCCATTAACTCTTAAAATATGTTGTCTCCCCTTAAACTTTCAACTTCTCAAACATTCTCTCGGTAAAAAATTTTTTTTTTAATTTGGTTAAAACACCACTCTTCTGCATAAATAATGGATAAGCGATTTGAATTTCAGGAACACTGGAACGACACCGCTACGATATCGTTTAGAACAAAAATATAGCACAATAATAACAATTGTTTTTTTCTCTCTCCGCTATGTGTCGGCAGCTGTCGACAGAACGGGTGGGTGGTATCCCCCCCCCCCCCCCCACCGTCTTCCGTTTAGTCGAGTCAATGTGCCAGACAGTACACAATTTACACGATGGCGCTGTCCCCTAAAATCAGATCGTCCAGACGTAAATGATAACACAAGGGGACAACTGATGATGTCTTTGACCGAAATAAGGCGTATGACAACAAAAAACTATCTTTTAAAAGTGCGGGAAGTCCAGACATGTGAGAAATATTTTGTAGACAACGGAAGTTTTTACATCTGGTGTGTGTGTGTGTTTGATTGTCTCTTCTGATGGGTTTATTCATTGGTGTCATATACTTGACTGTCTCCTTCTCTTTTCTCCTATCTCTCTCTTTCTCTTTTCTTTTCTCTATCTCCTTCTCCATCTCTCTCTCTCTCTCTTTGCCTCTCTCCTCTTCTCCTTTCTCTCTTTTTCTCTCAATATTTATCGCATTCTCTCTCCTCTCTCACTTCTTCTAGCTCTCATTATCCCTCTATTCTCCCTCTTCTCGACTTCTATTTCACTCTTTCTCTCATTTTCTAGATTCTATCTCTTCAGTTTTCTTCTTTCTCAATCTATTTTCCTTCTTCCTTTCACTTTCAATACTCGTTTCATTCTTTCCACTTCTCTGTCCTTCCCCCCGTTCCCCTTCTCTCCTGTCTCCCTCTCTCTTCCTCAGTTTCACCTTTCTCTCTTTCTCTCTTTCTCTTACATCTTGTCACAGATTTCTTTTTTTTTTCCAATGTTTAAAGGTTTTTGCTATTCCAACTTATTCCAAATTATTCCGCGTCTATTTCTCCAGTTCCGTTTTTGGTTCCCCTCGGGTATATAGATCCAAAACCGTCGGCGCAGTCTCGTTTTGAAATGCAGCGTGAACTAGACGAGTTTCCCCAATATAAAACAAAATGCCTGACATGGCTACATGCATACATCTGCATTCAAATAAATTTTTTTGTGTCCACATTTGAATCATATAGAGAGTTTAACTAGGCCAATATATCTCTCTTTTTATACAGCCTGATTTTTGTAAGTCGTATTGACCCACATAAAAACGTGTTTTCGAACAATGATGTTAATTATTGGATGACTAAATAATGGTTTAACAAATTATGCAATCCAGCTGAATTATGGCACATAGACGTTTAGTTCATGATAAAACATTATATAACATTGCAGCCACCCCATTCCCCTTTTAACCCACAAAATTCAGTTTTTAACTAAGTTTTTATTTCATTACACTCTTTTTTGCTCTCCTTATTGAACGCATTTAAATTAGACAATCTAACGAATTAAAAAAAAAATCTTTCTTGAATTCGGGTGGTTGACATTAAAGTGTATTTCCATAACTGGGCAATATATATATACAGGCTCTATCTAGCTAAACTATTCCCGCTTAATTATTGGGTCTATTAACTTGGTTTTGTTGTTTTATTTTGTATGTTTTTCTTTCTTTCGAGTGGCGAAGAGAAAATTTTCGGAAGGCTAATGCATAATCAAAAAATGTACATAAAACATTGATACAAAAAAAAAACGCTGTGTTTAAATTGTTTTTTTAATAACCATGTAAATATAATAAAAACATAAGTATTTTCGAACCATGCTGTTACATATAGCATGACTATATACTGTTTAAACAGACGCATATATAAATATAACTTATTGCAAACATTTTTTTTTAATATTCTGAAATTTCTGATTTAATCTTAGCAAAATGTTCAATATTCCATGGTCTAGAAAAATAAGTTTTAACTTGAAAGTCGAAGCAGTTTTTTTTTTGTTTGTTTTTTTGTTGTTGTTGAGGTCTTGAGCGAAATTATTGAAATTTGAAATCATACTCCGGTGACGACGGACAAAAAGACACAGTAGATACTGGCAAGTTTTAAAACAAAATGAAAAAGAAAGCGCTGGTAAAAGGACAGAAGTAGCGCACACAAGACACAGACAACCAAGACTAACTGCGGCTATATACAACACATTCGGGGAAAAAATATATCACTACACTGAGCTAGTAGAAATGAATACAGGAAACGCGTTAAAAACGTACTGGACACTTGTTAAAAAAAATATTACAGGATGCAAGTTAAACATTGCAGGATACAATTTAACAAAATAAAATGATACAAGTTTTTAAAATATACACGATTGAATATAATATAATAATTACAGGATGCGAGAAAAAATGACATGATACATGTAAAACTGCAGTACAAAATTATATGATACAAGTAAAAATTGCATGCTACAGTTAAAAAAAAATTACATGATACAATTAAAAAACACATAATACATTTAAAAAAATGCATGATACAATAAAAAAAATTACATGATACAAGTAAACAATTACAAGATACAAGTAAAAAAGTGCATGATACAAGTACCAAAAGAAAGCAAAAATTCAATCACTGGACACAATTAAATAATACAGGCTACAAGTAAAAACGTTTAGGATGAAGGTACAAGTAGATATAGAATACTGGTTAAAAAAAATCACAGGACAAAAATAGAGATTGGCAGTATAGAATTTAAAAAAAAATACATTATACAATCAAAAAGTAAGGATAGAATTACAAAGCAATGGTATAGAATAACAAAACAATAGTACAAAGATCAGGCTGTGTTAAAAATATAATCTTAAACCTGTAATGCATTTTACCCCATGCTCGACCCCCCCCCCTCTTCATTTCAACCAATCAATGGCAACCATCAATCTTTTAAAATTGAACTTAAAAAAAAAAAACAACAGCTGGCAAAATTTGATCAAACTGCTGGCGATTTTCTCATTAGGATGTCAAGCCAGAAATACAAATATTCGGAAAGGTCTTCTTTCCCTTCCCCATCCCCCCCCCTCCTTGTTTTTGGTTTGTTTTTAAAATGTCATTATCGTTTGACATTTATGTCACAGCCCCGGCGCTCGGATTCAATCGGCGCTTTCGGAATGAATCAAGATACAAATTGTTGACTTGAAATTACGATAGACTTTTCTTTTTTATTCTTCGTACGTTGGTCAGGTTGAACTTTTCTTTATTCTTCGTACGTTGGTCAGGTTGAACTTTTCTTTATTCTTCGTACGTTGGTCAGGTTGAACTTTTCTTTATTCTTCGTACGTTGGTCAGGTTGAACTTTTCTTTATTCTTCGTACGTTGGTCAGGTTGAACTTTTCTTTATTCTTCGTACGTTGGTCAGGTTGAACTTTTCTTTATTCTTCGGACGTTGGTCAGGTTGAACTTTTCTTTATTCTTCGGACGTTGGTCAGGTTGAACTTTTCTTTATTCTTCGTACGTTGGTCAGGTTGAACTTTAAAAAAATTCTTTGGACGTTGGTCAGGTTGAACTTTTCTTTATTCTTCGGACGTTGGTCAGGTTGAACTTTTCTTTATTCTTCGGACGTTGGTCAGGTTGAACTTTTTAAAAATTCTTTGGACGTTGGTCAGGTTGAACTTTTCTTTATTGTTCGGACGTTGCTTACGTCGTTGAACTTTTCTTTATTCTTCGGACGTTGGTCAGGTTGAACTTTTCTTTATTCTTCGGACGTTGTTCAGGTTGAACTTTTTTTTTATTCTTCGGACGTTGCTTACGTCGTTGAACATTTCTTTATTCTTCGGACGTTGTTCAGGTTGAGCTATTTATTTATTCTTCGGACGTTGTTCAGGTTGAGCTATTTTTTTATTCTTCGGACGTTGCTTACGTCATTGAACATTTCTTTATTCTTCGGACGTTGTTCAGGTTGAACTATTATTTTTTTCGGACGTTGCTTACGTCGTTGAGCTTTTCTTTATTCTTCGGACGTTGGTTAGGTTGAGCTATTCTTTATTCTTCGTACGTTGGTCAGGTTGGACAATTCTCTTTTCTTTTTACCTTTTGTTTTTAAACACGACATACTTGGAATCTCTACAAATTCTACGTACATTTTATTTTGTTAACGGGCTTTAACAAATAAATGAATTGCGTGCATGTCTGTGTTTGTGCCTGTGTGTGAGCACGTCTGTGTGCGCATGTGGCTGCAATAGTGTCCACCAAATAAACTGGTTTGTCTTCAGCATCGCCATGGCTTCTTTAAAAACTTATGTTTGGCGTCTTTGTTCTTAATCACAGCCCCGTTTTCTACAACAATCACGTCTTTGTGTCTACCACAGTCACGTCCCTGTTTCTACCACAGTGACGACCCGGTTTCTACCACAGTGAAGACCCTGTTTCTACCACAGACACGTACCTGTTTCTACCACAGTGACGACCCTGTTTCTACCACAGTGACGACCCTGTTTTTACCACAATCACGTCTTTGTGTCTACCACAGTCACGTCCCTGTTTCTACCACAGTGACGACCCGGTTTCTACCACAGTGAAGACCCTGTTTCTACCACAGACACGTACCTGTTTCTACCACAGTGACGACCCTGTTTCTACCACAGTGACGACCCTGTTTTTACCACAATCACGTCCCTGTTTCTACTACAGTGACGACCCTGTTTCTACCACTGTGACGACCCTGTTTCTACCACAGTGACGTACCTGTTTCTACCACAGTGACGACCCTGTTTCTACCACTGTGACGACCCTGTTTCTACTACAGTGACGACCCTGTTTCTACTACAGTGACGACCCTGTTTCTACCACAATTACGTCCCTGTTTCTACCACAGTGACGACCCTGTTTCTACCACTGTGACGACCCTGTTTCTACCACAGTGACGTACCTGTTTCTACCACAGTGACGACCCTGTTTCTACCACTGTGACGACCCTGTTTCTACTACAGTGACGACCCTGTTTCTACTACAGTGACGACCCTGTTTCTACCACAATTACGTCCCTGTTTCTACCACAGTGACGACCCTGTTTCTACCACAGTGACGACCCTGTTTTTACCACAATCACAACCTGGTAATCCACTATATTGTCATTCTGGTATTTTACCCACAATCACATCCTTTACGTTAGAAATCAATAACTCTAAAACCAAAAACAGGATATAGAATTTGGTATAATCCAATCAGCACTTGATGCGATGTAAACCAGTACACGTGGCAGAGCATGTGATCTCGAAGTTCAACTAAGTAGCTGCTTACTACCGCCATTGTTATAGTTTTCCAGATGAGAGTTACCGCCCGTCAAAAAGTTGTCGTTTTTCTTATCTCCCCCATGTGACAAACTACGTATAACTCTATTCGCCAGTGACTTGTTTGTCTTTCTTTGCGTTGCAGTGTTGTTTCACGTTGCCGTCACGTTGTGAACAACTGACCAATAAACACCATGATACAGCACAGTTGATCTTTTTTTTTTATTGATAAGGGGCCGTCCATAAATGATTTCACGCAATTTTGACACATTTTAACACCCCTCCCCTAATTTCTTTTACTAATTACTATTTCTCTTTCTCCCTCTATTCTCTCTACTTGTCTGGATTTTTTTTCTCCTCCCTTTATTATTTAGGGGCCTACTATCTTTCTCTTTTTCTCCGTTGCACTCTTTCTGTCTACTTCTCATTCTATTTTATTTTGTCATTCTATCTCTTTTTTCTCTCTCTCTTTCTCTATTTTTGTCTCTATCCTTTATTTTTGCTTGCCTTTTTTCTCTCTTTAACAATCTTTAAATCTCTATTCTTTATCATTTCTTATACTCTGTCTATCATACTCTTCAACTAGTTCTCTATTTCTCCTTTTCTCTGTTTATGCTCTCGTTTGGTCCTTCTGTTTTTTTCTCAGTATCTCTTTTTTTTCTCTTTCTTTCGCACCAACTTTCTCTATCTCTCGCTCTTCCTTTCGACAATTATATCTTTCTGTGTATAATTCTCTCTCTCTCTTTCTTTATCTTTCTCCATCTTTCCCACTCTCTCTTACTTTTTTTTTCTTCTCTCCTTCCTTCTCCCCTCCTCTCTCACTCCGCTTGGTACGTTATGGTACCCAGCTTATAGACTGGGTGATTAATCCAGACTTCCCTAAAGTGGATCCTTAATTTGTTTATGCCTTCGCTCTTGTCAAGGTTGTAAAAATAAAACGGAAGAACCGAGCTACGGTTGTAACCTTTGCCCCCCCGCTTCTGTTTGTTACAGTTATCATTTCCAATGGACCGCGGAACTCTTTTTATCTTCTTTTATCTGTCACCATAGACGTTTTCAAATAGTTTTTGTTTTTTGCTTTAACCACGCTGGAAACACGGTACTTATGGAATAGTAATAGAACTATCATAGATTTTGAAGATGTTATAGTTTATTTTTTTATATTTTTTTTTTAGTCTCTTACTACGTTGATGGATCTTTACCAAAACTCTATCATTTTGTTTTTTGGTACTATCTCTTGAAATAAGTTATACACAGAAAATATGCCATACTTAAAATGCGCAGTTGTGAACGCTTTGGTATATAACCTGGGTGTCTGCAACTTTTTGCTAATAATGTGTCAAATAAGGATTTCTAATGAATTCGGCGTGCCAACAATTTGACAGTAATTCTGCTCTAGTACTCAATTTCTGGTAGAAGAGACTTGAATCGCCCTTCTTTGGCGTCTGCCGCGTGCCATTGAAAATCCCACTACGTGCCAAGTCTGGCACGAGTACCGTAGGTTGCCTATCCGTGGTATAGCCTACCTTATATTTGATTATGAATATGGTTACATTTACATTTAGAATTTTTTATTAAAAAGCATTTATTTTGTTTTGGTTGAGAATTAGTCATATACTTATAACCTATGCAGTTGGGGTACTGAGTTTTACCCATGCCACGGTATGCCGGGGAAGATACGAGTGTTGGCCGCATTAAATCCGCGACATCGTTGATATGAATAATGAGACTCACCTGAGATTCATTAATTATTTCTAAGGTATTTTCCCGCATCCCCTCATTTTCTGAACACAATTTGTATCTAGCGAGATGAGTAATTATTCTCATGAACTAAGTCATCGCCTAGACCAGGGGTCGGCAACCTTTAGGTAACAGTGTGCCAGAGTAGGATTTCTATATCATTCATTGTGCCAACAGCCTAAAAGTCAACGTGCGTCACCAAATATGTGTGTGTGCGTAGAAGCGACTCGGATTGCTTTTTGTGTGGTTCTTCTGCGTGCCAAGTCTGGCACGCGTGCCGTAGGTTGCCGACGCCTCGCCTAGACAGTGGACGACTAGTCAAAACAATGACGCTCCATTTTCATGGAAAGCAAATGCTATGACAAAATCTATGACAATTTTATAACAGCACAGAATTGCCATAAATTTCTTTATTTTAAGAAAAAAAACAATGAGGATTTCATTGAAAAACAAATCTAAAAAACAAATCTAAATATTTAATAATGTAAATGCAACTTGTAGTAAAATAAACAACAACAGTTTTCCCTATATCCTATATAACTGTCTTGAGAGTTATACAATAATTTTTTTTAAAAGAGCAAAGGTTGATCTCTTCTTAGACGATAAAAATTGGGGGTGCTATATTTTAGCATGATGAAACAATGATAGATAACTACGTAATCCTATCCAAGGGCTTAAACGTCAGAAGTGATATTTTCAACTTTCAACAAGAACAGTAAATATTTATTTACGCAGGAAAAGTTCTTTCTAGACACGAATCCAGCCCTAAACCGATATCTCAATTTACTTAATTTTTTTTTATGCAGCCATTTGTGATGTATTTTCTGTTTAAAAAGACAAACACCAGTTTCACTTTCACACAAACGCCCAACCCGGAAGCGTATTTTCTGCCACAGCACCCACAATCCTCTCTCTTTTCCCTGAAATAGTATCACGTGATCAAGATGTGCGCAAGTTTCCGGCCAATGATTAACAGGCTCGGGTTAATCAGTGGTTATCATCTGAGCAGCTTCGTAGCGGTTGTTGCTAATATCCAATACAGATAATGTGTACAGCTTCTTTCATCTTATCGGGACGACTTCCTTCCTTTTCCCTTTATCCCTGTGCAGCATACATCAAAGTCAACTGTTCGCCTGTAAACAAAAGATATGTTTTGCTTTTTCATGATTAGCTTTAAGTTTCTTGTCTAACAATTTGATCTGTTTTTTTGTTGTTGTTGTTGTTGATGATGTATTATCGGAAGTTAATTATATAATTATTATTTAGCTCAGTAATGTGTTTGGAAGATTTCTGGCCAGGATACGTGGCCGGCTATTAAAGATGGTGCGCTCACGCACACACACTCACTCATACACACACATATACAAACGCACATGGATGAGCTTATCTTCCCCCGTTCGTCTAATTGCAAAGATGTATCGGGCTTGTCTTTGGATTACATTACAAGCCACTGTGTTTCGTAACTCGATAAGCTCTCGGCACTCTTTTCATGTGATCTTAGGGTTCGTCCATATGTTACGTACGCGATGAACGAAAAAAAAAAAGGGGGGGGGAGAATGTTGGTTATCTGAATGCTCAGCGCCTAAAATGCAAATGCATTTTAAATTGTACTGGAAGTAACTAAGATGTGATACAGATCGAACGTTCGTAGCAAGTAAAGGACCAAAGAAAATCATGGGGCTGGTGAAGCAGCGTTCGCTAGTTTCAGTGGCCACGACATACTAGGGGATGTGGTGGCCAGCACAATGCCCAGCCGCCGTTACTTTACCCCCCCCCCCAATTGATGTCATTTAACCATCAGAGCTAAGAAGACTCAGAGTCATCCTAGAGTCCAGGGAAAAAAACACATCCGTCACCAGGATTCGAACCGAAGACCTTCAGTACGCCACCGAGATGTGCTGCCGCTAGGCCACCATGCCCTACACCAAACGTTCAAGTAATCGTAGATGGCTAAAATCAGTATTTAAAACATATCCATGTCAGATTTACATTTACATTTCTTGAAATTAGTATAAGTTCCATTATCCTCTTTTATTGTTTTGTTGATGTCTTTTAAGTCATTTTTCTGCATTGTTCGCGAAAAAGAAGATGGAGAAGCGGTGACTAACAGCTAAACTGTAAAAAAACAACAAAAAAAACAGGGTGAAAAAGCTGATAACGAGGGTGGGGAAGGGAAATTTCACATATGCACTTGGCGGAGGGTGGGGGCTGATGTCCACAAAATGTACGGGAGGGATATGTAAAGTAGATTTCTTGTTTGTTTTTTATGGATGGCCCTTCATAGATATTTCCATATCGGGTTCAAAGCGTTTTACATGTTGTAGATTATTTGAATTATGAAAAGTTGCGCTCAAGAAAAGAACTAGCTTTTTTTTAATTTTATGCTAACTTTGCACGACGCTCTTTTTCTATGTTTGTTCGGGCGATTTCACCCACTTTCCGTCATGATATCCGGACGATACTTGACATATAGTCTTATATCATTTGACATCACATTATTGAACATTTTTGGCCACTTCCCCTCCCCCAACCCCAAACTCCAAAAAATCAGTACTTAACTGGGGCTTAATGATATTTTATGGTGCGCAATTTATAAATCTTGATTGAACGCATTCAACAAAAGTTCATTGATCGCGGCTGACTAACATACGTCTGCTTTTCTCTCACTGAGATTATTTAGCTATATAATTTTTTTTTTACTTTATAATCAATACTTGCTTTAGTTATGATTATTACCTCAAATCATTGGCCTGTTTGAGTCTCATAATCCCCACCTTGGGGCGCTCCTTGAATTCAAATCTTTATCTAGCTGTACTAGATTAAACTATATTAGTACAACAGTCAAAGATGTCCTGGGGCGTTTCTAGGTCGATAACGACTAGATTTCAAGAAAAATGCCGAATGGTATTTACTGGATTGATTTTGCAGACATAAAAAACACACAATCGTTTGACCTATCAAACATCAAATGACGCTTTGTTCCTCATTTGTGTAGCTTGGATGCCACAAACTTAAGACCTTTCCTGGAGGCAACTTCTAGATCCACGCTCCAATCATCTCAGGCCAAGTGGATTCAATGGCAGCCATTGTTTGGGGGCAATACTCAATCGTTCGTTACGATGAACTTAGTGAAGCTCGACTAAGACTGGCGTGTCGTTGAATTTAATAGTACTGGAGCGTGACAGTAGTATTGGTAGTCATTTGGTAGAGAATAATAATTAACGTACCATTCTGTTTTGGATACCATTAGCATAATTGTAACATGGGCCGCGGGACTGTTTCGAGCTTCGGATACTCATAGTCAGCGGTCGGAAACCTACGGCACGCGTGCAAGACTTGTCACGCAGATGGAATGTTAACGGCGCGCGGAGGCCCTCTAAAAAATAAAAAGGCAATGTTCGAGTCTCCTCTTAAAGCGAGAATGACTTTTAGGCTGCTGGCACGCTGAATGAATTAGAAATCCTACTTTGGCACGCTTTTTTTCACAAGTTTGCAGAGTAAATGGTGATTAACGCTTATAGAGTCTCAAACAGTGTTGGGGGGGGGGGAGAGATAGGAATAACAGATGATGAAGATCAACTCTGTTTAGGTCGCAGTAATGATCACACACTAGCACTTTTAAAATTGTAAGTGTAAGATGTCTTGGTTAGGCCCTAACCTTGTCGTTCGTTCGCTTTTAAAAAAGAAATGTTTTGATCCCAATTACCTCTGTAATGATCACTGGCTGTCTAAATCACGTGATCTCTATCATATTAATAAATTATGCACGCGCTCATAACACTTGCGTTTCTTGAGTGAAGTTGAATACATCACACCGGTGGTTAATGTTGTTGAATTATGCACGCGGAACTTTCGCGTGACAGCCTGTGAATTGCGCGTGCTTGTGTAAATTGTGGAGAAAGACGAAGAAATCTACGGCTGCCCGCACTCCATCTCCCCTCCCCCCCCCCCCTCAACAGTTTTACACTTCTATAAATAGAATTATTGTGTATTATTTATTACTGATTGCCTTGTTACGCGTACGACTTATGATACAAACTGTGTATGGGCGCCCACGAAGATGGTATTGATTCAGCCAATGAGCCTCTCCAGAACATGTACGAGTGTCTGGTGCAATGATGTGACAGTGATTCTCTCATTTTGTGGTCTTCTGGTGTTAAGAACTGCATATATAATTATATATATATATCGAGCTTCTCTTTTCAAAGACATTTAGTCAGTCGGTGTGCTAGTATTTCGTTATGTCACGACACGCAATAATTTTCCGGTTTGGGGTTCGATTGCTACGCGCTATAACGATTCCGCCACCATAGGGTGTTTTCTTTCTTTAAGTTCCAGAAATTTTCGGAGACTTGGACATTGTCCAGCCAGACGATCGTGAGCTCGGCGTTTCTAAAGTTTTATTAGCACCCCATTTTAATGCTCTTGAGTGGGGAAAAGACTCATTAAGTATCCGTGTAAAACAAAATACTGTGTAAGAACCGTCAAAGCAGATTTAATTTGGGAGGCATTGTTAAATGTTCGAACAAAAAAGACCAATTCATGGTTTTAACTTGACGCGTTTCACCTTTAACCCTAGCGCCATTTAAACCATAAGAAACCTTTACTTACTTTTTTTTTATGATCAGTTTTTCTATTAATAGTTGGGCACGAGTTTCAATAAACGGATTAGAACCATCAATGACCAAGATCATTTTTTCTAATATGCTTCCACTGATGCGGCTCTTCGGTAACTTTACAAGTCCAGAACTGGCTCCCGGGGCTGTTTAACTTTGACATCCCTGCTCTAATGTAACCCTCCACCTCACCCACATTTTTAAAAAATCCCAATCAGGCACTGGTAACAATTTTGAAAAAGGACAATTACATGCATTATCGCTGCCTCCAGCCTCCAGCCCACGTTAAAATTTGTGATTGTAAAGACTGTAGGCAGATATTTGAGGGTGGAAAATAACAGGAGAAAATGAAATGTGTGTATGTGGGCATTGTGGGGGGGGGGGATAGGAGAGGAAGGCTGGGATTATATGGTACTGGTAAAGATCTTATTCATCGATGCTTGTAAAGAAAAAAATAGAATCAGACGCCAGACTTTAGACGTTTACTTTAAGGCCAAGACAGTTGTGTCAAGATAGAAACGTTTTTTAAAATTGTTTTTTATTACCGCTAGGAATGGTTACTATAACTAACATATTTCAACATACAAATAACTACATAGACGTTATTTAGAATGTCTGTAGATAACAAAACCTAGGGTGTCTATTAAGAAAGTTTTTTATAAGTACATTTCTCTGTTCAACATTTTCTTTAGATATAAAAAGGTTCATACGGGATCGGGACGTTTGAGAAAACTGACCAAGGTTTTGGGTTTTCCAATCAGTCTATAACTGACCAAGGTTTTGGGTTTTCCAATCAGGCTATAACTGACCAAGGTTTTGGGTTTTCCAATCAGTCTATAACTGACCAAGGTTTTGGGTTTTCCAATCAGTCTATAACTGACCAAGGTTTTGGGTTTTCCAATCAGTCTATAACTGACCAAGGTTTTGGGTTTTCCAATCAGTCTATAACTGACCAAGGTTTTGGGTTTTCCAATCAGTCTATAACTGACCAAGGTTTTGGGTTTTCCAATCAGTCTATAACTGACCAAGGTTTTGGGTTTTCCAATCAGTCTATAACTGACCAAGGTTTTGGGTTTTCCAATCAGGCTGTAACTGACCAAGGTTTTGGGTTTTCCAATCGTGCTGTAACTGACCAAGGTTTTGGGTTTTCCAATCAGGCTGTAACTGACCAAGGTTTTGGGTTTTCCAATCGTGCTGTAACTGACCAAGGTTTTGGGTTTTCCAATCAGTCTATAACTGACCAAGGTTTTGGGTTTTCCAATCAGTCTATAACTGACCAAGGTTTTGGGTTTTCCAATCAGTCTATAACTGACCAAGGTTTTGGGTTTTCCAATCAGGCTGTAACTGACCAAGGTTTTGGGTTTTCCAATCAGTCTATAACTGACCAAGGTTTTGGGTTTTCCAATCAGTCTATAACTGACCAAGGTTTTGGGTTTTCCAATCAGTCTATAACTGACCAAGGTTTTGGGTTTTCCAATCAGTCTATAACTGACCAAGGTTTTGGGTTTTCCAATCAGGCTGTAACTGACCAAGGTTTTGGGTTTTCCAATCAGTCTATAACTGACCAAGGTTTTGGGTTTTCCAATCAGTCTATAACTGACCAAGGTTTTGGGTTTTCCAATCAGTCTATAACTGACCAAGGTTTTGGGTTTTCCAATCAGTCTATAACTGACCAAGGTTTTGGGTTTTCCAATCAGTCTATAACTGACCAAGGTTTTGGGTTTTCCAATCAGTCTATAACTGACCAAGGTTTTGGGTTTTCCAATCAGTCTATAACTGACCAAGGTTTTGGGTTTTCCAATCAGTCTATAACTGACCAAGGTTTTGGGTTTTCCAATCAGTCTATAACTGACCAAGGTTTTGGGTTTTCGAATCAGTCTATAACTGACCAAGGTTTTGGGTTTTCCAATCAGTCTATAACTGACCAAGGTTTTGGGTTTTCCAATCAGTCTATAACTGACCAAGGTTTTGGGTTTTCCAATCAGTCAATAACTGACCAAGGTTTTGGGTTTTCCAATCAGTCTATAACTGACCAAGGTTTTGGGTTTTCCAATCAGTCTATAACTGACCAAGGTTTTGGGTTTTCCAATCAGTCTATAACTGACCAAGGTTTTGGGTTTTCCAATCAGGCTGTAACTGACCAAGGTTTTGGGTTTTCCAATCGTGCTGTAACTGACCAAGGTTTTGGGTTTTCCAATCAGGCTGTAACTGACCAAGGTTTTGGGTTTTCCAATCGTGCTGTAACTGACCAAGGTTTTGGGTTTTCCAATCAGGCTGTAACTGACCAAGGTTTTGGGTTTTCCAATCAGGCTGTAACTGACCAAGGTTTTGGGTTTTCCAATCAGGCTGTAACTGACGAATGCCGTAAAAAAATGTATTTTAAATTTTGGTTTGTGAATTTTTCTTTTAATTTATAAAAAAGTTTAGTAATTTTGAAAACATTTTAGAGTAAGACTCACGTATACATTTATAAATATATAAAGGCTTATATATGTGTAAGTCATTATAGCGTATTCTTGTCATCGCTGATAAGCCAAACACCGAAAACTCTTATTTAAAATAAAGAAAAAAATATGTATATATGTTATTCACTAAATAAATATTATGTATTTTTGAAATAATTAAAACAAATAGTTGTAAAGGTTCTTATTAAAAATAACGAACATTTAAAATGTACAGTTCAATTTTTTTTTAAATAGAACAAAGCGGACCATTAAATGTATATAATATATTGATCCTTTCAGAGTAATGCAAAAGTAGAGAAGAAGTTATGATAAGGGATAATGGACTACTAGAGTGTCTTTATGCTAGGATTCAACACATGATCAGGTAAGTCTAGTGCCAATGTTTATGTTCTTGTTTGATGGGTCTTTGTTCTCTTACCTTCTGAATTCTGTGATTGTAAAATAAAGCAAGAAAAACATTTCACTATCATAATGCTTTCAACATACAAAATGTTTAAAAAACAAACAAAACACAAAAAAAAACAAAAAAAACAAGCATTAGAATGCAATAAAAATGTACTTTGTCTACAATAATTATTATTGGAGATTACAATTATCTTATTTTCATTTTCAAACATACTTAGATGCTGATTCGGATTTGCATATTTTTTGTAAAAAATTCTGTTACTTTTTTTACTAGTCCTTTATATAATATCTAGGTTCAGTGACTTAAAAAAAATGTTTGATATACATTGATTCCTGTCATACTATTTATCCCCCCTCTGGTTATATAACTCAAAACTTGAGAAAACGGAAAATTCTTATCGCCTTCACCCCTGTATATGTTGCAGCTAGCGATCTTAATGATCAGCACCGGATTCTCGCTAGAAATATTAGGCTGTTTGTACTTGTAACGAAATGTCTGCTGTAGATTGTAACTACATTGACTACATTTTCTCTATATAGTCTTACTTACACACTCTATAGCTTACAGGATGTGAAACGTCGTTGTTGAAAGAGTTCCAATAAAACGGATAGCTTTTCACAAAAGACAGAAATAACCTACGGCATAAATAAATTGTGTTTTCCCCACGAGTTTAGAATTATTCATATAAACACAAACATGTTTGAACACAAGAAAGACTCAATGTATGCATGTGGTATATAGTCAGGTATGTAAACATGTGTGTTCGACTAAGTGCAGGCAGGTTTTGTTACAAATAAAACCACCGGTGTAAACGGATATGTTTTTTAACGAATTCTAGATAGAGAGACTGGCGCACTCATTGTCTTCAAAGTTGTTTTTTGTTTCAAATGTTTTATTGACTCATGCAGTTGTTTTTATGTTTGCCCATTTCTAAACCAGGTTTATGCCAACTTGTATAATCTTCATTTTGCGCAGACAAAACCCAACAGCCTTCATTGTTCCTGAAAATTGCACAAATAAAAAAAAAAGCGTGGTTTTGTAACTAAATGTTAGTTTGTATCTTTTTGACTAGATTACAACTGAAAGATTTTTTTTGTATTTTAATGAACCGCATAGACCATGAAGACTGCATCGAGCGAATGGTCGGTAGCTATTAGTATTACAGTTTGATTTATGAAACCTCTAGTCTCACTGACTTTTTTTTTTAAGTTCATCTGAGTGTCCTTAGTTGTAGTATGTCTCCTGGATGCATGAACCTGATGAAACGCCATCCAAATTGAAGAAAGACATCTCTATTCTGGAATTATTGTTTTCTTTTACATTACAATCAACAAATTCTGTTCCTTAAAAAAAAAAAAAAAAAAAAAAGCATATTTTATGTTTATTTGTATGGAAATTATAGAGAAAACTAACTCAGCGCTAAATTCTTTGACGAACACGACGATGAAGCGGAAAATAAATCTCGACAGTTTTAACGAGCGAATTAATGCACACGCTTTTTTTTTTAAAGAAACTATATATCTGAATGTTAACGAAGACACAAGGTTGTGGCGACTTATCGGGTGTTAAATAGTTAATCCTGCAAAGGTAAGGAAAAAAAAAGAATGTTCACTGGAAGGCTGACTCCATTAGCTCCTCCATCTTTGCCGTATTTTACAACCGTTGCTCGGGTCTTGATTATTCTAAATATTTTCTTTTCCCCATGTGCATATGGGATTTTTTTTATCCGTGTCGTGTAGCTGCAGAATGTTCTCTTTGCCCGGGTGGCTGCAAAAATTGAATGATTTCTTTTGTGTGTGTGTATGTGTGGCCAGGGCCGGCTCATCCATATAGGAGGAACAAGGCGACCGCCTAGGGCGCAAAATTTTTGGAGGGCGCAAAATTGAGGATTTTATTTTATTTTGGGGATTTAAAAATATAAACTATATAAAAGTTTAGTGCTTTTGAGCGCTAGTAAGCATAGGCAGAGGAATTTCTGGATGAGATGCGGCGGCGGAATATCATAGTGAAGTGAAGTGACCGTGACCATCAAGTCAGTTCGTGAATCGTAAGTCGTGAGGGCGCTGAGTTGTGTGCATTGGCAGTGCAGTTGTTGTTTTGGTGCATTTTCAGACTTTCCATTACAAAAACGAGTACATTAAATCCCCTAAGTAGCACAAGATGATCTAGTCGAATTGATGCACTAACACCTCTGCGGTACCAGTTATCTCATATTTGTAATGGTTCGGAAGAGATTTCTGAAGACACTAAATGGAACTAGTAGCAGTATTGCGAAGGTAGAAGCACTTGGGTTACTTAAAAATATCTCAGACTTCGAGTTTATTGCTGCACTTGTCACAGGGCGCAGCATTTTGTTTCAAGTAAACATAACTAGTAAGATACTGCAAGAAAATGACTCCAGAGAGCAGTTAGTCACCTGAAAAATAAAACGAAAAGTTTTTGGTTACAGCAAGAAGTGATTTAGAGTTCAATAGAGTTCTGGTTGATGTTAATGAAGTAGCATAAGAAGTTGCAGGGAATAGAACCAGGTTTTGAGCAAGAGAAGGTCCGAATTATACAAAAAAAAGAAGAACATGGTTGATTACGAATCAACAGATGAATATGTAAATATTGCAGGTAACCCCTCAGAAAGTTTCAAGATCCACTTTTATGTTGCTGCTTTAGACACAGCTGGGAACTTGGAAAACGCATTAACAATTGAAAAAGATGAAGGTTTGAATGAATCTGACATTGCTGCTGTACGTCAGTGTTCTGAACTAAGAGCAATTTCTCATCATCTCCATGACTCAGTATCAAACCCTGAAGAAGTCATAAACTACATTTACCAACAGAATATTGAAAATGGATTTCCTAACATTTGTGTAGCCCTTCGTATTTCGCATACGTTGCCACTTTCCGTAGCCGTAGCTAGTGCTGAACGAAGTTTGTCAAACCTTAAGCTAATTAAAACATATCTGCTTAGTACAATGTGTCAGGAGAGATTTGTGGGTCTGGCGACCATTGCTATTGAAAGTGAGATAGCAAGTCAGTTAGACTCAAAAGCAGAAAGCAAGAAAAGTACCATTACGGTTTTATTCTTTAGGATTATAAATGCTGTTGATCAGTATTTAAAAGTGACTTTTGGACCGTAGATAAGAAAATAATAATCCAATATCAAGCAATATCAAGTAATCTAGTGTATTTTTTTAAGTTTTATAAAAACAGAAAAAAATATCTGCAATCTAGCTAAGAGTTTCTTTTTGTTATTAAGAGAACTGTTCATAATGCAATTATAAAACCTATAAACCTATATACCTAATGTAAAAATGTGTGCTGTGTAACTTTTCTAATAATAATTAAGATTTCTAATTATTAATATATAATGCAAATCCATTGTTACTTTTCATTCAACTGTTTTATTTACATTTCGCAGTCATTAATCAAAGGTTGTAAAATAAAATTATTTGTTAGGCTATAACAATTATTAACATAAACACATTTTCGAAGTTCCATACCCGGCAGACCCCGCCAAATGCACTTTAATTGGGGGGGGGGGGCGCAGAATTTGTTTTTGCCTAGGGCGCCAAAAACCCTAGAGCCGGCCCTGTGTGTGGCTAGCGCTCAATTGTATCTCAGAGTAATATGAAGACGTTAATATCGGAAAACGATTAAATGCATAAATGGACAAAGAATGATAATACAAATGGAACTGCGCTTGTCAATGTACTTTGTTTTTACCAGTGTTTTTATTTACAATAAGGAAATTGGGGTCTCCCGTTTCACACTGTTTAGACCGATGGTGTCACTTTAATGTTGTAGTTGTTTGTTGTTGTTGTTTTTTTGTCAGTGTTTGCACGTGGCACTGTCGCGTGACCACAGTTGTGAGGATGCGAAGATGGTCGTTGCAAAGACCATTTGATGTATAGGTCTCCACCGTTGACATAGATTATTGATAGACCTGTCATTGTCCAAAGGTTGGTGGAAATGAGGTGTTTGGAATTTTTGTTCCTACGTCACATACTCTATATACTAGCTGGTGTGTTCGGATTCGATGTATACTGTTGGTTTCAGATGGGCCGTAATGTACGTGGACGTAAACTCCAAAGGCAAAGGGTGAATCTGGTTCCAATGAGTCAACCATCGGTGTTTTTGTTTCCTTTTCAATTCTGTTGATGAACTAATGGATGAAAGCTAAAGGGTGCTTGCCGCATTGGCCTACCTCTTTTTTTTTTCAACAATCCATTGGTAGGTTGACTAAACCAGTGGTCGGCAACCTACGGCACCCGTGCCACACTTGGCACGCAGAGCGATTTTCAATGGCACACGGAACACCCCAGAAAGCAATAATTCATGTTTCTTCTACAAAACATTGAATGCTAGAACAGGATGACTTTTAGGCTGTTGGCACTCTGAATGAATTAGAAATCCTAATTCGGCACTCTATTATCAAAAGGTTGCCGACCATTTGACTCAACGATTAAGTCATTATATAGCATGAAAATTTCAAGTCCTGTATATTATTGCACAGAAGTTCTATTGTGTATATATTGCCATAGTGAAGAATAAGGTCTTGAGTAGACCAATAATATTATAAGTTTAGATATACCGTTATATTATATTGTCATTACAAAGGGTTTCTCTTAGGACCAGTGTAGTCGTGTATTGACTAGTTTTTAAACAACCATATCTTTCCAACACACATTCTCTCTCCCTGTCTCTCTCTCCCTCTCTCTGTCTCTCTTTCTATCTCTCTCTGCTTGTCTCTGTCTCTCTCCCTCTCCCTGTCTATCTCTCCCTCTCTCTGTCTCACTCTCTGTCTCTCTCCCTCTCCCTGTCTCTCTCTGTCTCTCTCTCTCTGCTTGTCTCTGTCTCTCTCCCTCTCCCTGTCTCTCTCTCCCTCTCTCTGTCTCTCTCTCCCTCTCTCTGTCTCTCTCTCCCTCTCTCTGTCTCTCTCTCCCTCTCTCTGTCTATCTCTCTGTCTCTTTATATCTTCCCGTATCGTCCCACACCCCCCTCCCACTTCTTGATCGGGTGCGCGCGTATGACAGAGCGTGCCACCCCCGCTCGTTCGCCTCGTCAGGCCTGGCTTCGTCAAAGCGCGCGAGCCAGTCTCCCCGTGAGCATCTGTTGTAAGTGGTTGTTGGTGGCGGTGGTGGTGGCTGCTGATGATGGTGTGGGGGGCGCCGACCAGAGCGTCAGACACAACCTGCCGGGATTCGTTACCTTACACCCCCCTCCTCCTAAATGACTTATTCAGTATTACCTATATTCTTCTTAAGTTACTTAACATTTGTTCCCCTTTCGGCTCAGCGGTGGTGTTTAATTGTGAGTGACTGTTTTGAGTTGCAGGAGAGTTTAGAAAACAACAAATCATTCCATCTCAATTCACTAAGCGACTTGTGATCTCACCGCGGGTTTCTTCGTTCGTTTGTTCGTTACACCGCTTTGGAGAATATTTGGATCATCGCCGGCTTATTGTCGTGGATTATCTCTGCTTGGGTATGCAATTCTTAATGAACTTCTTATGCAACATTTAGTTTACAGTGTAGCCCTTAGTTCTTTTTTGTCTGTTTTATAAGATTTCTTTCCCAATTATCTGTATTCACTTACAATGTTTAATTTAATGCAAATGGTATGTATTCGTGCATGGAGCCTGTATTTAATAACTAGGCATTGGGGTTATTCTTTCACCTGGTCATTTCCAGAACCCCGATACCCACATGGGTTTTACAGGACTTAATACTGCAATACAAATTTCTTGTAACTACAAAAGTTAATTATCCATGGCCACTAAGGGTCTCTCTATTAAAATGTTGTAGTGGGCATCTCTAGCTCTAAGCTTATACCTTACAAAGTTATGTGTTTCGAAACGAATATACCCAGCGGGTACAACGCCGATACAACGTTGTGTTCCCGCTGGATACTGATTTATGTGCAGTAGAAAGCTCTCGTCCCTACAAAGTCAATTATCCATGGCCTTTAATGGTCATCTCGATATCAAAACTTTGTAGTGGGCATCGCTTTACCTTTCAAAGGTATATGTATCGAAGCGAACTTGCCTTGTAAATTTACAGTGCTTAAATACTGCAATAAACTAACTCATATGTACTACAAAGTCGATTCTCCATGGCCGACCATGGCCGCTAAGACTTGACCCTATGGGTCAATTCTCTCTCTCAAACTTTGTAGTATGATCACCAATATACCTTACCAAGGTATACATTGTTTCGAAACGAACTTTTCAGTCTGTCTTTTACAGGACTTACTGCAATACTAATTCCTTGTAACTACAAAGTTAATTATCCATGGCCACTAAGGGTCTCTCTATTAAAATGTTGTAGTGGGCATCTCTAGCTCTAAGCTTATACCTTACAAAGGTATGTGTTTCGAAACGAATATACCCAGCGGGTACAACGCCGATACAACGTTGTGTTCCCGCTGGATACTGATTTATGTGCAGTACAAAGCTCTCGTCCCTACAAAGTCAATTACCCATGGCCTTTAATGGTCATCTCGATATCAAAACTTTGTAGTGGGCATCGCTTTACCTTTGAAAGGTATATGTATCGAAGCGAACTTGCCTTGTAAACTTACAGTGCTTAAATACTGCAATAAACTAACTCATATGTACTACAAAGTCGATTCTCCATGGCCGACCATGGCCGACCATGGCCGCTAAGACTTGACCCTATGGGTCAATTCTCTCTCTCAAACTTTGTAGTATGATCACCAATATACCTTACCAAGGTATACATTGTTTCGAAACGAACTTTTCAGTCTGTCTTTTACAGGACTTATTGCAATACAAATTCCTTGTAACTACAAAGTTAATTATCCATGGCCACTAAGGGTCTCTCTATTAAAATGTTGTAGTGGGCATCTCTAGCTCTAAGCTTATACCTTACAAAGGTATGTGTTTCGAAACGAATATACCCAGCCGGTACAACGCCGATACAACGTTGTGTTCCCGCTGGATACTGATTTATGTGCAGTAGAAAGCTCTCGTCCCTACAAAGTCAATTATCCACGGCCTTTAATGGTCATCTCGATATCAAAACTTTGTAGTGGGCATCACTTTACCTTTCAAAGGTATATGTATCGAAGCGAACTTGCCTTGTAAACTTACAGTGCTTAAATACTGCAATAAACTAACTCATATGTACTACAAAGTCGATTCTCCATGGCCGACCATGGCCAACCATGGCCGCTAAGACTTGACCCTATGGGTCAATTCTCTCTCTCAAACTTTGTAGTATGATCACCAATATACCTTACAAAGGTATACATTGTTTCGAAACGAACTTTTGAGTCTGTCTTTTACAGGACTTACTGCAATACAAATTCCTTGTAACTACACAAGTTAATTATCCATGGCCACTAAGGGTCTCTCTATTAAAATGTTGTAGTGGGCATCTCTAACTCTAAGCTTATACCTTACAAAGGTTACGTGTTTCGAAACGAATATACCCAGCCGGTACAACGCCGATACAACGTTGTGTTCCCGCTGGATACTGATTTATGTGCAGTACAAAGCTCTCGTCCCTACAAAGTCAATTATCCATGGCCTTTACATGTCTCGATATCAAAACTTTGTAGTGGGCATCGCTTTACCTATCAAAGGTATATGTATCGAAGCGAACTTGCCTTGTAAACTTACAGTGCTTAAATACTGCAATAAACTAACGCATATGTACTACAAAGTCGATTCTCCATGGCCGACCAAGGCCGCTAAGACTTGACCCTATGGGTCAATTCTCTCTCTCAAACTTTGTAGTATGATCACCAATATACCTTACAAAGGTATACATTGTTTCGAAACGAACTTTTCAGTCTGTCTTTTACAGGACTTACTGCAATACAAATTCTTTGTAACTACAAAGTTAATTATCCATGGCCACTAAGGGTCTCTCTATTAAAATGTTGTAGTGTCTAGCTCTAAGCTTATACCTTACAAAGGTATGTGTTTCGAAACGAATATACCCAGCCGGTACAACGCCGATACAACGTTGTGTTCCCGCTGGATACTGATTTATGTGCAGTAGAAAGCTCTCGTCCCTACAAAGTCAATTATCCATGGCCTTTAATGGTCATCTCGATATCAAAACTTTGTAGTGGGCATCACTTTACCTTTCAAAGGTATATGTATCGAAGCGAACTTGCCTTGTAAACTTACAGTGCTTAAATACTGCAATAAACTAACTCATATGTACTACAAAGTCGATTCTCCATGGCCGACCATGGCCAACCATGGCCGCTAAGACTTGACCCTATGGGTCAATTCTCTCTCTCAAACTTTGTAGTATGATCACCAATATACCTTACCAAGGTATACATTGTTTCGAAACCAACTTTTGAGTCTGTCTTTTACAGGACTTACTGCAATACAAATTCCTTGTAACTACAAAGTTAATTATCCATGGCCACTAAGGGTCTCTCTATTAAAATGTTGTAGTGGGCATCTCTAGCTCTAAGCTTATACCTTACAAAGGTATGTGTTTCGAAACGAATATACCCAGCGGGTACAACGCCGATACAACGTTGTGTTCCCGCTGGATACTGATTTATGTGCAGTAGAAAGCTCTCGTCCCTACAAAGTCAATTATCCATGGCCTTTAATGGTCATCTCGATATCAAAACTTTGTAGTGGGCATCGCTTTACCTTTGAAAGGTATATGTATCGAAGCGAACTTGCCTTGTAAACTTACAGTGCTTAAATACTGCAATAAACTAACTCATATGTACTACAAAGTCGATTCTCCATGGCCGACCATGGCCAACCATGGCCGCTAAGACTTGACCCTATGGGTCAATTCTCTCTCTCAAACTTTGTAGTATGATCACCAATATACCTTACCAAGGTATACATTGTTTCGAAACGAACTTTTCAGTCTGTCTTTTACAGGACTTACTGCAATACAAATTCCTTGTAACTACACAAGTTAATTATCCATGGCCACTAAGGGTCTCTCTATTAAAATGTTGTAGTGGGCATCTCTAACTCTAAGCTTATACCTTACAAAGGTATGTGTTTCGAAACGAATATACCCAGCGGGTACAACGCCGATACAACGTTGTGTTCCCGCTGGATACTGATTTATGTGCAGTACAAAGCTCTCGTCCCTACAAAGTCAATTATCCATGGCCTTTAATGGTCTCGATATCAAAACTTTGTAGTGGGCATCGCTTTACCTTTCAAAGGTATATGTATCGAAGCGAACTTGCCTTGTAAACTTACAGTGCTTAAATACTGCAATAAACTAACGCATATGTACTACAAAGTCGATTCTCCATGGCCGACCATGGCCGACCATGGCCACTAAGACTTGACCCTATGGGTCAATTCTCTCTCTCAAACTTTGTAGTATGATCACCAATATACCTTACCAAGGTATACATTGTTTCGAAACGAACTTTTCAGTCTGTCTTTTACAGGACTTACTGCAATACAAATTCCATGTAACTACAAAGTTAATTATCCATGGCCACTAAGGGTCTCTCTATTAAAATGTTGTAGTGGGCATCTCTAGCTCTAAGCTTATACCTTACAAAGGTATGTGTTTCGAAACGAATATACCCAGCGGGTACAACGCCGATACAACGTTGTGTTCCCGCTGGATACTGATTTATGTGCAGTAGAAAGCTCTCGTCCCTACAAAGTCAATTATCCATGGCCTTTAATGGTCATCTCGATATCAAAACTTTGTAGTGGGCATCGCTTTACCTTTCAAAGGTATATGTATCGAAGCGAACTTGCCTTGTAAACTTACAGTGCTTAAATACTGCAATAAACTAACTCATATGTACTACAAAGTCGATTCTCCATGGCCGACCATGGCCGACCATGGCCACTAAGACTTGACCCTATGGGTCAATTCTCTATCTCAAACTTTGTAGTATGATCACCAATATACCTTACCAAGGTATACATTGTTTCGAAACGAACTTTTCAGTCTGTCTTTTACAGGACTTACTGCAATACAAATTCCTTGTAACTACAAAGTTAATTATCCATGGCCACTAAGGGTCTCTCTATTAAAATGTTGTAGTGTCTAGCTCTAAGCTTATACCTTACAAAGGTATGTGTTTCGAAACGAATATACCCAGCGGGTACAACGCCGATACAACGTTGTGTTCCCGCTGGATACTGATTTATGTGCAGTAGAAAGCTCTCGTCCCTACAAAGTCAATTATCCATGGCCTTTAATGGTCATCTCGATATCAAAACTTTGTAGTGGGCATCGCTTTACCTTTCAAAGGTATATGTATCGAAGCGAACTTGCCTTGTAAACTTACAGTGCTTAAATACTGCAATAAACTAACTCATATGTACTACAAAGTCGATTCTCCATGGCCGACGATGGCCGCTAAGACTTGACCCTATGGGTCAATTCTCTCTCTCAAACTTTGTAGTATGATCACCAATATACCTTACCAAGGTATACATTGTTTCGAAACGAACTTTTCAGTCTGTCTTTTACAGGACTTACTGCAATACAAATTCCTTGTAACTACACAAGTTAATTATCCATGGCCACTAAGGGTCTCTCTATTAAAATGTTGTAGTGGGCATCTCTAACTCTAAGCTTATACCTTACAAAGGTATGTGTTTCGAAACGAATATACCCAGCCGGTACAACGCCGATACAACGTTGTGTTCCCGCTGGATACTGATTTATGTGCAGTACAAAGCTCTCGTCCCTACAAAGTCAATTATCCATGGCCTTTAATGGTCTCGATATCAAAACTTTGTAGTGGGCATCGCTTTACCTTTCAAAGGTATATGTATCGAAGCGAACTTGCCTTGTAAACTTACAGTGCTTAAATACTGCAATAAACTAACGCATATGTACTACAAAGTCGATTCTCCATGGCCGACCATGGCCGACCATGGCCACTAAGACTTGACCCTATGGGTCAATTCTCTCTCTCAAACTTTGTAGTATGATCACCAATATATCTTACCAAGGTATACATTGTTTCGAAACGAACTTTTCAGTCTGTCTTTTACAGGACTTACTGCAATACAAATTCCTTGTAACTACAAAGTTAATTATCCATGGCCACTAAGGGTCTCTCTATTAAAATGTTGTAGTGGGCATCTCTAGCTCTAAGCTTATACCTTACAAAGGTATGTGTTTCGAAACGAATATACCCAGCGGGTACAACGCCGATACAACGTTGTGTTCCCGCTGGATACTGATTTATGTGCAGTAGAAAGCTCTCGTCCCTACAAAGTCAATTATCCATGGCCTTTAATGGTCATCTCGATATCAAAACTTTGTAGTGGGCATCGCTTTACCTTTCAAAGGTATATGTATCGAAGCGAACTTGCCTTGTAAACTTACAGTGCTTAAATACTGCAATAAACTAACTCATATGTACTACAAAGTCGATTCTCCATGGCCGACCATGGCCGACCATGGCCACTAAGACTTGACCCTATGGGTCAATTCTCTCTCTCAAACTTTGTAGTATGATCACCAATATACCTTACCAAGGTATACATTGTTTCGAAACGAACTTTTCAGTCTGTCTTTTACAGGACTTACTGCAATACAAATTCCTTGTAACTACAAAGTTAATTATCCATGGCCACTAAGGGTCTCTCTATTAAAATGTTGTAGTGTCTAGCTCTAAGCTTATACCTTACAAAGGTATGTGTTTCGAAACGAATATACCCAGCGGGTACAACGCCGATACAACGTTGTGTTCCCGCTGGATACTGATTTATGTGCAGTACAAAGCTCTCGTCCCTACAAAGTCAATTATCCATGGCCTTTAATGGTCTCGATATCAAAACTTTGTAGTGGGCATCGCTTTACCTTTCAAAGGTATATGTATCGAAGCGAACTTGCCTTGTAAACTTACAGTGCTTAAATACTGCAATAAACTAACGCATATGTACTACAAAGTCGATTCTCCATGGCCGACCATGGCCGACCATGGCCACTAAGACTTGACCCTATGGGTCAATTCTCTCTCTCAAACTTTGTAGTATGATCACCAATATACCTTACCAAGGTATACATTGTTTCGAAACGAACTTTTCAGTCTGTCTTTTACAGGACTTACTGCAATACAAATTCCTTGTAACTACAAAGTTAATTATCCATGGCCACTAAGGGGTCTCTCTATTAAAATGTTGTAGTGGGCATCTCTAGCTCTAAGCTTATACCTTACAAAGGTATGTGTTTCGAAACGAATATACCCAGCGGGTACAACGCCGATACAACGTTGTGTTCCCGCTGGATACTGATTTATGTGCAGTAGAAAGCTCTCGTCCCTACAAAGTCAATTATCCATGGCCTTTAATGGTCATCTCGATATCAAAACTTTGTAGTGGGCATCGCTTTACCTTTCAAAGGTATATGTATCGAAGCGAACTTGCCTTGTAAACTTACAGTGCTTAAAAACTGCAATAAACTAACTCATATGTACTACAAAGTCGATTCTCCATGGCCGACCATGGCCGACCATGGCCGCTAAGACTTGACCCTATGGGTCAATTCTCTCTCTCAAACTTTGTAGTATGATCACCAATATACCTTACAAAGGTATACATTGTTTCGAAACGAACTTTTGAGTCTGTCTTTTACTTACTGCAATACAAATTTCCACAACACTACGAAGCAAACTCTCTAATGGCCATTGGCCATAAAGTTCGTTCTTTCCAACCTAAAGATAAAAACTTTTACCCGTACCTCCGTGAAGACATTGTTTAAAAATTGGGTAATTCTTTATCTGCGTTTGTTCACGAGTTTTTTTTTGTTTTTTTTTTTAAATATCCATGCCAAATTCACACGAATCAATTCTTTTGAATGATACTTTGAAAAAAATTTAAAAAAATAAACGCGATTTTTTAGTTTTTTTTACTACATGTATTAATTGAGCCTAACTTCACAAGGGAGAAAAGTTACCATCCCCTAACCTATATAAACTAACCGAAACTAACCATGCGCTATTAAAATGAATGAAATTTTTAAAGACCGCATAGACTGTAATACACATGGACTGCTTGCTTTTATTTTTTTCTGCAATTATCTTCTTTTTTTTTTTGTAATTCCCGATTTTATCTAAAGTAAATCTATGTGCCATACAAACTTCCGTTTTATTAAATCGCATTTTTTCGAATTTAATATCATACTTGTATTATCATAGACTATAATAAGATGGACCGCTTTCTCAATTTTTAAAGCTTATGTTATGTTTGTTTGTTCCGTGCGCATCCAATAACGCTGGCTTAAATTACTTCTACGCTCCTGCGTTCGCCTAAATGTTTCCACTGTATTAACAAGTCTTAATGAGGCGTGACCAGGGCCGGATTTAGATTTTAAGAGGCCCTAGGCTAATTCACTTATGAGGCCCTTTCACCTCCCATTTTAAAGTTTGTAAATTACATGAGAGATAATAAAATACATAATTACTGTGATATATATATATATACAAGCTACATTGCCAGGCGTTGCCCGGGTGAAAAAAAAATAGGACTGTATAAGGTGCACATAAAAAATGTATAAACTACACTTAAAAGTAAGCTATAAATCTAATATTTAAATTATTATTTTTTACTGAAGACTTTTAGGAAAGTAATTTAAAATAAATATTGTAATCGGGTAAAAAAAAGTAGGCACGTATTTTTATTTAAATTGCCCGTACATTTACAATGTCTTTAGTTTTTTAAAGTTTGAAAAAAAAATTGTAGAACAAAAGGTTTTGGTTTCACTGTAGTATCGAACCCGGGTCACCCGCATAGCAGTCTGCTACGTTAACCACTGAGCTAGCGGAGACGCATTACCAAAGTGAACAATTATTAGACAGTATATTGGCCTAGGCCTAAATAGGTCAGTGACACAAACTCACGTGATTTTAAATAGACCAATGGGGATGCGTATGGGGACAAACAGTCTCATTTTATATATATAGATTATAGATAATAACAATAATAATTCTATTTGTATAGCGCTACCAACAAACATAATGTAAACTCAGAGTGCATTTAACATTGAGCAACAAGCAAGCAAGAACACGGATATAATTCTCTAGGCTGAAAAACTATAAATATCTACTTAATAATCTCAAAACTTTACAAACATGGGACAATGTAAAATAAAAGTAGTATTAACGAACGTAATATAAAAGTGAAACAGTGGGTAACATAAAATGTGTATATTTATACACAGATAGTCATTATCCATGCAAATATAGTCTGTATTCACTGAATTAGTTTGTATTCTTTCAATTAGTCTGTATTCACTTAATTAATTTGCATTCACGCAATTAGACTGTATCCACTAAATTATTTTGCATTATCGCAATTAGTCTGTATTCACTCAATTACTACGTATTCACAGAATAAGTCTGTATTCACTCAATTAATTTGCATTCACGCAATTAGTCTGTATTCACTCAATTAATTTGCATTCACGCAATTAGTCTGTATTCACTCAATTACTACGTATTCACAGAATAAGTCTGTATTCACTCAATCGCTATGTATTCACTCAATTAGTCTGTATTCTCTCAATTACTACGGATTCACAGAATACGTTTGTATTTACTCAATCGCTATGTATTCACTCAATTAGTCTGTATTCACTTAACACGGCTGCATTTACTCAAAACGTCTGTATTCATGCAGTTAGAGTTTTTTCATATGTTTAGTTTGTATTCACTCAACTGGTCTTTAATCACTCAATTAGTCTGTAATCTATCATTTAGTCTGTATTCACTCAATTAGTCTGTATTCACTCAATTAGTCTGTATTCACTCAATCAATACGTATGCATTCATATAACTAGTCTGTATTCGTGCAAATAGTCTGTAGGCATGCACTAAATCTGTATTTATTTATTTAGTAAGTCTTTATTCATCAATTTGTTCTGTGTTCATGGTATAATAAGTGTACTTTAAAGTAATTAGTTTATCTGTAACTAAAATATAAACAAACAAAAAACTATTCCTGTTTTTTATTTATCTGACTATCAGCCATGTGAACTATTGTACAATTTTCAACACACACTTTGTACTTGATCTTTAAGCCTGGATTGCATTAATCTTGTGTAGAGAATGAGCGCCAGTAACATATAAGGTAATATTTTCAAAATTCCGTCCAGGTAATGCGATGTCGACCTTTATCCTTCAAAGTACTTCCTGGACATTAGAGCTCACTCTCACCCACATCCTCTTACACTCCCCCCCCCCCACACCACTCACACACACACAGTTTAAATGAAACCATCTTTTCGTTATTCTTACTTGTGAGGAAAAATTGATCTGGCTTTGGTGATTTGAATCCTTATGATGAAGTCTTCTCCCACTTCATTCCTTAACCCTTCCCGTACCGACCTACTTCTATCTTTGCTGCCTTCAGTTCCGCTATATACGCGCCCGGGACTGTAAGGGTTAATACATACACACACTTTTTCCTAGTCACACGAGCAAACCGTTATGTGGACATACACTTACTCTATCATCGGTTCACTCACTCACTCGCTCACTCACTCACTCACTGTGGACATTCTGTCAAAGTGTCTCTTATCTTGTCATTAACTCATTACCACTGGACTGCCCAGGTATCGTATGATGCGCTGTTGTTGTTCATTTCGTCATCATTGGTTCTCTCGATTGGCGACTTGTAATAGCTCGACCCCCATCTCATCCCCACCAGGGTGCTAACTAGAGTAGCATATACATGTATGTTAATAGCGAAAATTATTCAATAATAAAGTTAACACACGGAGATAAAATTAATATCCAGATTTATTGTTTGTTGAATGAATGGTGGCCTTCAAACCCATTTCTCCCAAAGATCTTTACTGCGCCTTGGGGGTCACCGAGTTTGAGAGCCGTTGGAAATCGAGCACGGCGCGCCGTTAATTAAAATGAAGGTTTCGCGCCGCTGTCGTCTTTTTGGGCGGTCGCGGTCTCTTAAACCCTGGGACAGATGATAACTTTTAGTTTGTCAGAAAGTGACATACAATGGACAGAAGGAGAGAACGGCTAAAGAAAAGGGGGAGAGAAAGACAGATTGAATATGGGAGATAGAGAATAGAGAAGGAAGAAGACATATGGGGGAAAAGAGAGAGAGGATGAAAATGACGAGAGAGAGAGAAGAGAGAAATAGGAGAGAAGAGATATATAGGGTTAGAGCAAGACAAAAAGAGAGAGTTGAAGAAAAAGAAATATGGATTCCAGACGTAACGGAAAGACAGATATTGTACAATATTGGAAGAGCGGACATAAGAAAAAGATATTGAGAAATATTTCTCTAATTTTTTTTGGGCCACGTTAAAGAAACTGGGCAGAGACATATTGTTATTCGATAAAGTTTTTGTTTTCAAATGTAATAACATTTTGTTTGTATTTCACAAAGAATGCAACATATGTACAGGTCACTCTGGCCTTTGCTCCCCTGCTCCCGCCCCCCCCCCCCGACACCCCACGTCGTTTGATGATTTCGATTTGTTTAAAACAGGTCTTTGCTTAAAGTGACCGTCCCCTTTTTATCTCACAAGTTACGGCCCGTGTGGCTGGTAAAGTGGGCATGTCACTGCAAGGGGGATCGTGGTGCCATCACAATGCTCACTGTTTAATGAGGCGAGTCAGTTGTGACGGCGACTAGCACACACTTCCAAATAAAAGATCAACAGCCGGGGTTTACGGTAGAATAAAATAGATATACGTTTATTGACTTTGTACCGAACTGATAATATTGATGGCTTAGTTTATATATTTACAAATATAACATACATTCACATTGCACATTAAATTTCTCATAAAATAATAATTGCTCATGAAATCTAGTGGAAGCTACTGTTGTCTACAATAAAACTATACACAGATCCGTAACAATATTCACCTATTATCAAACATAAATCAACAATTAAACTCAGCAGATAGGCCTCCACTCATCAAATATGGCAAATACGCTTTCCACTTCAAAGATATGTACATATTTTACGTCTGCCCACATAGCCAAACGTTTCGTGGCTTTAATAACTAACTCAGTCTCTCGGTCGTCTTATTCTGTTGGGGAGGACGCCATCATACGGTTAGTTCGCCAATCTGTCAACAAAACGGTCCGGGTTCTGAGTTCTGGCCCTGCCGCCGACCTATCCTTGTTGCCCTGCGGATGTTTTGGGTCTAGTGGACGTAAAAATCTTCTATCTAGAAGGAACTTCTGTAAACTTTAAAGTCAATGTAGCTTAAAACTACCAAATCTTCGCAGTCAACCGTCCACTCTCCTATTGGCTATCGTGTCGAATGCCGCGGCTTCATGGGCGTCAATGGCCCTCCTCCCCTTATCAAACTATATTGACAACTACCAGGGCACCAAAACGTTTTTCCACTCGTTTTCCAATGTTAAAGTGCCCTAAAGTACCCTAAATGATTAGGAGTTGGAGGTACAATCTGCAAAACAAGTAAAAAAAATATTTTTTACCAGCATTCGAACCGGATTGGCAACGTGCTGTCACCAAGAACCACCATTGAAATTGTCAAAGATAAAAGTAAAGTTGGTGATGCTGTGAACAACGCATTTCGCTAAGTCAGTCAATTATTACACACTTTTTTTTCAATAAGTGTGTGATCAGTTAAGTTGTTGGTATAACAAAGTTGAAAATTTGACATAAAATATATAAAATATACTCTAGCATCCTTCAAAATTAGTCTTTTACGTCGTCATGCTAATAACTTCACATGATGTGGCAGATTTACTTTCAATGGTTGACTGCTTAATGCCAGCTTTATTCTCTAAATCAGGGACCATCAAACTACGGCCCGAGAGCCGGATTCTGCCCGTCACAAAACAGTGCATAAGAAGGCAGAACGAGGGAGGAAAACCTTTTATGATGGTAACCTCATCAAAGATAGTTTAATGGAAGCAACAATTGGCTTATATCCTGATAAAGCTGATTTGATTGGAACTAGTCTATCAACTTTTCTGCAATTTTCAGTTCTGCAGCCAACAGAAGAACTTGGAGAGAACATAGTGCTACAGATACGCGAGAAAGTAAAGAACTTGCTGTGGTATTATCTGGACCTGGAGAAGTCAACTGATCTCTCGGGTACGTCACAAACAACTTCTGTTGTTCATTCGTGGTGTCAATTCGGACTTTGAGATAAGTGAAAAATGGCATCCTTTTGTGGCACAAATGGAAAAAACAACAACCGGAAAATACATTTTTATTTACCTAAGAATACCTTTGAATTCCCTCGACAGAATTAAAAACTTCTCGATTATTGAAATATGTGCAGTAGAAACCTTTCCATTTCACTCCCGCTACCTCCTATTCTTGGCGATTCACCCCCATGTCTTTCTCCGAACCCACGTAGGTTCAACAGAAATCAATGCAAAAGTGGCTAAAGGAACTTGTGTAGCACGGATCCTGAGCTAATCAGAGTTGGCAGCAATGTCACGTTAGATCAATGGGAAATGTCTGAATGGATCATCTTGTTGTACAGCGTGTAGTCTCTATATATATAATGTTTAAATATATGTAGTAGACTATGTTATTATAGTTTATGGAAAACATGGATATTTTTCGTTTTTTTTTTACAGAGCGAATCAATGTTGTTGTTTTTTTATTCGGCACGGTGAAACCCCTACAATTTAAAAGGCTTGAATGAACATTTCGACTGTTATATTTTACACATGTTATGTTATATCGAGGTTTTAGCGATGGCATATTTTACATACGTTTGTAGATTCTATGTCGTGTCATCGCTTGTTATTATGGCTTTTTTAAAAAGAAAAACTTGTTGTTTTGTTTTTTAATTCATAAATTTGTTAATCTTTTTTTTTGTGTGTGTTATGTACATTAGCACCGAAATAAAAGTTGTTCGATATGTTATACAATTTCAAGTTTGTCAATAAAAAAATATGTCAATAGGCAGCACGACGCTTAAGGATGAAGGTATAGATAAAGCTAGCTCAGCTTAGTTCATTTGGTTCCTCGTGGAACATAGAGCCTCCACAACAGCTCTCCAGCGCATTGGATTCTGGCCACCTTTTTTAAGTTCACCCCATGAAAGGTTACAGCTTTTCATCTCCTCTTCGCAGGATCGTCTCCAGGTGGTCTTAGGGCAACCAACCCGTCTCTTTCGCAGGGGGTTCCATTGCAGAGCCTGTCGTGTTATGTCCTGTGTTGATTTTTTTTTCGTAGGGGCTGCCATTCCACCGCCACTTTCGCCTGGCGATCTGCTGTAAATTATAGATAGATCTAAGCCAGGAATAATATAGAGGTCTAGTTAAAGACACTGAAAAACATGATTATTAAGAAAAACAACTTTACATTTTAATTATTTTTTTTATAAGAAACTGAATTCCGTGAACGGCCGAATAGAATTTGGATAAGTTCATTACGTAATTGTGTTAGACTAGCTGGTAGAACTATTATATTAATGTCAGCAAACAAACATGTTATGTAATAATGTTTTTTACCTCCTTAATTCTTATGAAATTTAATTTGAATAATTTCACCTTCTATTTAAAAAAAAGAAAGAAAAAAAGTAGTCTAGTTATAAAACAATTTAGTCTTACATTCCTTAATTAAAAGTTAACAGTATAACTTTCCTTAATTTAAAGTTAACAGTATAACTTTCCTTAATTTAAGCTAACAGTTTAACCTTCCTTAATTTAAAGTTAGATCTAACAGTGCCACTTAAAGTTAACAATAATTTTATAAATTATTCATTCACAAAACACTTAGTTGGTTTTTTTAATCCCTTTGTAAGGGACTAACTTGAATGCATTGTATCTTATCTTGTAGAGAGCTTTTGGGCATACAATGGGTTGCCGAAACTAGTCAGAAAAACCCAGAGACTCGCCTCATTGATGCATGACTTGATTTAAGACACGGCTATGCGTACAACGTACTAATCTTGTAATTTGTGTGCAAGTACATACATTGTGTACACGATAAGATATCCTAAATAGGTACATGCACGCCTACAGTAAGGTTTTTTAGAACCATCTCTTTTTTTTTTTTTTTTGACACTTCTTGGTGTTTTTTGTTTGTTAATGGAATGAAAAAGAAATAACAGCCGCATCTTTTTATGTGAATCTGAAACAGCTCCTAACGGCTATGTGGACATTTGCATAGAAATTTATTGCCACTTTTTTTTAACTGAATGCGAACATAGTTACCTAGAAGGGTTCACTCGGGCTGGAAAAGTTTGGGGAAAATTGATTAGTTCTTTCAAGTTTGGGAAAGTTCGTGAAAAACTAACCCAAGGTTTGTGAAAAACGGACATAGGTTTTGAAAAAAAAAGTATGGAATGTGATACATGTTTTCTCTTATTGCCATAAAAGTAAATAACAATGTGTTTAAGTCTGGTAGTCTAGTCCTTATGTCCCAATTATGTTGTTTTTTAATACTTAGAAGCATTATATGGATACTTAAGAAACAGCCACAAAAAGTTGTTTTCATTTATTTGAAGGACCTATAAACACTACCAGACATTTAGTTCACACGTAGCGGTAGAAATTGGTTTTGTTACGTTTGTGTAAAGCTTGGCAAATGTTTGGGAATTTCAAAATATTTTTTTAGAGTAGAAAAACAACACCGGATAGCCCTAACTAGGAAAACAAGGGTCAAAGAAAACTGATGCAAGACTGTCATGAAGTCTATCACTTCTGAAAATCACGACCTTTGCATTTATCTTTTATGTCGTGAAGTCTATAACTTCTGGAAATCACGACCTTTGCATTTATCTTTTATGTCGTGAAGTCTATCACTTCTGGAAATCACGACTTCTGCATTTGCCTCTTATCTTTTATGTTACCGACGCTCCTATTTCCATCATCATCCTTGGCGCTTGGAGGGCTCTGGCTTGCCTCACCACCTCCTTCAACTCGGACATATCCATTGCCTTCTTTTTCCAGGCCTGGACCCCGATGTGTCGTAGATCCATCTCGACATCGTCCAACCATCTCAGTCTGGGTCTGCCTTTGGGTCGTTTTCCTCTGGGGTTCTGTGTATATGCTTATTTGTGGTTTATCCAGGATTCTCTAAAAAAAAGTAAAATAATATTTTTTAAAGATTATACGGTAAGATTATATCAAATACCCATGTATATAAATATTTTATTTTGAAAATTAACTTTTCATATCACATGGTGAATGTAAGTCATTAAAGAATTACTTTTTACTCCATGATGGTGTTTACTATAGTGTACTAATGCAAAGTACCAACACACAGTCTATCTGTGTCGGCTTTAAACCAGATCCTTCTTTTTTTCCATTATGCCGTAATGAGAGGGAGAAGGGGGAAACAGTTTCTCGCTGGCTCGTATAATATCAAGCTGTGAATAACAAGCTGCTTTCTTTGTGTAATTTTCTCCATTAGTAATATTTATACACACAAGCTTGCGCGCGCACACACGCACGGATACATGCGTACGCGCGTGGACATACCAGCATTATTCACGCATTATTCATGCATATAGTACTGAGAAACAGTGTGGGGACCGGGGGGAGGGGGTGGTTGTGGAAGGAGCTCTTGCCACTAATGATCAGTTTAATTAGCCGTTCTACTGTTGCGAGCTTAGGCTGTTATTTTGTATTTACATGGTCTGTAATGATAGAAAATGAATGGCTGTGTCCGCGTCTAGTTAATGTTCGAGATTATAGCTTGAGCAGCTGCGATTATACTTTCTTGTATATTTTATTTGTTTGTAATATTAAGAAGAAAAACAACATACAAAAATGAACTGAAAAACTACAATCTGAAAACCTTTTGTCGCCATAAATGTCCGATATATTAAATATACATTAATTTTGTCAGACAAAATAGACATAGTCATAGATCTATATATTATCACAGGGGTCGGGAACCTATGGCTCACGAGCCAGATGTGGCTCTATTGGTGGCTGCATCTGGCTCGCAGACAAATGTGCGATAATTATTTAAAAAAATATTCTTTTGACTCCTTTGATCTACATATTAGTTGCATTGCAGCACCAGAAGTCGCATTAGGCTAATGGTAAGATATGCTAATTATTGATTAGCAACAGCATAACAATGTTATTAAAAAGAATTTAGAGACATAATTATTGTACTTTTAGTGTTGAAATTACACAAAATGCACACATTTACTTGAATTTTTAGTTTTAAACATAATGTATGGCTCTCACAGAATTACTTTTCAAAATATGTGCTATCCATGGCTCTCTAAGACAAAAAGGTTCTCGACACCCCCCCCCCCCTTCCCCGTATTATCAGAATACAACATGACATATTATGACCAGATGAAAATGTCTTCGTCGTGCTGGCTAAAAAGATATAAGCTAATATTAAAGAATCTAACAATTTGCGTGTAGGGAAAAAAACAACATTAATGTGTTAAAAATAGATTCTGTGTCATTAATAAGAGACGTCGAGATCTGGCCGCTGAACTCGGTGAAACGGAAAAATCCGAACTTGTGAGCAACGGAAATTCCCTATCGATGTAACTACCCAAGGACCGTGAGAATCTCTAGGATCTAGAAGAGCATCATACAACTGAATGAATTTTGAAGAGCCAAAAAAAAAACTAGAAAGAGGTAGGGGAATAATAGACAAATTTTAAGTTACTGGGTCAGCTAGATTTTGGCATGCTGTCAACATAAAAAAAAAAAACATTGAGAATTTACCGCTGTGGTTCCTCTGGTCTACTTTGAAAACATTTTAGATTTACGAGTACCCGCTACTACCCCCACCGCACCACTGAGCCCTAAAATGTATTTACAAAAATAAACTGTGAGCAAAGGCATTTATTTAAATGCATTAAACTATTAAACCACACCTGGGTAGCCTACCAGTGCGTATTTCGACGTATTTCGCCATATTCTAAAGCCTCAGTATGGTGCTGCAAACAATTGAACAAATATACGGGCAACGAAAAATGTGTCAATGTCAAAGTTTTGTTTGTCGAGGAGAGATTATAAAAAGAAAATTGGTCAATAAGAGCTAGTCTATGTCCCTTTCGGAGTTTTGGTTGTAACATTATAGTCGGATACCTAAATGTTAAAAAATCTGCCACGCTTTTTGCTCTGATATTTTCGTTTTTAACATTACCGTAAATGTCCGAAGTAAATCTTCAAGAAGCTTACGTTTTTATGGTCGAATCAGCTATTCACCAAGACTTCATGCCTCTGTTTATATAGATTGGCCTATAAAAAAAAACAACTTAGTCGCGTCGACTCACTTTTAATTGTCTAAATCAGGGTTCTCAAACTCGGATGTAGGCATGTGTCATTTATGTGTCAAAGGCCGCACCCCCCCCCCCCCGCCCCCCACACACACACAACCCGAGCCTAGTAACAAAAAACACTTACACTTCATACATCTTCACTCTTAACTAATTTTCCTACTTATCACTAATGATCTGCCAATTTAAAATTTAGACAAAGAATTATACCAAAGTGAGCCTATATAAAATTAACTATTAAATTTTATGTGTATCAGAACTAGCTGTCTGAATTTCACGAATAGTACTTTTTTTTTTAAGCTTACTGGCGGGCCACAAATATCCACTTGGTGGGCTGCGTGTTTGAGACCCCTGGTCTTAATGTACGTTACGCGTTAAAATCTGGTCAACGGCCTCAAAATAATATAGTTTATCATCCAGTAAGAATACGTCTTTGGAAAAGCTACCGGGTACCCGGGTATAAAAAATTCCATTCACGCGTACCACAGGTTGGGAACCCCTGATCTACAACACAATGCCCACACAGGCTTTTAACATAATAACATAATATAGGAACAATATATAACAACTCATGCCTTCATGTTCCATGTTTTGCGTTCTCCGCTCAACATAAAGCTTACATAGGCCCTACGGCCTAGGTGTTGAAAACACAAGCCTTTAGAGATGTTGCAAAAAGCTGTTAGCACCCCCTGGCGCTTAATAGACAGCAATTTGTTGTCGCTTTTCACTTTTAGAATATAAACTAGTGGTTATGCCCTTCAAAATGACGGAGAAACGAATGATTGCAATGTGTTTTGTTCAAAGAGAAAGAACAAAATAACTAACACTATCACAATAAAAACTAAATATAGAACGTATCTTTCGGTATTTAGTTTTTGTTATTTTTTTTTATTGAAAGCAATTCAATGGGAGATTCTTCTGAAATGGCGCTCAGTTTAGAACCTTAACATACGGTGATTAGTAATAGGTAGGTTTATTTTTAAAAATTAATCAATATGGTTTATATAATAAATTAAAATATTTATACATTTAACTTTTGTGCCGATCGTTCAAACGGCCTAGGAGCCTATAGCGAACAAACATAGATATAGATAAAGAAATAAATTTACAAACATATATAATATAAACAAACTCACGGTAATTATGTATGTTGATATATATTTATCTGTATGTATTCAATGTATCTGTAGCTATTCTTCTCGTCTGTGTGCAATCTAGTGTAAAGTATGTTTTAAGTTTATCTGTGTATATTCTATGTACATGTATGTATTCTATGTATATGTATGTATTCTATTAAAATGTCAGTTTTCTATTCAACACCATGTATTCTATTTCTCTGTGTGTATTCTATTTATTCATTGTTGTTATCTTCCTGACAATCTTGTAATGGAAGTCAAATTGGTTCTAAAGATTTTATTTTTTTTAGGGTATAAGTTGGAAAATTGGTTATTGTATACTCGCTAGCACTGACACTCAAAGTACACACACACACTCACAGTACACACACACTCACAGTACACACACACACTAACAGTACACACACACTCACTGAGAGATCATTTTTTAACAAGCCAGCTTGTAGTCCCGACTCCCGACCTTATTTTTTTAAAATGTTATTTAGGACAAGGAGTAACTTTACACCTTGAAGTACAGACGGAAAAGGGCGGTTGGGGGGGGGGAGCTTCTTGGCATGATGAGAGGAGGGGGTATAGGGCGTGGGTACTTTTAAGATTAGCTACAGGAGACCACGAGCCGGCTTCTGGACGAGAGCGCGCCGATGCTTGATTTGGTGGCCCCCACCGCCCCTCCTCCTCCCCTCCACCCATCCTACCGGCTGTCACGTTTCTTGGCGTAAGGATGTTGTTTTTTTTTCTTCTCTTTTTCATGACCTCTTTGTGTTTGCGAGTGTGTCTGTGAGATTGCTCGAAAGGCCATAATCAAGTGTTTAATGTCTTCAACTTGATGGACTAAGAGTAAGAGGCAGGGAAAGAGGAAGGTATGATGGGAAAGATATGCCGCCGAAGAAGAAAGAGGGACGGAGTAAAACAGATTGAGAGAGAGAGAGAGAGAAAGAACGAAAGAAAGAAATGGAGTGAGAAAAAGAGGGAATGAGGGACTTATGAGTAAGAAAAGCGATGGGCAAAAGTAGGGAGATATGAAAGGATGAGAGGGAGAAACAAGAAGAGATAGAGAGAGATGTTGAAATAATTGATAATTGAATCGGTCGCCTTAATTTGTGTGGGTTGTTTTTTGTTTGTTTGTTTGCAGTTGTTTTAACAGTTTCTTTAAAGTTCTTTGTGAGATTAACTTAGACAAGTTTCTTTTTTTCTTATTGAGCTTCGGAAAAATGGGTGACGGGTATTCGTGGTTTCGTTTTACTTCTTTTGCTGTTGTTGTTGCTGGTCAGATTGGCTTAATCGAAGTTATTGTGTTTCAGAAACACTTACACACGTTTGTGTGCTATTCAATTTATACACTGCTATGGTGAAGTATCCTTTTGACAACATCTTGGGCAAGTTTCTGTAACCATAACCTGCAAAGGAGATTGTGTGGACCAGCCGACTTTACTTTACCAACACTCCGCCCCAATTAATGCCATGCACCTACCTATCTTACTCTTGACGCCCGATAAGGACACGAGGAAGTTGCTGCTGAGACACCGTCCGAGAGTCGACTGCAACTTCCGCCCCCGACTGAGATTGCTCCGCTAGAGACAGGGTTTAAGATTAGCAGCATGCATGTTATGCAGGTTAAAAAAAAGTGAAGTAGCGTTGCAGCGTTCACCAGTTTCTGTTGGTACGCCATAATAGGGGATGTGTGGTCAGCACAATGCCCAGCCGCCAGGTACCCAATCAGAGCTGGGTAGGCGCAGGGACTCCCTCCAGTCCAGGGAACGAACCGTGGGACTTAGTTGGACGGTTGTTATCTGCATCTCCATTTTGTCGCGGGCAGGTTTTGTTGCCTTATTCCAGAAATGGGCGGTCACGAACAAGTCATATCCAAATAATAACTAACAACAAAGAACAGTTGTTTGTTTTTGTTTTCTCTTTCTGCCGAAATTCGGTGTCGGTTTCGGTGCCGAAAGTAGGCAAATGGTGTCTTTCGGTGTAGTTTTGGTTTCGGACAAGTATAAAAAGTTAGCATTCTGTTTGGTTTCGTCCGAAACTGATATTGACTTTCGGTCATCAACCGAATATCTATTATATAACTTTCAAAATTCATACTGCAACGCTTGTGCTGCATCTATGACTCTTCTTATTGATTATTTCATTGAGTTAAACTGTTGTGAATTGATCTGTGTGAAGTAGAAAATTGAAGTTAATAATAAACGGATTATTTAATCACCCCTAAGAATGTCGAAAAATGGAGTGTGGTTTATCTTTCGGTTTTGGCCGAATGTTGCAGTTAAACGTTCGGTTTCATTTTCCGTTTCGGCCGTAAATCACTTTTACAACTTTCGGTATGGTTTCGTTTTCGGCCGAAACCAAAAATTTGCTATATAAAGTAAAAGAGTTCTGGAGACATAATATGTCTTAATGGTAGTTTTGAAAGATATGAAACGGATCCAATCCCGTCTATCTGAGTTCCCTACCTGTGCTTGCGTTCTAATAAGAGCTGTGAAATAATGACGACCAGGCTAGACAAGAACCAGGTAATCATGGGTTCTTTGATTGAAACAGCGCCCCCCGCACCCACCCACCTTGACCCCTTCCCGCTCTCTCTCCTGTCGACGCCTTCTGCAAAATTTCAGATCGAAAGTACACACAAATTCCTGGTCTGGAAATAAAAGAAAGTTTTTTTGTGTTTTTTTTTTGTAATTTAAATTTTTCAGTTGTCCCTGGACAAATTAGCTAATTTACGTGGCACCCATTGTCGGACAGCGGTCACTAGAATGAAATTCATTTTCCTATTCCCACCCCTCCCCACCCCCTTTTCTCCACTCGATAATTGGGGAAAAATCGAAAATTGGTTATTTGAGTCTCTTGTTGTCATGGGCGCCGAGATAAAAATAGAAACGAGTCACGTGATCTAGCACTTTTCTGACAGCCACTTGGGTTTGCTGATAAACCAGACGTTTTTATTTAGTGTCCTGTTTCCAATTAGTTTATTTAGGCCAAGTTCATGCCACATATTCTTATTACTTGTCGTTACAGGCACAGCATGGCATTGTCCTGGCCACACAATCGTAATAGTTATAGACAAGTTTTTAAGTAAAAGTAAGTAATCCCGACAGACCAAACTTATCCACGTGGCCGGTGAAGCAGCGTTTAACCAGTTTCTGTGGCCTCGGCATTCTAGGGGAATGTGTGGTCAGCACAATTCCCGGCCGTTCTTCACTTTACCCCAACTAATGTCAGGTATCCATCAGAGCTTGGTAGACTCAGGGACACCCTCCAGACCCGATAATTCATCCTGGCCAGAAATCGAACCCAGGTAATCTCGTGACGCCAGCCGAACGCGCCCCATATGGATTTTAAATTCCATTTATTTTTTTTGGCCTTGAGAGTATCACTGCATCTTTACTGATTCTCTATTCACGTGATACCTTCGCATTAGTTGCTGGAAAGTGAATACATACTGAACATCGTACTGGCCACACAACCTCTCGATGGACCGCTTAACTAGCCTTCTCAGTTAAATAAAAAAAAAGTTTGAAATAATGTTGTCTTCCTCCCCCCCCCCCCAATCATGGCTCAATTTCCGCTGTCCTTGACGTTCCCATCTTGAGTAAGGGGAGGAAGAGAGGTTGGCGGATGTTGGCTCTTTTCATCTTACAGTCAAGTTTCTAAAATCTTGTTAAAAATTGAAATGTCGACCTACTTTCACTTTAATTCCCTCGACCTCTAATTCCTATCCGGCGGCAGAGGTAAAAATCGAAATAAAAAAGGGGGGTTGGGGCGGGGGGTATTAACAAATCAATCACCATCACACTCACGCACAAACATATCTCACCGACGGATTGCTTTTTTTTTATTGACCCCTTCACCCCCGTATCGCCATCTTATGTCTTTTGACTTGTCATACTAGCATCTTTTATCTCCCCAAGTTTGTTTGTTTTTTCAAATGGACGGCCATACTAAAAAGACATTTATTATCATAACAACTAAACAAAGCTATCAACTCATATTACAATTATATTGCAGACATCGTCCAATTTTTTTTAAACAGACCGCATCTGCTCTTCCCCTCCCTCCTTTTTTTTCCCCTTATCGTCGTCGGCATCCGTCCGTCTCGAGAGACGATGGTGTAGCTTCATGGGTGAGGTGTCCAGCTGCACCTCCGAGAATGGCTGTGTAGACCATCTCGGGAGTGGCAATCCCTGCCGCACTTGAGGCATTTGAAGGCGGATGGCTGTTGTAGTAGGTGTTTCCGCCTCGCTCTTTTCTGAATGGCAGTCTCGTTTCGCACAGTTTCTGCACACGATGTGCCACGCCTGATTGCGAGCCTCCAGGTTGGTCGGTCAGCAGCTTGACATTCCCAATTGTCGAGGTCAATGAAGCTCTGAATCAAGTCCCTTGTACACAGGTCCTTGAAGCGCAGTTTGGGGCGCCCTGTCTATGACCTTCAACCAGCTCTTCGTAGAGTAGGTCTTTGGGGATGCGGCCTGCATTCATCCTCCTTACAGGGCCGAGCCACCTGAGGCGTTTCTCGCTGAGCACAGGATTTTTTCCCTAGACCCGGAATAAAAGATAACTAAGTGGAGTTAGAATATATAGAATGTAGTTTAGTCATCCCTATTCTGAAGGATTCCAAGCGTAAACAAACAAAATATACCAAAATTTCCATTTGATTTATGCTATCTATCAGCGCATTGCCCCTGGAATGTATTGTTTCGTTAATGGACTTATAATTCTAGCCTTAGAAACGGTTTCTTGCATTCAAGTTCCCTTTTTTTTTTGTATGCTGATTATTTATTGTGAGAGTTTAAAACACAAGGCCCAGCCTTGGCTTACTGAATCGGTTGAAGGCAGACAAACGCCGCAACTTTTTGTTAACTTTCTCTATGGGCCTAAAACACACACAAACCCAGACTTGTAACTTACAGTATCGGTTTAAACCAGATAAACCCAGTTTTAATAACTTACTGTAAGTACTGTAAGTATCCCAACTTTACTGCATAGTTTTGAAATCTTACAAAACAATGAGCAGAATTCTTGCGAGTTTTCAAATTTTACCCATTTTCTCGAAAGTCATGACGAATAAAATTGTTGGGAAATTGATTTTCCAAGATGGTTAAAAGGAGGCTTGTTTATTTTACTTGATGTTTGTTTTTAATTAATTGTTGTATTTGCTTTCCTTGTTTGTTTATTTGTTTCTCGTGCTCACCACGTGTATCAATATGGAAACTTGCCGAATGATGTGGATGTTATTGTTATTGATTTTATGACAAACATTTACTTCTTTACATCATGTATATTAGCAGTGGTATTACGTTAGCTTTTAGCGTTATCTCTGCCTGTCTCACCATCGCCTCATTTACTTTGTAGCGGTTACATAATTTAAATTTTACCGAAGTAAAAATATGATTATATCCAAACTAATGTCGTTATATGTCTGTAGGGCTATTCATCCTAACATTTATATGTCTATCTACCTAGTCTAACTAGAAGTCTGTCAGTAGATATCTTAAATGTGAATGTTTATTTACTAATCTATTTTGTATTGATTTTTTTTTATTGATTCGCCTTTACTTTTGTGTATCAAACATTCTCTCCATCTGGCAGCCCCACACCCAAAGTATTTCTAACACGGTATAGAAAAAAGAAAAAGAGAATTAACACAAGAAATAGTTATTTTTCCCTCGGGCATGGAATGGGTTGCCTGAACAAACCAGGAAACCAGTAATTAATGTAAAATAAATGTAATAAAAATGCAAGACTAGACTCAGACTACGGTAACAGCAATAATCTTTAATATAGAAGGAGCGTATGTAATATATAAGGTAAGATAATATATAAGAATTTTTATATATTTATACTTTAAAAGTGCGTTGAGGTTTAGCTTGTCCAGGGCGCTAGCAACCATAGAGCCGGCACTGGTTTATGTACATATTTATTTATGTTTATATCTGCGTCAGTCTAACTAGTGTGTCTGCATGTCTATCGTTGTATACATATGCACATTTATCTCTCGCTTTCTCTTTCTCTCTCCATGGACAAGTCTTAACGTGTATGCATGCTTAAAAGGGCACGTGCAAAAACATTTCCGTTCTTATTCGATCATTTTCTTTGAAACAATGTCTGTGTGCTACTTTACTGGTTGTACTCAAATTTGTTGGGGATTAAAATTCATTTCATTTCCAATAGATGTTTACAAAGCAAAACAATGTATTGTGAAAGTCAGAAGGGAATAATCACCTTTTTAAAATATCAAACTTATTGCTTAATGCAAAATAATTTTTGTTATTCGTTTTAATGAATTTACGCATTTTGTTTTTCAATAACCAAGAAAACGCAACTCTTGACTCATTTATTTTGTAAACAAATAAAAATTTACCGTCACGCGACTAGCACTTGAGTATTAATGATCGCCTGTTCACTTTTGATGTTAAAAACGGATTCCTCATAACTAATATTGTATCTTTTGTATAATTCTAAAAGACTAGAACTGGCCGTCGAGGTTGAAATCAATTGTCAAACACCAGGAAAAGCATGCATTTTGTTTATTAGTTTAAAAATAATACAGGAAGTTCACGAACATATGGGTTCAAAAGTTCACGCCTCATTAAGACTTGTCAATTTTACTTTGACTCTTCTATTTCTCTTTCTTTCCTCAATATACATGATCACTATGCCCCACTAAAGACGTCTATGTTTATAAATAGACATGTCATAAACTACGCTACTGACATAAAGCATTTTAGCACCAGTCTGCATCAATATTACTTTCTATTTATTACCCTCCAAGTTTTAAAACAAAGCCACAATATATTGGCCATAATTCGCCCCCTTTACCTCCCTACAACTAACTCTCCACAATACTTTGAATTTAAAAAGCAAACGAACAACATGGATCCGTTTATAGCCAAGCGCGGTGGAGCTTGACGTCATTTAAATGACGTCACACACACACAACTAAAATGGCTGCCGCTATTGTCAGCCTTAAAATTAAGAATTATTCAATAGAATCGCACGCACTTCACTTCTTCCTTTTTTTTTTTCTGTTGAAGAATAATTATTACAATAGTTTTTCTGTACAACCGTGAGCACCCATTTGACATGTACTGAAGTCTGCTATTCAATGTCAGGGAGACATGTTTGTTTGCTTACACTACCAGTCAGACACTCATACAATCAGACGCACGACAAAGGTCGGCCATATTTTTTTTCTCTAATCGTTTTGACATTCTGCTCACCGATACACTGAGTCGAAAAGGTCTAGCGTTTGCTTTATTTTTTCCATTTTCTTTTGTTTATTTGTGTTCTGTTCTTTGTGTCGTGTTAGTTTTGCGAAGTGGTGTGGGGTACTTATAGTCCCCCCCTCCCCCCCCTCCCCATATGGGTATTCTAGAAACATGAAGCGGTTTATGGAGCGTAAAAAAATCCATCAACAGCTTTGCTTCTACACCCATCAAAAAGTTCATAAATAGTCTTCCCCCCCCCCACACACACACCAATAAACAGCTACGCTATCAGCTCCATGTACAGCTATGCGAAGAGCTTCATAAACAGCTACATAGCTCAACAAGTAGCTAAAAAAAGAAACAACAGCTCCAACATTTGCACCATTAACAGCTCCGTGAAAAGCTCAAAAACCCATTGGCAGATCCAAACCCGCGGGGTGTATCGAGTACTAAGATGTAAGATGTACTAAGATTCAAAGACCGAGCGACCACACCCAAACATCCTCGTCGTCAGCGAGGCCTCTAATAAAATCTGATCGTCAGGCACACACACGGTCCGTCGCGCTGACCGCTCCGATGGGGCGAATGTGATGGGCAACAGCTAAAAGGTTTTCCGTGACGTAAACCGATCATGCATGAAACGCCCTTCTGGTCCACTTCCTCCCGCCAAGAGTAAGGAGGAGGGATGTAAAAATTAAATCTTGTTAACTTTCTTTTGCATCGTTTGCTGCCTACCCCTCCCCTATTTCGACCTTTATTTCTCTCTCTCTCTACTCTCTTTCTTTCTCCCTCGCTGTCTCTCTCTCTCTCGCCTCTCTTTCTTTGTCTTCATCTCTCTCTCCTATCTTTCTCTCTCTCGCCTCTCTTTCTTTGTCTTCATCTCTCTCTCCTATCTTTCTCTCTCTCTCGCCTCTCTTTCTTTGTCTTCATCTCTCTCCTATCTTTCTCTCTCTCTCTCGCCTCTCTTTCTTTGTCTTCATCTCTCTCCTATCTTTCTCTCTCTCTCTCGCCTCTCTTTCTTTGTCTTCATCTCTCTCCTATCTTTCTCTCTCTCTCTCGCCTCTCTTTCTTTGTCTTCATCTCTCTCCTATCTTTCTCTCTCTCGCCTCTCTTTCTTTGTCTTCATCTCTCTCTCCTATCTTTCTCTCTCTCTCGCCTCTCTTTCTTTGTCTTCATCTCTCTCCTATCTTTCTCTCTCTCTCTCGCCTCTCTTTCTTTGTCTTCATCTCTCTCTCTCCTATCTTTCTCTCGCTCTCCCCCAGCTCTCTCTCTCCTACCCCTCTCTATCTCCTCTCTTTCTCTTTTATTACTATCATTATGTGTGGTTGCTTTCCTCAAAGTGTTCGTCACAGTATGCAAAACACCACAAATTCACGACACCTTGCGTATTGATTGCAACTCATGTTTGGATTGATGTGTTCTAAAAAGCTTCTCGTGCGGTAGGACACGTGAAAACCCCACTCCCTCCAGCGAAAAGAGATATCAGGTAAAAAGGTTTTCATCGGGCGTGTGGCCGACGGGATCTCACGATAACCCATTTCGCTGCAAGTAGCGGAGAGAGACATACTCTGGTCATCGGATTATCTGGTCATCGGATTATCTGGTCATCGGATTATCTGGTCATCGGATTATCTGGTCATCGGATTATCTGGTCATCGGATTATCTGGTCATCGGATTATCTGGTCATCGGATTATCTGGTCATCGGATTATCTGGTCATCGGATTATCTGGTCATCGGATTATCTGGTCATCGGATTATCTGGTCATCGGATTATCTGGTCATCGGATTATCTGGTCATCGGATTATCTGGTCATCGGATTATCTGGTCATCGGATTATCTGGTCATCGGATTATCTGGTCATCGGATTATCTGGTCATCGGATTATCTGGTCATCGGATTATCTGGTCATCGGATTATCTGGTCATCGGATTATCTGGTCATCGGATTATCTGGGCATCGGATTATCTGGGCATCGGATTATCTGGGCATCGGATTATCTGGGCATCGGATTATCTGGTCATCGGATTATCTGGTCATCGGATTATCTGGTCATCGGATTATCTGGTCATCGGATTATCTGGTCATCGGATTATCTGGTCATCGGATTATCTGGTCTGGCGCTTAGAGTAGGTAAGTAAAGCCTGTGGGGGAAAATAGGTTGAGGCGGGAGGGGGGTGTCATATTGGAATTGACGGACGTGATTCCGGCGGGCGCCGCAGAAAGTCGATTGAAGGGGGAGCGGAGGGGAACTGATTCACTGAGGCGACCGAACTTTAAGTAAGGGGGTGGGTGTCGGATAACGTGCTATTTACTCCATTGAAGTTGTCTTTATAGTTTCTTCTTTGTCTTAAAATGTAAAATGTTCATTTCAAACAAGTGGCCATTCGTTCAGCGGTATAAGAAAGAAATAAGAAGTAATCCCATCGGACAAAATTGATCCATATAGGGCGGGTAAAGCAGCGTTCACCAGTTTCAGTGTGATTGTGTGGCCAAACCAATGACCAGCCAACTTTACTTTGCCCCAAACTTAGTCACGTAGCCATCTGAGCTGGGTAGACTCAAGGACCCCCCCCCCCCCCCAGAACCCGGGAACAAATCCTAGCCTTCACTGGGATTTGAACCCAGGACCTTCAATACGCCACAGTATAATAAACAATTCCATACTGTAACTGTAACGTGTGGAGGCTGGTGTGGGGTGATTTTCGCTTGAGAAATGCATTAAGTCATTAGTAAGTCTGTGCCGTGCAAATTACCCTAATAAGATGGATTGGTCATTGAGCCTCAGTGAGTATCTAATAGCCCACATCCGGATATTTTAATCAGTTTATGACTATTATCACCTAATGGAGATTTTCTCTTGCTCCCTATGTCTCTCTCTCTCTCTCTCTCTCTCTCTCTCTCTTATTCTCTCTTTATCTTTCATTCTCTTTCTCTTTTATCACTTTTCCTTTCTTTTTTTTTTCCTTTCTTTCTTTCGAACTCTTTTTCTCATTTTTTTCTTCTCTCTCTCTCTCTCTTTCTAGCCTTTCTCCGCTATTAAACTCTTGTCACTCCCTCTTTCTCTCACATTTCTTCTCTTTATCAATTCTCCTTTCTTTTTTCGCGTCTTTATGTCTATGTGTAGGTGTCTCTCTCTCTTTCTTTTCTCTCTTATGATTTTGACGTTGACGACTTCTCTGGCAACATCCACACATAAGTCATACTGATCCCTCCACCTAACATGTACTCTCAATATTTCATTATCTGTTCCTCACCTGTCTTTTAACGACTTTCTGATTCATATTACTTACGTTTATGAATGATTTACTGACGATACTTCACTGAGTGTCATTTATGTGAAATCTACGGTCTGTAGTTCTTGGTTCATCTAGCCCTGAGGTCGGCAACCTACGGCACTTGTGGCACGCAGAGCAATAGTCGTTGCCCCTCCCCTGTATCTCATTCATTCAGCGTGTCAACATTCTAAAAGTCAACATGCGCCACCAATCAATTTCGTGTATGAAAGTTTTAAATTGCATTTATTTTGGGGTCTTCCGTGTGCCATTGAAATTTGCTCTGCGGTGCCAAGTGTGCCACGCGTGCCATTGAAATTTGCTCTGCGGTGCCAAGTGTGCCACGCGTGCCATTGAAATTCGTTCTGCGGTGCCAAGTGTGGCACGCGTCCATAGGTTGCCAACCCCTGCATTAGTGATATTTTGTAATATCTGAACGCCATTTTAAATATAGCCACCGAGTAAAGATGTTAGAATATAATTATACAATACTCACGGGAACTGAATGGAAATTCTTAAGTTCAATGTTACATTTATGCAAGTATAGTGGTTAAAGGTGATAAAGATGTTAGCGGGTCGCGAAATAAAAGTATACGAATAACCGATTCAGACACACAAAATAAGGGGAAAGGCTAGCACGTGTAGATGTATAGGAATCCGTGTCTTCTTCTGACGGCGTCTGCCTCGCTACACTTCGCGTTCTGTTCGATTGTTCTATTCCTGAGAAAAAACTTGCAGCACCGCGATCGTTACACGAGGATGAAAAAATGGTGGTATTGGGGGAAGGGGGGGCGTAACGGTGTGGGGTATCCCCAAGGGAGGCAATTACCAGCAAGTGGGAGTTCAATAGAGTACTTTTTAATGGCGGCGAATTTAGTGGATGATTAGCCCTTATAAAACGTGATGTGTCAACTAAAGACCCAGACGTCGAGTTCACTATGTGCTTAATAATGTTGCGTAAATAGGGCAATAAAAAATAGAGTGTACTAGCCCGTTAAATATGTTTTGTTTATAGTGTTTCGTTATCAAATCTAACCCGAAAATGCTTGTTGGAATACATAGGGTCTGTAAAAGAAAAGTAAAGGTGTTTCTGGTTGTTATGTAGTATAAATCTATACCAGGTCATATGGTGTAGTATATACCAGCTCATAGGGTGTAGTATATACCAGCTCATAGGGTGTAGTATATACCAGCTCATATGGTGTAGTATATACCAGCTCATATGGTGTAGTATATACCAGATCATATGGTGTAGTATATACCAGCTCATAGGGTGTAGTATATACCAGCTCATAGGGTGTAGTATATACCAGCTCATATGGTGTAGTATATACCAGCTCATAGGGTGTAGTATATACCAGCTCATATGGTGTAGTATATACCAGCTCATATGGTGTAGTATATACCAGCTCATAGGGTGTAGTATATACCAGCTCATAGGGTGTAGTATATGCCAGCTCATATGGTGTAGTATATACCAGATCATATGGTGTAGTATATACCAGCTCATTATGGTGTAGTATATACCAGCTCATATGGTGTAGTATATACCAGCTCATAGGGTGTAGTATATACCAGCTCATAGGGTGTAGTATATGCCAGCTCATATGGTGTAGTATATACCAGCTCATAGGGTGTAGTATATACCAGCTCATAGGGTGTAGTATATGCCAGCTCATATGGTGTAGTATATACCAGATCATATGGTGTAGTATATACCAGCTCATTATGGTGTAGTATATACCAGCTCATATGGTGTAGTATATACCAGCTCATATGGTGTAGTATATACCAGCTCATATGGTGTAGTATATTATACCAGCTCATAGGGTGTAGTATATACCAGCTCATATGGTGTAGTATATTATACCAGCTCATATGGTGTAGTATATACCAGCTCATATGGTGTAGTATATTATACCAGCTCATATGGTGTAGTATATACCAGCTCATATGGTGTAGTATATACCAGCTCATATGGTGTAGTATATTATACCAGCTCATATGGTGTAGTATATACCAGCTCATATGGTGTAGTATATACCAGCTCATATGGTGTAGTATATACCAGCTCATATGGTGTAGTATATTATACCAGCTCATATGGTGTAGTATATACCAGCTCATATGGTGTAGAATATACCAGCTCCTATGGTGTAGTATATACCAGCTCATATGGTGTAGTATATACCAGCTCATATGGTGTAGTATATACCAGCTCATATGGTGTAGTATAAGTATTCAATGATTTAGTTCCTCTTGATACGGATCAGGCAAAACGCACGGCCTCGTTCTGAAAGGCTTTCGTCAAGGCGAGTGTTTTTAAACGTATAACAAAATGCCTGCCTAGATTTATAGATTACGTTTATAGACTGACTGCTAGCGTTCTCCAGTTTGTAAATATCAATAGTCAATTTAAAAAAAAAAACAATTAAAAAAAAATAATCGCGTTAAAAATTTGTTCCTAGAATAAAAAAGGATTTCTAATGCAATCACTGGCATTTCTGGGTCGATTTTAAATGCACTTTTAAAGAGAAGGTGTGAATGTTGTATATTATGTTGTGTGTTCTTGTAGGCTACATCTTTCTTTGGCCAGCCTGTGCTGCGGTGCAGTATTAAAAGTTCCCTCGACGCGGAATAATTGGAATAATTGGTGTAATTGATGTACACACAAAGTATTTTTGTATTGTTCTTCTGAAATATTCCCGTCATCCATGATGTTTTCACTCCAGCGTCTCGGCTATATTCTGTGCTCTAAAAGAATCTGTTTTAATTAATGTATTATACAATGGCGGCGCGTGTATGTTTTCGTTCGACGTCAAATTACGGAAATATATTAATGGCCACACACACCTTAGGTATTATAGGTCTATATATTTAGTTGACACTTGATTATAGAAGATCATGTCTGTTATCTTATATTACATATTACAGACGCTTCTTCTATAAAGAAGATTATTGCCGCCTACGCTGTTCCGTGGTCTAGTCTTGCATTTTTATTAGTGTTTTAAATTATGCTAAATTACTGGTTTTCCTGGTTTGTTCAGGCAACCCATTCCATGCCCTGATGTCACTCGGGAAGAAAGAGTACTTATATGCATTGGCTCTCGCATAAGGGATAAGGAAAGTGTTTTTGTCTTCATGTTTATCTGATCATTGCAGCAGGTTGTTATTGGGTTGTATTTTCAAGTGAGAGTTTAATGCCTTATGTCATGTTTTGTATGTTTTTTTTATTTTGTGTGGTATTGATGAGGATCTAACGGTATAAGTTAACTTGTGACGCGTCACAATCGAATGATGGCAGTTTGTAAGGTTTTATTTGCTTCCGCTGTGTTGTTGATGCGCAGAAACTTCACTGACACTGTCATGGATCAAGTTTGTCAGAGGACGGCAGAAAATAACCTGGAACAGGAACGTCGATGCATCAAAACAGTCAGGAAAATAAATCTCCTAAGATTATCTTCTCTCTCTCTCATTCTCTCTCTCTCTCTCTCTCTCTCTCTCTCTAAGTATATATATATATCTCTCTTTCGATTTCTTCAATGCTTAGGAAACAGATAGGCAATATCTTCTCTCTCTATCTCTGTCTCTCTCTCTCGCCTTCTTTCCCACCGTTTCTCTCTTTCTCCCTCTCTCTCTCTCTCTCTCTCTCTGTCGCTGTCTCCACTTCATAGGAACCAGAAAGGCAATTATCGTCCCTCTCTGTCTTTCTCTCTCTCTCTCTCTCTCTCTCTTTGTATCTCTCCCACACACACTGTCGCTCTCTTCAATTCTCAAAAAACCAGAGAGGCAATTATCTTCGGTTTCTGTGTCTCTCTCCATCCCTATCTATCTGACTGTCTATCTGACTGTCGCACCCTTCAGTTCCCAAGAATGAAAAAGTCAATGTTGTAGACTCCGAGAGTTTATCGTTTCTCATTATTTTCTATTTTCGGGCTATGATTCCGTAGGCGGCTTTAAATCGAGAACTGGCTGTTTAGTCTCCGTGTGGTGGTAAAGGTGCTGTGTTTACTTGTCAATTGTTTACTTGTCAATTGTTTACTTGTCAATTACTCTAACCATTATTCTGTGAATTGCACATTCAGAAGCGTAGTTTCCGTCACAGCCGATGTTTTATACAAATTACTCGATCGTTGTTTTTGTGTGTTTGTGTGTTTATTACACAGTTGCACCAAGAACTGAATGAAAACAAAATGGGTCCCGCCCCCGCCGCCACCCCATTATGTGTTCGGTTACGGAGAGCCAGAGTGACGACTCCAAAAGTGTGGCCCTTTTTACCACATGTTGAGATCCGCTGAGTCTAGGGCATCTCTCAATACAGACCAACCAACCCATTGACAGTAATGTCCCGTGCCGTAGAGGTTGTTGACAATTAATTGGGTTTGTTTTAAAAGAGGAAGGGCCTGTAATTTGGTCCCACTACTTTCAGGTATGGTCGTGAATCGGAAACCCCTTACAAGTTATTCTACCTGTCCCAATGCAGTGTCTGTTCAGAAGGGCAAAGGTGTGCGGTTGTGTAAATATATGCGTGTTCTTGTATATGTCTCAAGTTTAGGTTTTCATTTTGTTTACCTGTCAGAAAATTTGTTGTAGTTTGTTTTTGTTTACTTCGAACCTGCGGAATTTCTAAATATTCCAGTGAAAGGAACGCGTCCGAGAGCCGCTCCAATGCGTGTTATTATGAACATATACGTGGTTGTTTAAAAAAAATAAAAAATTTTGATATGGCTCATCCCCAATGCCTATGATTGGTTGGTTTCGCTATCCCTGAAGTATTCAGCACACAAGTAACCCATTGAAACTTTCATAACGTTTCCCTTGACATACACACACAAACATAGGCCTACCCCGACACACACACTCTCTCTCACAATCCCACACACACGCGCGAACTCACGAATCTCCCTCACATCTTACTTGTGGTCTCACACTCGACATGACACTGCAGCAACCTCGTGCATCGGGGGGAGGGGGGGGCGAGGAGGGAATCGTTCAATGTCAGCACTCGTGAAAGATGCCAAGTGAAATTGTCTCCCCCACGTTGACAGCTCCTGAATGGACAAGCGAGCCTCTCAAATGTCTTCAGACTTCCTGACTTGACGCTTCGAGCAGAAGTGATGAGCACAGCTTTAAATGTAAAATATATGTAGTAAGTTTTCTATTTATGTGCAGACGTAAGCGTGTGTGTGTGTTTGCGTGTGTGTAAGCATTTGTGTGTGACTGTATGTCATTTTGTTGGAAACTTAAAATTTTGAATTACGTCTTAGGCTACTCTTTCGTTGGGTATTCAGAAGCCGAATGAAAGCATCGTCAATAATGTCCTTGGTGTCATTAGATAAGATGCGAAATAAGAAAAATGTAAGACATGATTACACATTACATAAGGTATTATAACACGTTACATGATTACACGTTACATTTTACACGTTACATGATTACACGTTACATGTTACACGTTACATGATTACACGTTACATGTTACTTGATTACACGTTACACGTTACATGATTACACGTTACATGTTACACGTTACATGATTACACGTTACATGATTACACGTTACATGTTACACGTTACATGTTACACGTTACATGATTACACGTTACATGTTACTTGATTACACGTTACACGTTACATGATTACACGTTACATGTTACACGTTACATGATTACACGTTACATGTTACACGTTACATGATTACACGTTACATGTTACACGTTACATGATTACACGTTACATGATTACACGTTACATGATTACACGTTACATGTTACACGTTACATGATCACACGTTACATGTTACACGTTACATGATTACACGTTACATGTTACACGTTACATGATTACCCGTAACATGATTACACGTTACATGATTACACGTTACATGTTACACGTTACATGATTACACGTTACATGTTACACGTTACATGATTACACGTTACATGATTACACGTTACATGATTACACGTTACATGTTACACGTTACATGATTACACGTTACATGTTACACGTTACATGATTACACGTTACATGATTACACGTTACATGTTACACGTTACATGATTACACGTTACATGATTACACGTTACATGATTACACGTTACATGATACACGTTACATGTTACACGTTACATGATTACACGTTACATGTTTCACGTTACATGATTACACGTTACATGTTACACGTTACATGTTACACGTTACAGGTTACACGTTACATGATTACACGTTACATGATTACACGTTACATGATTACACGTTACATGTTACACGTTACATGTTACACGTTTCATGATTACACGTTACATGATTACACGTTACATGTTACACGTTACATGATTACACGTTACATGTTACACGTTACATGATTACACGTTACATGATTACACGTTACATGTTACACGTTACATGATTACACGTTACATGATTACACGTTACATGATTACACGTTACATGTTACACGTTACATGATTACACGTTACATGATTACACGTTACATGATTACACCTTACATGTTACACGTTACATGATACACGTTACAGATTATTAGGGCCACGGTGGCCGAGCGACAGTGCGTTCCACTGGCGTACCGAAGGTCCTGGGTTCGAATTCTGGTTAAGGCTAGGATTTTTTTTCCCTGGGCCTCGAGTGTGTACCTGAGTTTACCCAGCCCTGGATGTGTACCTGATACTAGTTAGGGTAGAGTAAAGTAAAGGCGGGTGGACATTGTGCTGGCCACACATCCCCTGGTATGCCGTGGCTACTGAAATTAACTGGTCAAGGCTGCTTCACCGGCCCTATGATCTATTTGTTCCAACGGGTGATCAAAATAAAATAAAATCAGATCAAATTACAAATGATCAAAATATAATAATTTAAAAGCCAGGCAAAAGTCCCTGGAAACATGAGAAACACCGTCGAATCCTGTTGTGGTTGTAGAACTTGTGTTTGTTTTATGAGTTTGTTGTTTGAGTTTGTTGTTTGAGTTTGTTGTTTTAATTTTAACTCTGTAAAATGATATTGATGACGGTGATTAAATATTGACTATTGGAGCAGACTCCAAATGATAGAGAAAAAAAAGTAGACATGTATTATCTAGCTTTCAACGACATTCCTGGGTTCATGTATATATATATTATTATATATATTTCGCCATGTCACCATGTCGCAACTCGACTGTGCATAGAGAAAAACTTCCTTATCACAAAAAATATTATTTCTTTCAAACGAAATGCTGTTGTGTGTTTTTGTGTATGCAAATACTTCATTTACAATTTGCTACTAAGTTATTAAAACCAATCAACGCTTGTACCTGATAGTTGCAGTTTTAGTTAATGGGCTCGAATAGGCTTTTAAAAAAAAGTTTTAATCCATCTTTCCTAGTAAGTTTGTTTACCGATTCAAAAAAGCCATTGAAACCGGATATAAACTGATCCTTGAATTTTCGCCTTTTTAAAAATGCGTTACATTTAATTTTGTTTACTCCCTTTCTCTTAACTCGTATTGTCTGTCTGCTTGTCTGCTTGCAAGCAAAACTTTGGATCGATTTTTCGACCACTTCCCGTCCTGCAATGGAGCTGAAACTTGGGCTGCAGACTTGTTGCCACTAACAATACATTCAGCATCATAGTCTTTGGAATAGTCACTAATACCTTCGACCAATTTGCGAATCGAAGAAAATTTTACGTAAAACATGGCAGAAGAGACGGAAGTAAATAAACTTTTCGGCTTTGGCCCGCAAAAAAAAAAGGATGCGCAAAATTTGAGTGTGGACATTTATAAGGTATGATATCACTTATATTTATTTTAATCTATCAAAATATAAATTAAATATAAACTTAGTTTACAAAGAAAGGGAGTATAATAAAAACTTTGTTTTTATGGGCTAGTTTTCTTCTTCGATCAATTCTAAACCTATTTTTACAATCTCGCCATTTCTCGACTTCGCGCTGCTTCTCGGCTTTGAAGCTGTTGTTATATTCTCTGTGACTAGTGGCGTAAACCAGCGTTTCCAAAACCTTTTTTTTTCTTTCTTTGCCACCAGGTTATTTTCATGCTTTTGATTTCATGACCAACTAAGACTTCTATCACCTATACTGACTGGCTTATTTTAAAACACATATTATGAGCTTCCATACAATTTTCGAGTCATTACTCGTAAACTTTAGGTAAGATTTGAGTTGAAATACCACACACATACACAATGTTCGCTTTGAACAAAATCCTGCTGTTTCACTGTCCATGAAGATAATTTTACTGTTTCACTGTCCATGATGATACTTTTACTGTTTCACTGTCCATGAAGATAATTTTACTGTTTCACTTTCCATGATGATAATTTTACTGTTTCACTGTCCATGATGATAATTTTACTGTTTCACTGTCCATGATGATAATTTTACTGTTTCACTGTCCATGAAGATAATTTTACTGTTTCACTGTCCATAGGCCCTAATGATTATTTGACTGTTTCACTGTCCATAATGATAATTTGACCTGTAGGCTATTTTGAACTTTTCTTTTGCGTCTGGGAAATGTTGCCTTCTTGGTCCCAGTACCGGGTCGTGACACGGCAATTGATGGAGCAGTTGTGGGGAAAATGTATTAAGATTGGCATGACCTTCCGATTTCTCAATGGAGGTGTGTGTTTTTTTTTAATCTTGTCATCTATAACAGAAATTCAACATGTGCAAATGCCTCCCTTTCCCCCGTATCTGTGTCAACAGCATGGTCGTGCCGCGCACCTACCCCTCCTCTTGCCTCCCCCCCCCCTCTCTATGCATCCCTAAGCGATTGCGAAGCAGGAAATATCTCGCTTTAGGAGTCGGTTTTAATTGGCGGGAGAGTGACGCTTGTCACGTTAGGGTCATCCCAGGCATGCACGCGGCATCGTATGACAGGAGGATTGAATTATCGCCCCTTCTTTTTTTTTAAACTGGGCACTGGAATGTGTGGCGCTGGGGGTTGGTGTGGGAGGTGGCGGTGCTTGCGTCTAAATAGAATGCAAATGTAAAGAATCAACAAGAGAAAAATCACGCAGACATGTAGGAAAACGAAAGGTCTAGATGTCTCAATCTGAGAGCAAACGTGTAGGCCTACACTCATTCTCTGTGTGTCTGATGTATAACGAATGTCGACTCTGTCATGATATAAATATAGAGGAGTAAGCCAATGGCTGGAATAATTGAATTACAGTTTATTATTATAGACATTGAAGACGCCGATCTACAGGTCTTTGTCATACATGCGCACGAACGATAACGAAATTCCTATGTGACTTGGCAGAGAAACTAAGATTTTCACTCATAATTTTCTATTAAGAATTTTTGTATGATTTTTTTTTAGATTAACTTAAAACAAGAAAACCATAAAAACACAGTTTTTATCATACTCCCTTTATTTGCAAACTAAGTTTACCATCATGTAATTAAAAATTATCTGTGTCGCAAATCTCAAAAATATCTCCTTACTCTGTATGAATTGTTCTAAAAATAATCTTAGCGCATAATTTTTTTTTCTAGCTTTGTGCCGAAAAAGTATAAAAAGTTGCACAGGCATTTTTTACGCGAAATCAAAATTTTTCTTATACTTTCCTTTTAAGAAATGAATATTGTCATAAGTGTAGTATTATTAAGTCGTTTTAACTGAAAACTTGCTAGGATGTATTGTTAGGCGCCTCAAATCTGCTGTCCAAATTTCAGCTCGATTGGACCACGGGAAGTGGTCGAAAAATCGAAGCCAATTTTTGCACCACGCATGATTGCAGACAGACAGACAGAAAATGCAACTTAAAATAAAGGGAGTAAAAAGATTCAGTTTTAGATAGTGTTTTTAATATAACACTTTTTAGCTTATACAAAAAACGAGAAAATATTATATTGTTAAAGCCATACTGGTAAATTTAACGATAATTTAAATACCGACATTTTGACAACGTTTTAATAGCTTTCTACTCTTTTTAAAATCATAAGCCTGGGGCCGTGTCTTTTATAAGGAGATGAACGCTGCCTTCTGATTGGCTGGCTGGCAATCAATCGGATTTTGGCTTAGACCTGGTAGACCTACAATTTGCGCAACATGGGGGAATAAGTCTTTTTTTGAGAAACAAACATCGAAAGTGATTGAATATTGGTTATAGCGCATTTATCAAGTTTATATATTTATTTATATCCAATGTAATTGTCAAAGGACAATTGCAAGAGTCCCACGGTTTATTGTAGTCACCTGCACACTGTTGACCATTTTCTTTATCTCCTGAAAGTGTCTCCTGTGAGAGTTCTACATTTAGAAATGAGAAGCAATCAAAAATTCTCAACGTTGTTTTTACAGAAAAGAAATCTGCCGTTGTGACTGAGCCCCCAATCATGGGATTCGTGTCACGATGTCAGGAAACTTGAATTCGATGGCTTTCAGGACCTTGAGATTCGGTGACCTCGAGATCGCTAATCTCGGATAATTGGGGGGCGTTTTTCGAGAAATAATGAATCTGAAGGGGATCGAAAGCATTTAAAAAAAAAAATTGTTCTGAAGGACTCTCAATTCTGAGACATGCCAGGAACTATTTAAAGGTGTCTTACATGGAGTTCACGTTTAATTGAAACGGAGAAGGGGGGGGGGTGGAGGGGAGCATTTATGTTGACCCGTTTTGTTGTTAATTTTTTTTAAATTTAATTTCACAATTAATTCTGTTTGCTTTGACCTGGTCAACATTTTCTTCTTCTTTGTCCTTTATTAACCACCAGCGGAGCAGAGGTCATTTACACTTTCTTTCCATGCCTTCCTGTCTCTGGCTATCTTCCCAACTATTTCCAGCTCCTCCCAAACATATGCACATCTTCTCCGCGTCGGGCGTTTTGGAGTGTTCTTCTTCGTTTTGCTCCGTGTGAGATTTGCGGTCAGTTTTCTTAAGGTATGTCCCATATATATATATATATATATATACATCTTTTTTCTTTTTTTTTTGGGGCATTTCTTGCTCTATTGGGATTAGCGCAGTTCTTCTCCAAACTGCTGAATGTGTAGTTTTGTCAAACCATGTGATGTCCATAGTTCATTGTACCGGTAGGCTGCTTTCAACTAAAATGTTTGCAGTGTTCCAGTCCTCTTTCGTTGACCACCAAATTTCTGAGCCCCCAAGACTTTAAGACAAAACAGATCGTACACACCTATGTAAGAAATGAAAACCGTTTCCCTGCCAGAGCCAATCATCCTAAAAAGACTATTGAGTACAAGCGTAGGCTGGGAAGATACAAAGAAAAACAAGAATTAGTGTTGAGTTTTACCTGCAAAATGTTTATTCCTTTTAAACGACTACCTAAGTGCACCAAAAACTTTAACTCTATGGTAAAAAAACAACAACATCACTTTCATTGCAATGACTTTCAAGGCAAATTGGTGAGCACCTGTTGCGCGTAAGTTTTCATAAATCATTAACTATAGTACAACTCTGTCAGGGCCAACTTGAGTTGCAGAAAATGTTTTGTTGTTTCTATAAACAAGCAATGCGTTTCTCTCAAAGCAAATTTTCCAACGGAATCGCCAGTAGGCTATGAATACTCAAACTATACCTACTGATAAACCTTCGTCTATGATAGATCTATACGTATAATAACTTATATATAGTTGGGCCATTAACCTCTATATTTGTATAACGTTCACGTGTCCATGTTTGGTGTCAATGAGAAATGTGCTATCATTTCAGCGAGACTTCCTAATCGGAAAACATCGGGAGTGTAAAAAAAAGTTTATTATTTAGCCAGAAACGTTTGTTAAAATTGCTGGCCATTGTTTGAACACCAGACGCCGGATACAATGGTCACATTAGCGGATTGGATACAATGGTCACATTAATGGATTTCCAATATTAGGCCTACAAGATACACTTTCTTTTCTTCTACCTGGGACATTTTTTTTTTTTGTAAATATTTCTTACCTATTCCAGTTATATTTTTGTATGCAATGGTTACCTTTAAACGAGGCTTGTCCAAAACAAAAACGAATTCTTAAAAGCTCAGTGGGTGTTTTTGTCAATAATTTTTGTTTGTTTACTATTTCCCCTACAATTTCCCTCACAATTTCCCTCACAATATTTGTACAATAGTCGCGAACATAATATCAAAGAAATAGAACACGCCATTGTCTTACATAGTACAGACGCTCCTTCTATAAAAAAAATGATTATTGCGTCCTGCGCTCTTGAGTCTAGTCCTGCATTTTGATCAGTGTTTTGAATGATGTCAAGTTACTGGTTTTGGTGATTTGTGCAGGCAACCCATTCCATGCCCGGAGGCCACCCGGGAAAAAAAGAGTAGCAATATGCATTCCATTATAATTTGTTTTCTTTTTAAATGTTTGATCGTTATTCTAACAAAACATTTCTCTGTTGACTAATTAATTCTAAGACAATTACCACACACCACGCTTTACTTCATTATTGTAATTTTCATTCATTTTTTCAAAACTTTGATCTATTCTTAAACAATAAACTCTAAATGTCCTAAAACCCAAGTCAGCTGGATTAAAGATGGCCGTGTTGGTGGTGCGTACGTGAGCTGGCTTCTACCTTAGAAGATTTTTGTTACAAAGACGTGCATGCTAATGAAAACCCCATTCGCTATTGATCGAGGTCAAACACGATGCTCATCATTTGTTTGTAGAACTGACCACTGTCCACTGTCCAAGGAGAGCTTAGCTACACTAACGCACAAAAGAATTGATATTTTTGTTTGGGGGGGGGGTGCGGGAAGGGGTCACGTTGTATGTAGTAAGATATGAAATTTCAATGAGAGAAAAGGATCAAATTGTAAAGATAGGTTTGCGTGGGAGAGGGATGTGACTGTTCATTCTCAAGTTCCATGGAGTCACTGTGTTGACTTGCTAGGCTTTTTTGCCTTTTAGAGAATTGGACAAATGCTAATCCCTGGTAGGTCAGCAACGTGCCCCTATTATTTATTTATTTGCCCACGCTTCCTATTTTATATCTTTAAGCATAAATCCGCCGACCAATGGACAATAGTTAACCAATAACTGGAAAGGGTGGTCGTGTTGTCAGGCTGATTATATTAAAAATACGATTAAATTATAATGCATAGCGCAGAAAGCCATATGAAAGTTTCAATATCAACTAGATCTATAATATGTTTGATGATTAATGAATGGATTTGTATTTTAAAGTATTCAATGAACTTTTCATATGGACCTTTTCTTTCTTTTTTTTTACCCCAATAATTCCCTGACGCATTGGTAAAGTAGAGGCGACTAGAAAGGACACGAATCCCTATAAATAATTTTTATGTTTATCTGTGGATCTATGGCTTTAAAAAAAAAATTAATTATGTTGTGTATTTTTTAATCCAAAGACATGAAATTTGCAACGTAGAGCCCATACAAACTATACATTTTATTTCAAGGTAGGTTGGAGGTTTAGTACAGTTGCTATGATTTTTTATATGGCTGATGTTGCATATTAGCTTTATCGGACTAAGCATGTCCCGAAACGCGTGTAAAAAAAAAAGGAGTTTCTCTGACTAGTGATAGTCATAGTCATATAAAGATAGTCATAGTATAAAGACCTATTCAGGGATCGGCAACCTTTTGATAATAGTGTGACAAAGTAAGATTTTTTTATTCAATAAAGTCATCCTGTTTTGGCAATCAATTTCTTGTATAAGAGACTTGCATTTACTTTTTGAAAGTTCCTTCTGCGTGCGTAGTCTGGCCAGCGTGCCGTGAGTTGTCAATCCCTGGTCAATGCGATCACCCGTTAGAGAAACATGCTTGAGTGTCTTGTGTTTTAACAATGTGCCCCAGTGTGTGTATGTGAGCGAGTTGTGTCCTTGACAACCCCCTAAGCCTGTGCCTAGAAGATCCTGTGAGCCGGACACGACTTTAGGTAATCTTAATCATTCATCTCACACAATAGCCAATGGACTACATTTTATCTCCCCCTGCTTTCAAGGCCGGGTTACTTCCCCTGGACATTCCCAGCTCATCGCTAAATGCACGGGCTTAGAAGGGTTCGAAACAAGGACCATCTCTAGGGTAGGGTCTATCTATTTCTTTAACGTACTGGATTCTTTGATATATATATATATATATATATAAATATATAAATGTATATACATATAGAATATAATGTACGTATTTGTTGTTCTTGTCAGTATAACACCAATATTGTTCATGTAATAATTTGTATAATATAATATTTGTTTTTTTTTTACTTTTTTTTCGCTTATGATTTTTTGTTTGGAAAAAATCTGTAAACATTTTAAAGCAACGGAATTCGGTGTTTGTATGCGTCACGGTATTTTATAAGTAATATATACTCATGTTATACCTTTACTCGTTTATGTAATTTGTTCGTTCTATAAGGATTTTAATAAATGTTTATATGTATGAATATAATGTTTGAACTGATTTCCTATGATTAAATAAATTAGGAATAGATATGGTGTGGTTGTTAGCTGTTAATAAATAGCTTCTTCAACAGTCTGCAAGACGACTACAACAAATACACTTCTGCGTGCCTTATATGGGTTTGTTACATAGGATGGTGCTAAAATGGATTTTCTTGAATACCGGTATGTCAGAGACCGAAGCTAAGGAGCATGCGTACTAGAAATATCGACTACTAGATTATATGTCTACACATACTCTCAAAACTCTAAGCCATAATTCAATATAACTTTTAAAATAACTCTAAATAAATTAGAGATACAGTTCTATATATACAGTATAAGAACTATTTGAACATACTCTATACATAACACTATGAATGTTCCCTGTGAATGTTCCCTGTGGATGCTCTATTCTCCCAGCATTTCAATGAAAAACTATTTAGAAGTACACTGTTGTAACTAATTCAACTGCCCCTTGCTATAGAAACAAATATTTGATCTATATATATATTTAAAGTAAATTGTATTGTCGTTGTCAAAGTCTTAAAATTATATGGAAATCATTTGGTCTTGTTGTGAAGTAACAAAACAACAACAACAGCTTTGAGTATGGGCAAACATTTTACAGTGGAGAACATTGCCGAATCTCAACAACAACAGCTTTGAGTATGGGCAAACATTTTACAGTGGAGAGCATTGCCAAATCTCAACAAACTCAACTCAGAAGTAAGACCTAGCCAAAGGACGAGACGTGTACAGCTGCTTCATCTATGCCCTTAAATTAATGTGATTTAATTATTGAAATTAATCACCTCAATAAAATCTCTGTTGATATTTTTTTTCTTAGCACAGAACATTTTTCTTCTTCAAAGTTTCAAAATTCGTCTGAGTTTTTTGTTTTTTCCCTAAAGAAACGAAAAGTGAAGATTTTTTTTTCATTTTTGTTTTTAAAAAAAGTGTTTTTATGCGTGAAACGAAATCTTCTCCCAAAATATGACTTCGCTCAGACACAAAACCCGGCCAGGCAGAAATTTTTGTTTGCGGGTCGGAGAGGTCCCGTGGAAAGGGGAAATCTGGGTATGGAGGATGGAAGTTCCAAGTGTGTGTGTGTGTGTGTTTTGTTTAAATTGAAGCGATTGTGAGACGCTGCGAGGCAGTGGTTCTCAGAAGGTGGTTAGGGAGATCTTCGAGGTTTTTGCATGAGTTTTGTGCGTTAGAGAAAAGTGTCTTACTTGTCGGAAAATGATCATAGTTTGATTAAAAGAAAAACTGTCATAATTGAGGGTAAAAACGTAAGTCTTAAGGAAATAAGTCTTACTTTGGGGCAAATGCTTGACGTTTGTGAAAAAAATGTAATACTCGAGTAAGAATATAAATGTAATATTCATGGCTATTCTCATACTGTTGTGAAAAATCGGCATTATTGGGTGAAAACAATTTAATGATTTGGCCAAAAATGTCCTACTTTTGTGAAAAAAAAATTCTAACTTTAATGAAAACAAAATTTTTTTGGAGAAAATTGTCACACTTTGAAAAAAATTGTTTATACTTTAGTGAAAATAAAAAATAATTTGTTTGCTAATTGTTATTCTTAAGTGTACAAATGTATACTAATGTGAGAAAGCTTATGGAACTCAATTCTACAAAATCAACGATTCACTTTCAGTATGCTGAGGGCATTATGAGTGACGGATGATACCAGTCAAGGATATTTCCAATGGAAAAATTATTCCCCGGAAAACACACCGAATCCCCAACATTTTAGAATTTAGGGAACCGTTGTAGAATTTAGAGAAGTGTGGTGGGGCATTAGAATTTTTTTCCTGAGTACGTGCGTGGGTGTGGTGGATGTCCCGGGTGTTATGGTTGTCGTCCCGAATAAAAGACTTTGTCGTTAGACTGTGTCTGTGTGAGAGCGATGGGTATCGAGAGTTGAGTTGAAATTGTTGTCATCGACTGCGTCATTGAGAGCCAGAAACAAGACATTGGTCTAGCTAGAATCTAGAATTATCGTGGTAACGCATTGACGTGCAAGAAGAAATGATTGTCTGTACAATGAACAATGCCGTGAAGGTGTTTGTCATCAATTAAGTAGCACGTGTACAAACACCACTTTATTTATTCCTCTCACTCTTTTCTCTTTCCTCTTTTTCTCTCTTTTCTATAATTTTTCTTCTTTCTTTCTCTCTCTCTCTCTCTCAATCTTTCTTTCTTTATCTTTCCTTTCCCATTTCTCACCCCTATTTCTTTCTCTCCCTCTTTTTTTTTAACCTCACTCTTTCTCTCTAAGTTCTCATACCGTTTTATCTTATCTCTCGATTTTTTAAGTTATTTTTTTCTCTCTTTCTATCTCTCTAGTATCCTCTCTACCTCTCTAGTATCCTCTCTATCTCTCTAGTATCCTTTCTATCTCTCTAGTATCCTCTCTCTCTCTAGTATCCTCTCTCTCTCTCTAGTATCCTCTCTCTCTCTAGTATCCTCTCTCTCTCTCTAGTATCCTCTCTCTCTCTCTAGTATCCTTTCTCTCTCTCTAGTATCCTCTCTACCTCTCTAGTAACCTCTCTATCTCTCTAGTATCCTTTCTATCTCTCTAGTATCCTTTCTATCTCTCTAGTATCCTTTCTATCTCTCTAGTATCCTCTCTACCTCTCTAGTATCCTCTCTATCTCTAGTATCCTCTCTACCTCTCTAGTATCCTCTCTATCTCTCTACTATCCTTTCTATCTCTCTAGTATCCTCTCTACCTCTCTAGTATCCTCTCTATCTCTCTAGTATCCTTTCTATCTCTCTAGTATCCTCTCTCTCTCTAGTATCCTCTCTCTCTCTCTAGTATCCTCTCTCTCTAGTATCCTTTCTATCTCTCTAGTATCCTCTCTATCTCTCTAGTATCCTCTCTCTCTCTAGTATCCTCTCTCTCTCTAGTATCCTCTCTCTCTTTCTAGTATCCTCTCTCTCTCTAGTATCCTTTCTATCTCTCTAGTATCCTCTCTCTCTCTCTAGTATCCTCTCTCTCTAGTATCCTCTCTCTCTCTAGTATCCTTTCTATCTCTCTAGTATCCTCTCTCTCTCTCTAGTATCCTTTCTATCTCTCTAGTATCCTCTCTCTCTCTAGTATCCTCTCTCTCTCTAGTATCCTTTCTATCTCTCTAGTATCCTCTCTCTCTCTCTAGTATCCTCTCTATCTCTCTAGTATCCTCTCTCTCTCTAGTATCCTCTCTCTCTCTCTAGTATCCTTTCTATCTCTCTAGTATCCTCTCTCTCTCTAGTATCCTTTCTATCTCTCTAGTATCCTTTCTATCTCTCTAGTATCCTCTCTCTCTTTAGTATCCTCTCTCTCTCTAGTATCCTCTCTCTCTCTCTAGTATCCTTTCTATCTCTCTAGTATCCTCTATCTCTCTCTAGTATCCTTTCTATCTCTCTAGTATCCCCTCTCTCTCTCTAGTATCCTTTCTCTCTCTAGTATCCTTTCTATCTCTCTAGTATCCTTTCTATCTCTCTAGTATCCTCTCTCTCTCTAGTATCCTTTCTATCTCTCTAGTATCATCTCTCTCTCTCTAGTATCCTCTCTCTCTAGTATCCTCTCTCTCTCTAGTATCCTTTCTATCTCTCTAGTATCCTCTCTCTCTAGTATCCTTTCTATCTCTCTAGTATCCTCTCTCTCTCTAGTATCCTCTCTCTCTCTAGTATCCTTTCTATCTCTCTAGTATCCTTTCTATCTCTCTAGTATCCTCTCTCTCTCTCTAGTATCCTCTCTCTCTAGTATCCTCTCTCTCTCTCTAGTATCCTTTCTATCTCTCTAGTATCCTCTCTCTCTCTAGTATCCTTTCTATCTCTCTAGTATCCTTTCTATCTCTCTAGTATCCTCTCTCTCTCTAGTATCCTCTCTCTCTAGTATCCTCTCTCTCTCTCTAGTATCCTTTCTATCTCTCTAGTATCCTCTCTCTCTCTAGTATCCTCTCTATCTCTCCAGTATCCTCTCTCTCTCTCTAGTATCCTCTCTCTCTCTAGTATCCTCTCTCTCTCTCTAGTATCCTCTCTCTCTCTCTAGTATCCTTTCTCTCTCTCTAGTATCCTCTCTACCTCTCTAGTAACCTCTCTATCTCTCTAGTATCCTTTCTATCTCTCTAGTATCCTTTCTATCTCTCTAGTATCCTTTCTATCTCTCTAGTATCCTCTCTCTCTCTAGTATCCTCTCTATCTCTCTAGTATCCTTTCTATCTCTCTAGTATCCTTTCTATCTCTCTAGCATCCTCTCTCTCTCGTATCCTCTCTATCTCTCTAGTATCCTTTCTATCTCTCTAGTATCCTCTCTCTCTCTAGTATCCTTTCTATCTCTCTAGTATCCTTTCTATCTCTCTAGTATCCTTTCTATCTCTCTAGTATCCTCTCTCTCTCTCTAGTATCCTTTCTATCTCTCTAGTATCCTCTCTCTCTCTCTAGTATCCTCTCTCTCTCTCTAGTATCCTCTCTCTCTCTCTCTAGTATCCTCTCTCTCTCTAGTATCCTTTCTATCTCTCTAGTATCCTTTCTATCTCTCTAGTATCCTCTCTCTCTCTCTAGTATCCTTTCTATCTCTCTAGTATCCTCTCTCTCTCTCTAGTATCCTCTCTCTCTCTCTAGTATCCTCTCTCTCTCTCTAGTATCCTCTCTCTCTAGTATCCTTTCTATCTCTCTAGTATCCTCTCTCTCTCTAGTATCCTCTCTCTTTAGTATCCTTTCTATCTCTCTAGTATCCTATCTCTCTCTAGTATCCTTTCTATCTCTCTAGTATCCTTTCTATCTCTCTAGTATCCTCTCTCTCTCTAGTATCCTCTTTCTCTCTAGTATCCTCTCACTCTCTCTAGTATCCTTTCTATCTCTCTAGTATCCTCTATCTCTCTAGTATCCTTTCTATCTCTCTAGTATCCTCTCTCTCTCTCTCTAGTATCCTCTCTCTCTCTAGTATCCTCTCTCTCTCTAGTATCCTCTCTCTCTCTAGTATCCTTTCTATCTCTCTAGTATCCTTTCTATCTCTCTAGTACCCTCTCTCTCTCTCTAGTATCCTTTCTATCTCTCTAGTATCCTCTCTCTCTCTCTAGTATCCTATCTCTCTCTCTAGTATCCGCTCTCTCTCTCTAGTATCCTTTCTATCTCTCTAGTGTCCTCTCTCTCTCTCTAGTATCCTCTCTATCTCTCTAGTATCCTCTCTATCTCTCTAGTATCCTCTCTCTCTAGTATCCTCTCTCTCTAGTATCCTTTCTATCTCTCTAGTATCCTTTCTATCTCTCTAGTATCCTCTCTCTCTCTCTCTCTCTCTCTAGTATCCTCTCTCTCTCTAGTATCCTCTCTCTCTCTAGTATCCTCTCTATCTCTCTAGTATCCTCTCTACCTCTCTAGTATCCTCTTCCGTTCCCACCCTCCTGTATTTAATTCTCCTTTTCCCCATTTACTAGTTTTTTTCTCTCCTCCCTCCATCTCTCTTTCTCTCCAGGTCTTATTGTTCTCTCTTTCACTCCATCCTCAACCTTTCACCCTCTCTCTCCATTCGCTCTTCTGGCACTAATTTTATCTCTACATTGTTTTTTTTTCTTTATTTTTCATGAACGGAAGTTAATGGGGAGCGCATTGATATCAAGAGCACTTCACGGGACGAAACTCATTTCACTGGAGGACAAGAACGCGAGCGTTCCGATAATGTCCCTCTTCTCCCCCCCCCCCTACCTTGAAGAGCGCGAGGGTAATGAAGTGTGCCGGACCGGCACCACTCGTGTCCGGTGCGGTCATTGTTCTCCTTTGTTTTGGTCTCTCGTGACCAGGGCGGCAGGTGGGGCTGCGAACTGCGGGAGGGAAGGAGATAAAATGGCTGCTGTATTTCCGCGTCATGTTGGACTTATTGTCCACCGATAATGGTCACCCATTGAGCGGCACTATTGTGGTCTTGACTAAGCGGTTCTGGTTTCAGTGATAACAAGCTTTGACCGCTTTGCTGATTAGGTTTTATGATAATTCGTATGCACACATATTGTGTAGGACACACTTAATTCTTCATGATTAATTTTGTTGAATACTCATTTACATAATTTATGCACGTTTACGCTGCTGGCTGATATTCCATAAGAATTTTTTTTTTTCTTTTCAACCTTAAATTGAAATTTACGAGCCAAAGTCAATGTGGATAGCCTTTTCCTATGGTATGCTTTTTATCTTAGAATAGGATCGGATTCCTACGGCACGCGTGCCAGGCTTGCAGAGCGTTAGCGCCAGATAAATGTTACTCTCTCGGCACGCTGAATCTATTAAAAATCATATTTTGGCACACTCTTATCAAACTGTTTCAGTCTCGTCTTAGAAAAATGCTGACATCGAATTAAATTTACATAACAACTTTAAAAAAGAAGATTAAATACTGATATTCAACCGAGGTTTGGGTTTATTAAAACTTAAATTTCATGGATATGAGCATGAAAAATCACATAATGCGACCCAGGACTAGCATTATTGTTGTGGTTTTTTTTAATCGTAATTCCTCTGAGTGATATACTTACACCGCAGACAGTTGGAAACACTTTCTTACCGGTAATTCTAGAATTCTCAAGTGAATAACGCATCATTTTCTTCTCACGTTTTTTAGCGCCTTAATTTTGGGTGCGCGTGCAGGATTTTTCTCCCACCCGCGAGGATCGAATTCTCCTCAAGGGGAAGTTAGTCAGGACAGCAGAGCTGTTTTTTTTTCTTGTTTTTTTTCTACATAAATGGGTGGCATGCCTGTTCAATATACGTTTCAGAGAATAGAACACACACACACACATATAGACACACACACAGACAGACAGATATTCACACTCAAACATACACACTTACTCACACAAGTGTTATCCATTCTAAAACATTGGTTTCCCGGTTAGACAATATCCCCCCCCCCCCCCCATGAAAAACATTTAAATTAGTTTTATGGATTTATTGTTAACGTCGATGACATAGGGGAGGGGGAAAGAGCAGGGGCGGGACGGGAAGTGGTGGAGTGGTAGGAGGGGCCGGGGGGGGTGACTTCATGCGTGACAGATTTATTGACACAACCCTATTGACATGCACTCTCAATTTAAAAACAACAAATTCCGCAGATTGTTTATTTATAATCTATATGGTTGCTACGTGTGTCTATAAATAGTATCCTAAACCTGTTGTTTATATATGCATTTAGTATTTGATATTTTAGTATTAGAGGCACGTAGTGCATCGTGTTATGTTGACGTACCAAAGGCTGTGGGTTCGAATCTCGATGAAGGCTATCTCTGAGGCTACCCAGCTCTGATGGGTATCTGACATTAGTTGAAGTGAAGTAAAGGCTGCTGGGCATTGTTCTGGCCACACAATTCCTTTAATATTCATCTGCATCACCGGTCCCATGATCAGTTTGGTCCGACGGGTAATTTACTTACTTTTTGCTTAATATCTGGTGCGAGTGTAAGAAAAGGTAAAATGGCCAGAAATCTGGATGTGCTCACTAACTTTAATTTCTCCTTATCTGTGCAAAGTGGAGCGTCAGGCAGAGGTGTTTGTCAATTGTTACCTGGCAAGCTGGATCATATCTGTTCATGTCATTGCTGAGGATATAATTTCGTTTTCCCGTTGCCCGGCTTCATTTTCTTAGTGCAGTATGTAATGTTGACGTGTACGTCTCTATCCCTGCTGTCTTGTGTCTTTGGTGGAGTCTAATGTGGAAGTTTACGTCAATGTGGTGGATGTGAACCAGCCATCTAGCTACACCTTCTCTCTCTCACTATCTGTCTCTCTCTCTTTCTCTTTCCCTCTCTCTCACTATCTCTCTCTCTCTCTCTCTCGATTTCTTTCTCTATTTCTGCTTTATTTATAATTTTATTTAAGATGTCGCTAATGACGCCGCACGGGTTCTAGATTTTCATTGAATGTGTGAACCTGCTGGCCACACAATCCCCCCCCCCCCCTTTAAACAGCATCGCTTAATACAGCTGGTAAACTCTGATTCCAAAGTCATCTTTGTTCACCTTGAGCTACGAGGGACTTCCAATTCATGTCAAATTATCGCACTGAATTCAGACTTCAGAGCTGTGGAGTTTTTTTGTGTGTGTCATTTGTAACTAAGGTAATTTAAAAACCGGCCATTTGGTTTTGTTGTTGTTGTTCTTGTTATTGTTGAGGTGTTGACCGTTTATCTAATGAGGTTAATAAACAGGGAGAGAAAAAAGTGTGACGATTAAAAGATAAACCGTCTCTCCATAAGTTAATGGAAAGCAGAATGGTAGCATGTGGCGTACAAACGTCATATGGGGGAGGGAGGGGGGGTTAAGTCGTTCTTTGGCCATTTTTTTGTGTGTAACCCAAATATCTTGTTTTAATTAATAAACATACACAATTATCCACACACACACACACATATATAAATACAATTGGTTGGGTTCGTACGAGTATAAGAAATATATTAACAGAGACTAGGATTATTAGCTCCGATTCTGAAAGTCAATAGGTTGAGAAATATAATTGGAAGAGTTCTAGAACTATATTTCTATCATCACATCTTTGTTGAGCTTCTGTGTGTGTGTATATATATAGGCTATATATATATATGATATAATATTTTATGTATCGGCTTCGACTTTCGGCCTCCCATGAAATCACACTTAATGTTTTCTTGTTAGCCATGCCGGTTTTTCAATATGTCATAAGGCGTCTAGGGAAGGGGGTAGAAAATCAAATAGTCAAGTCTAGAGTCTAGAGGGTCATTTGTTTTTGTTTTAGTTATTTCGAGCAGGGATCGACAACCTTTTGATAGTAGTTTGCCAAAGTTTGGTGTCTAATTCGTCCGTTCCAAGATCCTAAAAGTCATTCAGCATTGGCACTAAATTTTTTTTAGATGAGACTTAAATAGCCTTTTTTGGGGGGAGCCTTACGCGTGCAATTGAACATTTCTCTGCATGTCAAGACGGACACGTGTTGCATAGTTTATCGACCCCTGATCTAAGGGACTTCTCCGCCACAAGCCGACAAACATTAGCCTACCTGTGCACGTATTATGTAGCGGTCTATACAAAACAGTGTGGCTTTTTGTGTGAGGTGTTTCAGAAACCATTTGATCTTGTCCTACCTGGCATATTGAATGGCGTATGATAGGTGAGTTTCTCCACGCTACAGGGGGTGGATTGCTTTCAATGGTTTGATATTACGTAATCATAAACAACCAAGTTTCCTGGTCGGTTTACAAAACGCCTTGCGGTGCCGAAAAAAAAAGTTTTATGTTGTTGTTTTTTTCACTCTACAAGGCGCCTCTGGGTTTACAAATTTGATTTCATAAGTTTAAAAAGTAGACATTTTTGTAAGGACTTTATATATACATTTACACATCTAGGCTCTGCGAACTGTAAATCTCATAAGCAGTTCTTAGGCTACTGACAATAATATAATATATTGATTGAAATGCTAGAATAGTCCCTGGATCGGGACGACACCCGCTCCCACCACAGATACGACCCCCCCTTCCCAGACCGCCTACACCCCTCCCTACCAACTGGTAACTTGATACTAGTGAAAGTATCGACGGCTGGTGAGTTGTACTAATCATATTATGAATATTCAGTTGTACTGGTCATATAATGAATATTCAGTTGTACTGGTCATATAATGAATATTCAGTTGTACTGGTCATATAATGAATATTCAGTTGTACTGGTCATATAATGAATATTCAGTTGTACAATTGTCTCTATTTTGTTGAGAGTTCGCCTCATGTAAGTTTGTCTGTAGCTCTTACATCTGTCAGTGTGTCCTAGTTTGTCTGTAGCTCTTGCATCTGTCAGTGTGTCATTGTTTGTCTGTAACTCTTACATCTGTCAGTGTGTCCTAGTTTGTATGTAGCTCTTACATCTGTCAGTGTGTCCTAGTTTGTATGTAGCTCTTACATCTGTCAGTGTGTCCTAGTTTGTCTGTAGCTCTTGCATCTGTCAGTGTGTCATTGTTTATCTCTAGCTCTTACATCTGTCAGTGTGTCATTGTTTGTCTGTAGCTCTTACATCTGTCAGTGTGTCCTAGTTTGTCTGTAGCTCTTACATCTGTCAGTGTGTCCTAGTTTGTCTGTAGCTCTTACATCTGTCAGTGTGTCCTAGTTTGTCTGTAGCTCTTACATCTTTCAGTGTGTCCTAGTTTGTCTGTAGCTCTTACATCTGTCAGTGTGTCCTAGTTTGTCTGTAGCTCTTACATCTGTCAGTGTGTCCTAGTTTGTCTGTAGCTCTTACATCTGTCAGTGTGTCCTAGTTTGTATGTAGCTCTTACATCTGTCAGTGTGTCCTAGTTTGTCTGTAGCTCTTGCATCTGTCAGTGTGTCATTGTTTATCTCTAGCTCTTACATCTGTCAGTGTGTCATTGTTTGTCTGTAGCTCTTACATCTGTCAGTGTGTCCTAGTTTGTCTGTAGCTCTTACATCTGTCAGTGTGTCCTAGTTTGTCTGTAGCTCTTACATCTGTCAGTGTGTCCTAGTTTGTCTGTAGCTCTTACATCTTTCAGTGTGTCCTAGTTTATCTCTAGCTCTTACATCTGTCAGTGTGTCCTAGTTTGTCTGTAGCTCTTACATCTGTCAGTGTGTCATTGTTTGTCTGTAGCTTTTACATCTGTCAGTGTGTCATTGTTTGTCTGTAGCTCTTACATCTGTCAGTGTGTCATTGTTTGTCTGTAGCTCTTACATCTGTCAGTGTGTCATTGTTTGTCTGTAGCTCTTGCATCTGTCAGTGTGTCATTGTTTGTCTGTAGCTCTTACATCTGTCAGTGTGTCCTAGTTTGTCTGTAGCTCTTGCATCTGTCAGTGTGTCATTGTTTGTCTGTAGCTCTTACATCTGTCAGTGTGTCATTGTTTGTCTGTAGCTCTTACATCTGTCAGTGTGTCCTAGTTTGTCTGTAGCTCTTGCATCTGTCAGTGTGTCATTGTTTGTCTGTAGCTCTTACATCTGTCAGTGTGTCCTAGTTTGTCTGTAGCTCTTACATCTGTCAGTGTGTCATTGTTTGTCTGTAGCTCTTACATCTGTCAGTATGTCATTGTTTTTTGTCTCTAGCTCTTACATCTGTCAGTGTGTCCTAGTTTGTCTGTAGCTCTTACATCTGTCAGTGTGTCCTAGTTTGTCTGTAGCTCTTACATCTTTCAGTGTGTCCTAGTTTGTCTGTAGCTCTTACATCTGTCAGTGTGTCCTAGTTTGTCTGTAGCTCTTGCATCTGTCAGTGTGTCATTGTTTATCTCTAGCTCTTAAATCTGTCAGTGTGTCCTAGTTTGTCTGTAGCTCTTACATCTGTCAGTGTGTCCTAGTTTGTCTGTAGCTCTTACATCTGTCAGTGTGTCCTAGTTTGTCTGTAGCTCTTACATCTGTCAGTGTGTCCTAGTTTGTCTGTAGCTCTTACATCTGTCAGTGTGTCATTGTTTGTCTCTAGCTCTTACATCTGTCAGTGTGTCCTAGTTTGTCTGTAGCTCTTACATCTGTCAGTGTGTCCTAGTTTGTCTGTAGCTCTTACATCTGTCAGTGTGTCCTAGTTTGTCTCTAGCTCTTACATCTGTCAGTGTGTCCTAGTTTGTCTGTAGCTCTTACATCTGTCAGTATGTCCTAGTTTATCTCTAGCTCTTACATCTGTCAGTGTGTCCTAGTTTGTCTGTAGCTCTTACATCTGTCAGTGTGTCATTGTTTGTCTGTAGCTTTTACATCTGTCAGTGTGTCATTGTTTGTCTGTAGCTCTTACATCTGTCAGTGTGTCATTGTTTGTCTGTAGCTCTTACATCTGTCAGTGTGTCATTGTTTGTCTGTAGCTTTTGCATCTGTCAGTGTGTCATTGTTTGTCTGTAGCTCTTACATCTGTCAGTGTGTCATTGTTTGTCTGTAGCTTTTACATCTGTCAGTGTGTCATTGTTTTTTGTCTCTAGCTCTTACATCTGTCAGTGTGTCCTAGTTTGTCTGTAGCTCTTACATCTGTCAGTGTGTCCTAGTTGAAAACAAAGTTAACAACACTTGTAGAATGAATCACGCATAAAAAAATGAAGGGGAAAAAAAAGTAATGAAGACTTAAATGAGGAGAAAACCAAAATTTGAGAAACAAGATAGATTTCATGTTGGGGAGTGGCTTAAACTACTTCCTTGTTGGTCGTCTACAGTCTATGGGACAAGAGAGAGAGAGACAGACGTATGGCGTGTTTGACATCCTTTCTCTTTCGTTTTGCATGGATAACGTCACTGTTGTACGCTCTTTCTCTCTCTCTCTCTCTCTCTCTCTCTCTGATACGACCTACAAATGCCATAGTAATATGTTCTTTCTCTCCCCCTCTCTATCTCTGTCTCTCCCATTCTCTCACTTTTTGTTTCTCTCTCTCTCTCCTACTCTCTCCTTTCTCCAGATCGTCGTTAAGGCCTTATCAGTGAGATTGTGTTCTTATCAGGAAAGCCGTACCAGGGATTTAAACATTGTGGATGTACGTGAATAGGTCTGTGATTTTTTTTCCACCAATAACGAAAGAAAGAAGGAAACCTAGAAATACGACAAGTCATCCTCAGTGACACCCTTGTATGTCACTGACTGGTCAGCTGGAAACTCGGGATATATTCGTGATTCTTGACCGGAAGTGGACTTATCAGACTTATCTATGGCTACCATCAGTTCGTATACGCTGTTATGACAACCTTCATGTTTTTATTTATATTTCATTCTCCAGAAAGAAAAGGTAAACTATTTGTGTGTTTGTTTGTAGACGTCCAATTTCAAAGTACTATTTTATTTTGCTACTTGAAATCATTAAATGGTTTAACTGGTTTTGTATGAGCAGTCTATTGCAGACAGTTTCAATAGTTTGATCAGATTCCATGCTATGTCCATGAAAGTAATGATGTATCCACATAGTGTCTGTTGGAGTCTAGATCAGGAATAGACTAGCACTAAAATGTCAGCAACGCAACTAATAGGCCATACAAAAAAAAAAAAAAAACAACGATGGCTTCTTTAGTTTAACCAGAGTTAGGTTGTTGTTGTTTGTTTTGTTGCTGGTAAGAAACAGAATACTTTTTATCTATCTTATCTTGTATTATGTTACAGACGCTCCTTCTTTTCAGAACAGTATTGCTTCCTACGCTTATCCGTTGGTTTGAGTCCAGTCCTGCAGTCATGTCCATAAACGTCACATAATGTCAAAACCATTTTGAATTTCGCGTATCAATAATAACAAGATACAAAAAATAATTTCTGTATGTTTTAAAATTGTATGTCTTTACGCCAGGATGCTGTGACTAAAAAAATGTTTTAGCATAATACCAACATAGAGTCCCGGATGGGTGGTTTCGTAGAATCTATATCATCGCTACCACAAAATGGTTTTGGGGGGAGGGATTCGTCAGTTTTGAGACATCATGCAAGTGTAGTGAAAACGGGTCAAAACCCAGGACTGATTAGATTCCTGTCTCTTCTCAGGGGGAATGCCCTGTACGCACATTTGCAATGCCTAAATAATATATCACCGTGTATGTGTTTATTGTTCAGTCAATTTTAGTCAATAGTAAGTAAGAACCCAGTAGGAGATTGTGCTAACAAGCAAAGTACCCCTGCCCAGAGCCATTCACTGGAAGCTGTTGGATAAGATTAGAGAGGAAAGAGAGGAGGGGGAGTTGGGGGGGGGGGCGAGCACAGAGGCATAGCTGTTTAAAAAATTATCCATGCTTAGGATGCCACAACTTGTTATTTCTGCATCGATTACCTTCTTCTTTTTTATAGATTTGATTGATTATGTTGCATGTTGTATTACACAGTCTTAATGTTGCATGTTGTATTGTTCAATCTTGTTTAATGCTTAACTTTTTTTTTTTATTTAACTAATATCTTAATAGTGAGACATTATTTTTTTTCTCTTTGTATCATTGCTGAATACAAAAATGAAATACAAATATGAAATAGAGAAGGGCCTTGGGGGAACTGGTTTGGCGAGAGGGCCTTTTTATTTTACTGCAAGACTTGACCCCTCGTTAATACTCGTCCACTGCCTGTAATTGCTGTCCCCAGTACGCGTTGTTTCGACATAGGCTTTAATGTGGACATCTGGAAAGGGCGCTAGGTGGACAATGATGGCAGTCCTCACTGAAATTGTCTAGGATAATATTTAACTTTCTGAAATGTCCTTACAGAAACAAAGTATTTTGTATTGGGAAAAAAAGGGGGGGGGGGGTTAAAGTAGATGACATACTTATTATAATCTTAGTTATTCTCATTGCTTACGAATCACTGTAAATTTGGCAACGGTAATTTCGGCAAGGTAATTTTGGCAACGGTAAATTCGGCAACGGTAATTTCGGCAAAACGACCAAAGCGGTGATTTTGGCAACGGTAAATTTGGCAAACTTAACATATCCACTGTATTTATTGACCGTATTGGTAGGACTACACTCTAGTCCGGGATGGGCAACCTACGGTATGCGTGCTAGACTGGGCACGCATTATGGTTTTAAATTTCACGTGAAAGACCAACAAAAAGGAAGTTTAAGTATCTTCGGCATGAAAAGAGCAGGATGACTATAAGGCCGTTGGCACTCTGAAAGATTTAGAAATGCTACTTTGGCACACTATTATCTAAAGTTGGCCGACCCCTGCTCTAGTCTACTAAATGAAGCTAATGGCACGAAATGGAGTTAGCATTATAGAAAGTACCTGATTTGTGTCATGTTTGTAATAGCGTATCATGAGAAAGGCGGAGGAGATGGGCCCCAATCGTTGAGTTTATGAGACGTGCTAAAATGACACTAAAAATGTATATATAAAGTAAATAAATTAGGCAACAAAAAATAGTTAATTAGTTCGTTTGACTAAATATTAAATTTAAGAAAAACATTTACGTTATTTAAATAATGTATACAAAAAAAGGAACATTTAAATAATGTAACCCCCCCCCCCCCCCCCCCCCCCCCCCATCGTCTATAGCGCAATGAAACGAGGCAAGGCAATATTACGTAAACACCAGAATGAGACTTGCCGTGATAACAAAAGCAAACGTAAGCCCCTCCCTCCTCCGTCTCACCACCCCATCTCCCCACCCCCGTCTTCCCACCCCCGTCCCCCCACCCTCGTCTCCCTACCGATTAAATTGTTTAGTGACCAGCTTGGTAGCACCAAGCTAAGCAGTGAAAACTAAAAGAGGTTGGAGGGGGGGGGGGGGCGGTATTCGTTTAAATTCTTTTTTAATCCCAGAACATTGTTTTTGCTAGTTAGACAAATCAGTCTTTCTATCAAAACATTGATAATGATATTGGATTTCATTTTATAATTACAATTTTGAAAAAAAACATTTAGTTATTTACTTTTCTTATATATTTAAATTATATTTCAAACGAAAGTTGTAAATAAAACATTTAATAGGTAGCCTAATAAATTGTATAAACGTACTTTCAATGTTTAAACCAATTTACTTAGGCTATAAGGCACATTTAGCTACAAATCTCTTGTAAGTTATCGAGGTTTCTATATCAAATATAGCCAACTATATGTATTGTTGTGGCCTATATATTTAAGTAATGTATACTTGTATCGTTATAACATAGAAGGTACAAAGTTTAAAACTACAAAGACAAAAAGGTAGCGTACTGATTGACGGCAAATAGCCGACTGTAATGGAATGTGATAAAATGTTTTATGGTGGCCATGTGTTCCCCCCCCCCACACACACTCACTCAACAACCTGTGTTGAGAGAATAGGCCTATAGGTCAGCAAAGTAATTCTTTAACTCTCCTTGACGTAACCGGTCAAGAACATTCGCGTACCACTGGGTTCGTTTTTGCCTACCTTGACCTTTGCCGAGGCGTAACTTAAGTGTGTGTGGGGGGGGGGGGTGGGAAACGCCGAGGCTGGGGAAGGGGTACATTTGGCGCCTATTTAAAATGTTTGTCTTTGATCATTAGATGACGTTAAATTAAATAACGTGCCAAAGTGCTCCTTAATGTTAGCCTATCATGCTCTCTTCACCATTTTGGTGGTCTTTCATGTGCCATTTAAAAAACGCTCTGCGTGCCAAGTATGGCACGCATTGCAAAGGTTGCCTATCCATGGAATAGAGTGTAGTCTAAGCAATACTTTTAATAAAAACAGTGGATATTATATGATTGCCAATTTTACCGTTGCCAATTTTACCGTTGCCAATTTTACCGCTTTGCGTGTTTTGCCGAATTTACCTATTCCGAAATTACCTTTGCCAAAATTACCTTGCCGAAAATACCGTTGCCAAATTTACCGAGCACCATTGCTTACATCGATGTCGAAAGTTATACCGGTAAACGTTATCTATTGCAGACTCGTATTAAAAAAGGCAACTAAAGGCTTAAAAGAATGAATTTATTGTTAGTTGAAGCCTCTACTACGTAGTCTGTATATTTAGTGACATTAAAACTACTATCATCAGTCTGTCTGTATGTTTTTTTTTAACTGTGGTTTGGGCAGAGACCAGTTTGGGTTTTGTATAAATGTCTTGTTGACATAATTGTGACATGATTTCGTCTTTATTTGCATCGTTCTGCCCCATCTGCTGATAACATTCTATTGAAACGTTATCAGTTTCTATATTGTCTGAATGCAAGCTTGTATATTTTTATTTTACATGTGTTATATTCGCGGATGAAAGTTATAACCTTGAAGTTTTGGTGAAAGATTTTTTGTTTCCGGAAGTCGCGTTGACAGCCATGATATATGGCGAGATAGAGCGCATGCGTGGAGTGTCTTTAAGTATTGCGGAGTTTTCTTTGGTAAGCCCATAAACATTCCTGTTGTATTATTTTTTTATTTTTTTTTACTTTCTCTGTCTTAAATCTTTTACTGTTCACTATTCCCATTAGTGAATGTGTAACTTCCTGAAGTAATTCTGTGGTGACAACGTACTTCTGTGGGTGTCACCACCGAATCGCTACGTCACCCACAAGAGGTCCACGTCAAAACAGAAGTATTAAAGCACACCAGGAGGACTACGTCACACCAGAAGGACTACGTCACACACCAGAAGGACTACGTCACACCGGAAGTACTACGTCACACTAGAAGGACTACGTCACACCAGTAAGACTACGTCACACCAGAAGGACTACGTCACCGTCGAAGCACATTTTCATCGCATAATGTACCACATCACCGCATAAGAATTACATCACCAGGGAAGGTCTACGTCTACACATACGAGCTACGTCATCCACATTTTCGCGTCCTCGTCCACTTATGAGTACCTCTTTGTTTGTGTGTGTGTAATGTGTATGACATTTTAATTCAAAAAATGTCTAGCCTGAAGCCTGGTATAGATTATGTACCTGTATGTTGCTACAACGGTGAAGATGAAAGATGGCCGCTGTTTTGGTAATACTCGACTCTATTTATAAAATTCTGCCGTTGTTTCCGTGTTTTTTTTTTTAAATTATTATTATGAAACCAAGCTGAGATTTGTTTATCTTACGATAATTCTCTTTGATCGACTCATTAACTTTGTTTAGCTTTTCAAATAGCTCCCTACGTTTTCTTTCAGCACTGTTCTTTTGTTATGCGTAGTCTTTGAAGTAAAACAAAAACACAAACAAGTTAAGTATAGTTTGTTTTGTTAAAATGTGTGCATATCATATATCAACGCCGCGTGAATCTTCAGTTTGTTGATTCTAAAAAAAACTAAATTCTGCAAGCTACACTGTAGGCGACGTCTTGTTACATTTGTGCCCTATATAGCCTTAAGCTTCTAAGCTTCAGTTATCCTTTTTTTTTGTTTTTGCATCACGAGTGCAAGATTTCCTTGCGACCCGACTGCCATCATTTAATGACAGATGTCATCGAGGTATCAACTTTCAAGTGTCATGTAGAGTAAACAGGACCATTTATATATATATATATATATATATATATATATATATATATATATATACGCGACATTACAATTCCGATATCATTCCGTTGCCGATTTGCTTTGAGGTTATTAAATGGTGTCGTTGAAAGGTGATTTAACAGACTACCATCATCATATCCAGTTCCATACACTGTACGTTCAAGAATTTCACGACGACCACATTTCTATCAAATATGTGGCCTTGTCAAAAAAAAAAGCAAATAACTTTGTTTTCCATAAATGTCACAAATGAGTCAAAGTTATCCAATATGATACGGCGCGCATTGTGCGCACTGCATAATTAACCCGCTTCAGCATAGAAATAAATGAGAACAACGAGCAAAATAGACGCAATATCCAGTTTTCACTTGCTATTGATGTTGTTTTTTTTCACCGAAAGATTCCTAAACATCATATTAATTTGTATTTTGAATGAGTAAGGTTGGTCGGTGCTCGGTGAATTGGGCAAGTGTAAATTCGGCAACGGTATTTTCGGCAAGTTAATTTTGCCATTTTTACCGCTTTGTGATTTTGCCGATTTTACCTCCGCCAAAATTACCTTGCCGAAAATGCCTTTGCCAAAATTATTCTTGCCAAATTTACAGTGATTCAGGAAGGATATAGGAATTGTGATGTGGATTGAATGATTGAATCGTATTTTTTTTTTTTTATATTCTTCAACCGAAATATTTGTCTATGTCCTGTTAGACCCACGGGATGGGGGAGGAAACCCACAAAACGCCAACCGATAGAGATACGTGGTCAAAGACTGCCTATAAATGACCAACTGTCATAATATATATAGGTGAGTCGTGAATCTTAGCACTAAAATAAAATGTTCAGTCCACTTTTGACCTGTCTGATGAAACTCTGCCGTCTAGTTTGTTTCATGTAGTCAGGTCAAGGAAGTGTCAATGGTAAGGTCAAAGAAATGTTTTAAAGTAGTCAAAGTGGACTAATGGATGGACGATGGCCAATGACAGCACTGTTGGATATCTCTGACCTACTCGTCCGGTGCATTGAACACTCTTACTTCATCCCTTTGATTCTTTTATGTATGTGTGTGTGTAAGTGGCCTGACCTAGATTTGCAGCGATAAATTTTGCCCTTGGAATTAAACCCAAGCCCTTTCCTCAACAACACATTAAACAGATTTTATGTTTCACCTCTTCTTTTAATTTATGGCTTTTTTGGAGTTGTTGTTTTATGTTACCGATACAAAATAAACGAAAAGGTATAACTCATAATGCCTGGACTTAAAGATGAGAAGGCGAGTAGTGATTTTAGTACATAATTATGGATACGACGGCGAGTAGAGATTTTAGTGCTTATGGATCAGACGGCGAGTAAAGATTTTAGTGCTTATGGATGAGATGGCGAGTAGAGATTTTAGTGCTTATGGATGAGACGGCGAGTAGTGATTTTAGTGCTTATGGATAAGACGGAGAGTAGAGATTTTAGTGCTTATGGATGGGACGGCGAGTAGAGATTTTAGTGCTTATGGATGGGACGGCGAGGAGAGATTTTAGTGCTTATGGATGAGACGGCGAGTAAAGATTTTAATGCTTATGGATGAGACGGCGAGTAGTGATTTTAGTGCTTATGGATGAGACGGCGAGTAAAGATTTTAGTGCTTATGGATGAGACGGCGAGTAGAGATTTTAGTGCTTACGGATGAGACGGCGAGTAGTGATTTTAGTGCTTATGGATGAGACGGCGAGTAGTGATTTTAGTGCTTAATGATGAGACGGCGAGTAAAGATTTTAGTGCTTATGGATGAGACAGCGAGGAGGGATTTTAGTGCCTACTACATCCTGTCTCTGACAACCTGTCCTTTGTCACACCCACCTCCCAGCCTCTAAGAAGTATAGCAACATGAAGTATGGTCGTTTTTAAGTTTTTATTTAAAGTTCTGGCTGTCTTCTAGAATACGTTTTCTCTTTATTAGTTGTTATTTTATCGGTGGTGTAAAATATCACCAAGACTATAAAATGAAACATTAGACATAGAATATTTCATAGACTATGATAAAGTTATCAGTACTCCGTATGTCTTTCAATATATTGTTCTAATTCGTCATGTGTATATCACACGTACTTGTTATTAAAAAAAAGAGTATTAATTGTCTCGCATTATAAATAGTACATTTTATTTTTAATTCAGGTACAGTGCATTATTTATTTAGTATCTTTAATCGGTCTCAGGTTTGTTTAAACTAGGTTTTATATTTATAAGACTAGTTTTCGTTTTTTAACTAGTTATTCTTCGTATTTTTAAAACTGGCTTTGATGTTTTTAAAAACCTGAGAAGTTTTTTAAATGTTTTATTTTTTACCTTTTCGTGTTATTCACTTATGGGCCGCGACAGGAATTTTAATCTCTCTTACCATTATTTGTTGTTTAATATATTCATATTTTTTGTTTAAGTCTATTCATATTTGTGGTGTAAGTCTATTCATATTTGTGGTGTAAGTCTATTCATATTTGTGGTGTAAGTCTATTCATATTTGTGGTGTAAGTCTATTAATATATGTGGTTTAAGTCTAGACAGTTTTTTAGCGATGGTTCTTCTGGCTAGTTCATACACCCCAATAGTGCCTCAATGTTACTTTAGACTCTAGAACTTCTATTGAATTTTACTTACAACATGTAATAAGATTATTAATTTCATTTCTCTGGCTTTCAGATTATTTTCTTAGATTATTGTGTTGTTGCTGTTTTGCGGTTTGTCAATTTGAGAAAAAGAACATTAGAACATTCCATGTTATAAATAACAATCTTATATTAAAAATATTTTTTTAAATTTCATCTTTAAAAAAGGTAACTTGCAAAAAAAAAATTATTTTTTTTAAGGATGTTCTAAAATTTCTAACACATCTGAATCAAGGACCGGTGAGATTTATTTGCTTCTTGTTACAATGTCTTCCAAGACTTGTTATCTACTTCCGGGAATTCCCGCCGTGTTGAAATCTAATTGAAATCTCCTGTCGTTTTTTTTTTTTATTATTTTATTTTTATATAGTCTAACTAGATTTTTATTTCTGACATTTAAAAAAAAATTTCAATTTTAATTGAAAAGTTGAAATGAAATCCAGGAGAAAGAAAAAACAAAAACTAAAATTTAAAAAATGGTAGAATTATTGGAATTTAGATTTAGAATACGAGACTCAGCGTCTGTTCAATTTGATTGTCCAAGGAAATATCACACTTGGTATTGATCTCCTGTTTGAGCTTTTAAGGAGGGCATATATTTCACCAAGTGTGTGTATGTGTGGCTTGTCCTTAAAACCGGATGCCGCGAGACTCTCTCGCTGTTGAGGGCTTGGAATTAAGTCAATTATATATGAGGGTTTGATTTCATTGTATAACGTGTGTGTGTTTGTGTGCCGGTTGCCGTGCGATGCTGGTTGGATTAATGGAACGGACACAGTGGTGCTAGAGTGTCGGACAAGGTAGTGCTAGAGTGTCGGACAAGGTAGTCCTAGAGTGTCGGACAAGGTAGTCCTAGAGTGTCGGACAAGGTAGTCCTAGAGTGTCGGACAAGGTAGTCCTAGAGTGTCGGACAAGGTAGTGCTAGAGTGTCGGACAAGGTAGTCCTAGAGTGTCGGACAAGGTAGTCCTAGAGTGTCGGACAAGGTAGTCCTAGAGTGTCGGACAAGGTAGTCCTAGAGTGTCGGACAAGGTAGTCCTAGAGTGTCGGACAAGGTAGCGCTAGAGTGTCACCTGGTATGAGTGTTGTAGATTTTTATTTCACGCTCATGTGTAAATAAATGATCTAGAAAAACTATAAATATGCAATATCAAGAAATAGTCTGTTGTGTTGTATTTTAGTATGTTGTGTTGTATTTGCAGTGTAATAAATGGCGTATGTATCAACGTGAATAAAGTAACCGATTTAGGCCATGTTGTTTTACAGAGAATGTGCTGACCGCACAATCCCCTAGTATGCCGTGGACACAGAAATTGGTAAACTCTGCTTTACCGGCCCAATGGATCAATCTGGTCCGACGGGATACTTTTTTTTTTATTACCGGAGCTCTGGCTACTCGGGAAGTAAAAACAACAACAACATAGCGTTGCCCTGGAATCGACCCCGGGTCCCTTACCAGTCACTTTGTGAACTTCTCGTGAAAATTTGTTAATTTTTCACATGCTATCAAATAATGAGCGCCCTATCGTTTAAGAATAATGCAGCGTCTAACCACTGAGTTGGTAAATCTTCGTTTATGAACGTGCGGTTCTGGTTGAACTGAGTTGTTACCGTCATGAAGAGGACACCATTTAAAAATCTATATTGTACATCGTTTCTACTCAACTGTAGATTTCAAACATGGAGGAAAAATAAACTTTTAAACAGTATTTTTTGTTGTTGTTGTTGTTGTTGAATCGAACTCTGGGGGGGGGGGGGGGGGAAAGAAAAAATATTCTATAGATATTTTTTTTTTTTTTTTAAATCCCGTTTCAATTTAATTAATTCTGGATGACAGTCCGCCAAACAGAATTGACAATATTGAATTTAAAGCGTTCAAATTGTGTGTGTTTTGTATATTCGTGTCTGTGTGTTTATCGCTTTACATAATGTGCCTGTGTGTATGTGTGCTTATCGCTTTACATAATGTGCCTGTGTGTATGTGTGCTTATCGCTTTACATAATGTGCCTGTGTGTATGTGTGTTTATCGCTTTACATAATGTGCCTGTGTGTATGTGTGTTTATCGCTTTACATAATGTGCCTGTGTGTATGTGTGTTAAGGTTTTTATTGTTTCGTTGGTGATGTTTCTTAAACAATAGATTATTGACTGTGTATGTCGAGTTTGTATTAGAACGAGTTTGTAAAGGGATTATAGGTTATAGTGAACCAAGACACCGCTAACCATCCATTTCTCGACAGAAATTGTGATAGCAACTGAAAGAATAATGGGGTATATGGATGTGTGTATATATATATATATATATATATATAGAGAGAGAGAGAGAGAGAGAGAGAGAGAGAGAGAAAGAAAGAAAGACAAATAGAAATAGAGATAGTAAGAAAAAGAGAGAAATGGGAGGTAAAAGAGGAAAGACAACGGTTGTTGGTTGGAGAAGTACTATACAGTTGGACTAGCTGAATTAAACTAAAGCCAGGCGTTGCATGTAGAACCTATAACTCATTCCGGGTCTGTGTTTTTGTTCGTCCCTCGTTTCCGAGGATGACCAAGTCTTCATATACCTCTTGTGGCTTCTCTAATGGCCCATTACGCCTATTCCGATAAAAGTATATTTGCATATTATGATGTTTTACTATCATCTAATTCTGGTCTACTCACATTACGGGCAGCAAATTGGCTTTTTTTTGTGTTTTTTTTTTCGATATGATCTTTTCAAAATTGGAGTAGTTTCCCTTATTTCGTTTTTATTAATACGGCCGACAGACATTTAACCAAGCAAGCAAAATATACAACAAAAAACAACAAACAATTGAGGTATATATATTGCATTGATATTATAATATCACCCTCTGATGTCATCATATCACCCTCTGATATCACCGCCATCACATGTCCTCAAGATAGCTTCAAATCACCACCTGATGTCAAAACCCGATGTCAACATACCACCACTTGATATGCTCATATCACCCTTTAAAGTCTTCATATCACCACCTGATATGCTCATATCACCCTTTAAAGTCTTCATATCACCACCACATATCACCATAGATCCTCATTACCACCCGATGTCATATAAAAAACTGGTGTAATTATATCACCAACTGACAGAATCAAATCACCGCCCTGGTGTCTTCGTATCACCCCCATCCGTTGTCACTAAACCACAACCCAGATGCCGTCATGTCACCGCCAAACGTCATCACATCAACACCTGACCACACACCATAACGCCCCCCATAGTATGTCATCAAATCACCACTGGCTCTGCTGCTGCCGTGAAAATAAACAAAGAAAATGTAACTCTGGATGAGCAGCTCATTTAAAAACATGGCCGCGGTGTTGATGTGATAATTGGGTGCTCACTCTTACATCTTGTGTTCATTCCGGGCCAGCGGTTTAAACACAAACACACACACACTAATTAAACGCGAGCACAACAAAAAACACCATGAGTCGATCAAAGAGGGCCCTCGGGCCTTCGTACACCCCACGCGTCGGAGCCTCGCGTAATAATGAATCACATCGGTGCTTCTTCAACTTCCTGAACATTGAAAAGTGTTGTTGTTTTTTTTCGCCTGGTCATTTACTGCACCCCCCCCCCCACTTGCTATTATCCTGCAAGGCTAATAGAACTCCCCCCTCTTAACCTCCTTCTTGTCTTCATAATTAACCTTTTTTTTTTTTTAACTTCATTTTTTTTGGCGGTTCTTGTAAAGAAACTTGGAAGATGACAAAACAAAAGTAATAATTGTTGCGTGAAATTTTCTAAGAGGAGCACGTGGAGTTCCTTCCCCTCCTATTCCCCACTCCCAAGACACTCAGGGTGCAGGAATAATGGAATGCCCATTTTTTTTTTTCGTAGGGGTGAATCTATTACTTGCTGATAACAAGATTGTTGACCTCCAAGTCGTTGACCGAAAGTGTTTGTTTGTTATAAACGCTTTTGTTGTATAATTTGTTGTTGTTTTGTTTGTTGTTATTTTAAAGATGAATTTTTAGTCTTATGGCGTCTGTGCGAGGCCTTATATTTTTGATGTCCATTGTGTGAGGGCGTTTTTCTTTTTCTGGTTGGGAGGCGATCCTCCGAGGACGTTAGTCTGACGGTGTGTGTCTAAGGGCGATTACGTGAGGGCATATTTCGTCCGAATGCTTGTGAAGTGGGGTTAGACTTGTTTGAGTGAGTAAATGTCCGAGAAGGTGTGCGAGGGTTGGACTTTTGAGGGCGTTTGTGTGGACTTGCAAGTAGATTAACGTTCTCCAAACGTGAACTCCTAAATCGTAAAAGAAAAGAGCTTGCCACTAGTTCACAGGACGCTAGTTTAGTGTTGTGTGCATTATGTGGCAGTGCTTCAGACATATCCAAACGTTTTGTTTCTTACTTTCATAAAACCATTTGGTTTTGTAGACCCCCTATTAAAAGATTGAATTTTCTTTTAAGTAGCCCACTCAGACCAATACACCATAGACACGACCGTTCAGTAGTTTCGTTGACCACACAGAGCCTGAATGCATTTACTTTTACTTTAACCCAAATAAACGTCCATTGAGCGTTAGAGACGGGGTAGACTTGTATGACACGTTCGTGCCCCGTGGAAAGTTACTGGCGAGTTTTTATTTATTTACCTGGGTTCAAATTTGTTACCTTCGGGATTGCAATCTGACGCTCTTTCTCCTACATCACCGAGTACTTTTGTGTGTGTGTGACGTCAGGTTTTGTTGACCTACAATGTTCCACTTTATACATTATCTTAATAGGTACAAGCGGTACAACTCCATCCGAGGGACTCGAAAAAGTCATTAAGGTCACATACATCGTACACATACACAAACACATACACACAGGACTAATGTGTCACCTTATCTAGGTCATTGACTTTTTGCCATGACCCTCGGAACTTTTCTTATCTTTCTAACTCTACCTGATATGTAAGCGATAAGCCTTTGTTGTTGATGTATTAATTTATTGAATAACATCAACAACACCGACAGCTACAAAAGCAGATGCACACGCACACACACACACTGATGTGGGGGCATAGCTCTTTATTTATTCATCATCGTAATTTCCGAACAAACGATCATCGGAATTCCCGGAGGGCAGAGGTCAAGGGCTAAAGCAAACAAGAAAAAAATTGCTTACAGGCAATTATTAAATCTGGACAGAATGAAAAATGCGATGCTGGGCAGAGAACAAGAGCATCGCCCCTCCCCCCCTACCTTTTTTATCCCCCCCCCCCCCCCCACCAAATCGGATTTCGCCCTTTCGGCCCCTTAAGCCTTTCTTTCTCGGGCCCCCGTTTTATTAAATGGCGACAGAATTTTCTGGCGTGAAATACAAGGTAGTTAACTTTTTTGTTTGTTTTGTTTTTTTGATTTTAAATGTCCTGTCTCGTGATTGGTTTAAGTTTATGTTGTGAGCCAAAAGCGGTTTATGAGACGTTTAAAATGATTGGTTCAAGGCAGACCGGATATTATTTTTCTGCAGAAAAGAAGGGTATCCTTTGTTTTATGTATTCATGTCTAGGTTAAACGAAAAAACATCACATTTGACAGCTTTCTTGTAATTTTGAAGTAAATGAGACTAGCGTAATTTGTGCGAAAAGATTTTCACTCTATATTTGTCAAAGTTGACAGCTTCTTTTGTGATAAACAGTATATCTTTCGCTCTCTCTCTCTCTCTCTCTGTCTCTCTCTCACTCTCTCTCTCTCTCTCTCACTCTCTATCTCTCTCTCTCTCTCTCTATATATATATATATATATATATATATATATATATATATATATATACAGAGAGAGAGAGAGAGAGAGAGAGATATCTATATATATATCATTTGAATATTTTGTTCCTTTGTGATAAACCAAACCAGATGTTTCAATATACAAATGTGTATCGTCTGACTAATATTATCTATAGGAAATTTAAAACAGCGTTCAAATGTTTCTGTGGGCCATGTGGTCCAAAGCACAGTGCATATCCAACTTCACTTTTCCGCAAAAAATGTTCGGTCCCCGCCGGACCCGGGACAAATTCATAGCATTCTTCAGAATTCGAGCCCGGGACCATCGGTACGCAACCCAGGGCTATACTAACATTTTTTCTTTTTATTAGATTTTTTTTTTTTTGGTGGGGCAGGGTGTTTTTTTTTTTAATTATTATTGAGTTTCTCAAAAGTCATTATTTTTGGTCATTGTTGACTCGGGGAGGGGTGTAAAAATGACATAGGAATCATTGTTTGGCCTAATTAAAGGGACGGTCCCTGCATATAATATACTACACCGACTACACCCACGCGCCATGGCGCGAGCAGACGACAACCCTCGCTAGATATAAATATTTCCAAGAGGTTAATAACCTTGTCACCACCTACGAGAAACAGAGCCCAGTAAAGATGTATGCTACAGTTGTTTGCGTGTGTGCGCATTACTGTGTTTATGTCTGTTGACTGAATAATGAACTAGATTAAAGCTGATAGGGGCTGTCACGATTCTGGATTAAATCGTAACCTTATTAGTACTCATGGATAGATCATAGCGCAGAAGTAGTGTAGAACTAGAAACATAGGTTAGCGTAGAGTTAGATTAGGGAGTAGAAAAGTAGCCTGACGCCATTACCTCTTTCCCTCTCTCACGCAATAGGAACACCCCAACCACCCTCTCCTCACCTCTCTTTAACCCTCTCTACACTCTGTCATTCCCGAATTCAGAGTTTGCAACTTGACTCAGCCAATCTGGTATTACACTATTTGTATGTGTGATTGTATGTGTGTGTATTCTTTAATGTATGTATATATATATATATATATTCTATTATGCTGTCAATTATGATTCATGTTGTATTTTGATAGTACTACTCATTTATTTTGCTAAACTCAGCATACCTGTAGACACCTTTTCATTATCTCCCCTTTTCGTCCCCTACTCAGCGCCCGTGGGCATAACCCTTTGTCCACTCGAAGTAGTGACATCTGGAGCGAAGCGCCTCGCACATACAAACTGGTACATCAAGGGGAGATAAGTCATTATCTTATCCTTTGTATCTCTGTTTACGTCTACCCACCCCCCCCCCCTTTTTCCCTGGGCCCCACCCCGCAAAAGTCGGCGGTACCAATTGTATACCCACTCCTAAATCCCCCCCCCCCCCAATAGTCAATCCTTTATGCAAGCAAACCAGCCAACCAGAACATATGTAATTCTAAACTAATGGAGCTATCCAATCAAATTGACCACTGATCACGTGACTAAAATTCAGGAAAGCGCGCTTAACTAGTTTTAGGACACTTCGGCTCAAGCGTGAGGCGGAGAAGGTTGTTCGATTCTAGCCTCCACTTATTCAGTTGTTCCATAGGATATACCGCCTGCATGTGTATAGATAGATATTTTGTCAGTCTAAGTACTTTCATGAACACAGCTCCGGTTGCCTAATGTTTTGGATAACCTAGCAGTACCATGTGTTGAGTGTTAACTGAAGCCTGTGCAAATTCATATATGTATCTTGCCATTGAGTGAAGAATTGAAATGATAATAAACACCTGAACTTAACCAGCGATTTATTTGCCTACTTAGAACTATTGTGCGTCCGTCATAATATCTAACGAGCCAAGAGAGAAATAATAATTATTCCAGGGCGATTCCAGTCACGGTAATTCATACCCTACGACGACCTGCCACTACTACCCCACTCGCCTACGACTCCGCACCCCTCTCATCGCCCAACTTCTGCCAGGTTGATGTCCTAATCCTAAACACATCCTGACAGGGGCTGCTGTTTTAATTTTGTTAAATTCCTGGGCGCTATTATTAACTATTTATCGTTAATATGTTCTGGGTTAGCAAAGCAGTTCAGTTTTTATTTGCCGTTTGCTAGATATATTTTTTAGATGGAAGATGGGGAATTAAAATAACGGTAGGCTACCCTATTTCTTCTAATTAGCATTAGTCGAACCGTAAATTTGGTAGTTTGTCTCGGTGTTTGACGGAAACCGACTCGTGCGCTCGGCTGTCAGTCTCGGAGTTTGGCGGAAACCGACTCGTGCGCTCGACTGTTGGTCTCGGTGTTTGACGGAAACCAACTCGTGCGCTCGGCTGTCAGTCTCGGAGTTTGACGGAAAGCGACTCATGCGATCGGCTGATTGTCTCGGCGTGTGACGTAAGTACAATAGAAGCTCACTCCGTTGTTAGTTAGGTACATCGTCGAGATAATAATATTCTGAAACGTTTAAAGAGTGTTTGGTTGTGGTGAGTGGGGGGGGGGGGAGAGAAAGTAGAAGTCCTGCATTGTGGAAATCATTAAGAATTATAAGGCATGAAAGGTTAAGGCAGGGGAGGGCATGTTCTATTTTAATTTACACTATCTTTCTATCTTATTTCACCCTATCTTTTAAGTTCCAGGGCTGTGGAGTCGGTAGATAAATGTTCCGACTCCGCTCCGACTCCTCATTTTTTTTGGAATTCCGACTCCAACTCCGACTCCAGGTACCAAAATTTCATCCGACTCCGACTCTTCGACTCCGACTGATAAATGGTAGATTAATGTTTCGACTCCAACTCCGACTCCGACTCCTCATTTTTTTTTACTTCCTACTCCAACTCCGACTCCGACTCCAGGTACCAAAATTTCCTACGACTCCGACTCTTCGACTCCGACTCCACAGCCCTGCTTTTAACATTGTAAATAAATATATTTAAATGTTCTTATCGCCCTCCGTTTCCTCTACTGCATTGTCAAACTTTCACTTGTGTCTTTCTCTCCGTTACCCCCCCCCCCGCCCCTCCCCTCCACCAGCCTTCTCTCCCTCCCAGAATATCGTTAGTGTCAAAACGTGCTCCGGGTTAACGACCCGAGGAAGTGGCGACAAGTTGGGGGAGGAGGGAGGGGGGGGGAAGGGGTTACGGGGCATCTGCGGAAACATCTTCGACTCTCAAATTACCGTCACTTACGGAGTGTGACGTGGGAGGGGGTGGGGTGGGCGCCCGTTAATTTTGATGAGGTCAGCATGTATAACCCCATCGCGCACCGATTCACCCCCCCTACCTCAGCCTATACTACAAATTCTACTTACCCACCCCCCTCCCCATTTCCTTTCCCCCACCATCTCTGTTGACGTATTGGGGGGGGGGGCAATAGTAAAACAATTATAAAAATGTAAAATAAAAACAAAAGAAAAATTATACTTTCTCACCCCCTCCCACCCCTCGTTCACTCCCGCCCACACCGAGGAATGGATTATGTTATAAGCATTGTATTAGGGCACATTATCTCCCTCCCCCCTACACACACACACACACACACCAAAGCCTCAAACCTACACACACTTACTTATACCAGCTGTGCGTGCTTATGCCAACCATTATCTCCACTTTGGTGGTGGTGGGGGGGGGGTCATAAATTTCGCGATGTTTTTGTTTTTTCGTTTTCTGGTTGATTAAAGAACAGAAACAAAAGAAAATATCTTCCCGTGCTGTTTACCTGTTTTCATTTATCTGCTGTTTACTTCCTGCTGTTCACTGCCTGCTGTTTACTTTTTAGACTTGGAGTTATAGTGTGTTTTGTTACTTTTATCGATGTCTTCTTGTAGGACATCACGGAAAGTAAATGGTAAGAAAAATTCATCGTCCGAATTTCCAACATAAGCGAGAGATATTTTTAGGCCGTTGATAAAATGACAATTTTTAAAACTGTAGGTTGGCCCTTTCATACCATATCATCCTTGTAGCTCTAGTCTTGCCTGTTTGTTTAGCTTTAAAAATCCAAGGGGCTTGTGCCGCCAGCACAATGTCCAGATGCTTGCTATAAAGAAGATTGTCAATTACATACCAGTACCAGTAGCGCAACTAAAGGATGGACGAAGAGGGCCGCCACCACAGGCGCCACCCCAGTTTGGAAAGGCCCCAAAATGGCACTTAATAGTAGTATTTAAACAAAACAAACAGCAACATTCGCTGAAAAAAAAGTGTGTAAAAAAATGTCTGATACAATTTTAAGATTCGACAACACATTTAGGCTTTGCTTAGATTACTAATAGGGTTTAAATGAAAACAGACATTCTAGATATTATGTCGATTTCCGCCACTGCCATTTTCTATAATTACACCACTAGTTAAGAACAATCGCATTTCGACAAGTGTTGTTTTTAAATAATAAGTACTTTTTTTGGTAATTCTTTACCTGCGTTAGCCCACGAGCTTTATAGGGGTGTTATAGGAACGATTTTCAAATATCCATGGCAAATTCATACGAATGAAGTCATTAAATGTCTCGCTAACGATATTTAGGCTTTAAAAAAATAAACAATAATTTTAAACGTGATTTTTTAGTTTTTTACTATTAATTTAACATAAACAACGCCATTTTGGCATTTTTGGCTTGTGACTTCACAGGAGAAGAATTACCATCCCTTACCTATATAAACTAACCGATACTAACCATGAGCTATTAAAATGAATGAAATTTTAATATCGCATAGGTTAGTATCGGTTTATTTATATAGGTTAGGGATGGAAACCCCTTGACGACAGTGGTCGACATGGCGTTGTTTTATGCTATATTAATAGTAAAAGATCGCGATTAAAAATATTTTTTTCTAAGTCTAAATATCGTTTGCGAGACATTTAATGACTTGATTTGTGAGAATTTGGCATGAATCTTTAAAAAATCTTTCACATAGAACCAAAAACCTCGTGGGCTAACGCAGGTAAAGAATTACCGTTTTTTTTTAGTCCTGACTGTTTAGGCAACCCATTCCTTGCCCCTTTGCCATACAGAAAGACATTTTATGCGATTATTCCTTGCATAAGTAACAAAGCGCTTGTTGTTGCTTTTTAAATAATCTCCGCTTCTTTTGAATAGATTAGTATGTTTTCTTTCTAAGTTAGAATATAATGGTTCTATGTACTTGACAAAAAAAACTACTTTTCTCTCTCCCCCCCACCCCCTATCTTCCCCTATGAAGTGTTTCTAAACTTGACGAGTTTGTTCTAACAGTCGTTACAATAATATTGTCAGACGTTGACTCCTTGACGACGATGGTAAGCGAGCGACGACTTGATTATAATCCATAACAATTATTAGTTTCTATCTTAGGATATTTAAACAAAAAAAACATAGATAAATAAAAGCACTCGTATAGAGCTAAAAGCACTCGTATAGAGCTAGCAATGAACGACGCGCCTCCCCGCTCCCACAGCCGCCCAATTCGGGGGGGGGGATGGGGGAGGACATCACTCAGACTCGGTTGTGTTCTAGAATCATTCTCTCCCCCCCCCCCCAACCTAAAGTTATCCTAATTATATACCATTATCTCGATTTCATATTGTGGCCAGATTGGGTATCACACGACGCTCACATTATTCTCATATTACAGAAAACGGTTAGTAAGAATAACAAAAAAAATATAAGAACACAAATTTTATAACTAGCGGCTTTTAGTATTTGTGTTAATAACACACAAGTTATTGATAAACTATTTCGTCTTTTTTTATAGCTGAGTTTGTTCTCGTAAAGTGTTTTGTTCGATAATAGCTAAAAATAAATACCTCACTTCCTTCTCATTATATATATATATATAAAGAAAACAAGAATATATATATCTATTCATATCTATATATTATATATCGAATGTACTTCTCTTGTTACAAATTAAAAATTTGTTTTTCCCAGTTATACTTTTCAAACGTTGCTTGTTGTTATTTCGTTGTTAATTGTTACCGTAATTATTTTTTTTTTAAACTGTTTAAATCTTACTGTTTCCCGAAATGATAATGGCGATACCGACGACTCTCACAATAAGACCTGAGATAATTATAACTGGATAAATTGAGGATTGTGTGAAGGAGGAAGTGAGAGACAGAGAGAGAGAGAGAGGGAGAGAAAGAGAGAGACAGAGAGAGAGACTTCGGTTGGGTGGAGTGAGAGAATGATTGAGAATGATTATTTTTCCATCAGCAACTGCGCTTCTGCATCCAGGTTTATGCAAATGTAAAGCATGCGCCAGTTTGAATAGGAGAGAGAGAGGGGGGGGGGAGATAACTTATTGACGGAAACATAGAGAGAGGTTTTCTGTTGGACATTGGTGGTGTGCGTTAACATTGAGAGGAGGGATACTGTGTCCATGTTGAGGTCTCGTCCGAAATTGTAGTGGTCATTCGTGTAATTGGTCATATGAATAAACCAGAGATATATATTGGTCATATTTTAAATCGTCCATACGACCTGGTACCATATCGTGCATATTTGTAAATGCTCATATGAGCTAGAATCGCATCTGTCATTTTTGTACGTGGCCTAGAATTGTTATTGCAATTTTACTGGTCTAGAGTGTACCTGTGAATATGTTCTTAAGTCATACATTTATAGCAATTTTCTTTTTATCTAGGGTTTAAGTTGCTGGATCTTAAAACAACAAGTCATAAGAGTGACTACAGGGTGTGTAGACAGCTTAGCTAGTAGTCGATAACTAGTTTATATACCAACGCCATAAGTACAGAACAATACTAATTACTACAGATAATGGATAATGGAATGTCAAGATAGTCACTTGACCCGCTATGTTTTCACATAAACACCATACTAACAGCATACTTCACACGAACCATGGCGAATAATAAGTTAACGAACAATTAATTTTTTGGCGAGCGTAGACTCTGTATCCGTTGATCTTATGTAGCTGGAAGACTTGATGCGATACTTATAGGGCTATCCCTTTACACCCGCCCCCCCCCCCTCACACACAACCCTTCCCACGACCCCTCCCCCACCTGACATATGGTCATTTTGATTATCAGGTGTGTGTGTGTGTTCCGCATTTTTAATTAACCTGATTTCGACTCTTTTTTTTTATTATAATTATTTGTTTACTGTGCTCGGAATTTTGACGTTTCGGTATTTGACAAGACTTAGCAAGAGTATTTATTTAGTGAATGGCACACAATACTCGAGTCTTTAGTAAATTAGTTCTGAGGATTGGTACTGATGATACTTGCATGGTAGATTCTCAGTTCATATATATATCTATACTCTATTCATACTTTGGCGTATTTAGGCATGTTCCACATGTTCCATTGGAACAGGGGCCCCCACACATCACAATTTTTTTTTATTGTGACATCCTCATCCTTTAGTTGAAAATATAAAATAAATTGATTCCATTGCAATTTTAAGCGCTCCAGTCCAACCAAGCTAAGCGTAACATACAATTTATGATTTTACGGGATGTAACATTAATTAACGGCACTTTTCTGATGTATGCGGAAGGCATGACATGGGCACGAGGGGCCCCCACATAAATTTGGGAACAGGGCCCCCACAATCCTAAATACGGCCCTGTATACATACATAAATTCTGTTTAGATGTATACAATCAATATAAGCCAATGGGCTTTGTCTCGGCGGGAAGATGCACGCGGGTTGTCGACTCCTGGTCTGTTATTTACGATCGTCTTTGTTGCTGGGGGTGTTGTATCCTGTGTCAAGAGCTCAATAATTAAATAATATATTATGTGATACGTATCATAATTTTATAACATAAAATCATATATTATATTAATAGATGTGTAGATATATGTTTTTTAATTATATTCGTGTGACAGACGTATGTTGTGATGGGTGTGTTGCAAACTCTGCTAATATCGAGGGGAAAAAAAAAGACAAGAAATAAACAAATAACGCACTGAACTAGATGTCTGCAGCATAAATAAATAAAAAAAAATGACAACAAACAACAAACGAAATAATAGACACAATACAATTTAGCGGTTATGTAGATTGGGAGAGTGAATATGATAATGGAGTTGAACAAATGCTCTGTTTTCTTAATTGTGCTTATGACTTTAGTTCAAAAAGTTGCATCCATTTTTTAAATCAATTATTGATTGTTCGTCTCAATAAGATATCTAATACTACTCACTATATTCTAAAGTACCTATCGGATCCAATAGATCTACAGGGCCGGTGAAGCAGCGTTCACCAGTTTCTGTGGCCACGGCATACTAGGGGAATGATCTTGATCTTTACTTTACCCCAACTAATGACAGGTACCCATCAGAGCTGGGTAGACTCAGGGTATTCACCAGGAGTCGAACCCAGGACCTTCGGTACGCCAGCCGAACGCGCTGCCGCTCGGCCACCATGCCCCATCACCATATAGAGCTTTTTTTTAAAATTATTCACTCAATATTTATAATTATTGTTAATTAGCTCTGCTATATACGCATATACATGTGTTTGATCTGAATTTTTGCTTTCAACAGGTGATGCAAACAAAATAAAAATGGTGAAAGTGAAGAGGGCAAATCAAGTACCCATTCACATACAGCAAAGTGTTTGTGTCTGAAAAACAACATCAGCAACATGCGTGACCACAGCCACCCAGCTGTTTCTGGTTGAACGATGAGCCGTTGGACTCGAACGGATTGTAAAACAAAGCGCCGCTCCAGTTCTCGATTGCATCTTCTTCTCACTTTAAGGCACTCTGGGCACACAGGTGTGCTGCCTTTTGGATTACCTGTATGCAGATATATACCTGGACATAGAACTCTTCTATCTGGATATACGACCAGCGAGAGGAAGGATTCCTTTAGTTAAAGGTAAGATATATTTGAACATAATTTTGTTCTTTTCACGTTTTTAAATAGTGTTTACAAAGTTTTTGGAAAAATGTTCCACTTGATAGAAATGTTCTACTGGATAGTAGCATTCTAGTTGATGGAAATAATGTGCTCGATCATCTTCTATCTAGAATCTAGAGGATATAAACTTAAAAAAGATAAATAAATAAATAAATCCCCGTGCTACTTAGCATGCAAGACATTCCTGCCATGGAAGATTGTGATTAATTTCTTCTGAAGTTGAATAATAGCTTTCTTTTTTACACCGCAGATCTCGCTGTCTCTCTCTCTCTCTCTCTCTCGATCTATCTCATTTTATACCCTCCCTCCACTCTCTCTCTCTCTCACTCTTTGTTTGTTCATGTTTCTTTTATCTCTCTCTCCCTCTTTCTATCTATTAATTGTTGACCCTACATCCGCCCCAGTGTGGAAGCCGTCCAAAGTTTTCTGCCTAAGCCATTTTTTTTAAAGTGAGTATTTCTCTACCTGGTGCTAGTTTTGGTTAGTGTAATAGGAACGTTGTCCAGAATTATACAAAGGTGGCCCCTTATGATACAAATGCGGACCGCTGTGACACAAAGGTGGCCCCTTATGATTCAAAGGCGTTTGTGATGCAAAGGTGGCATCTTATGATACGAAGTTGGTCCATTATTATCATGATACAAAGGCGGCCCGTTGTGTACCATAAGTGGCCCCCTTATGATACAAGGCGGTCCATTGTGATACAAAGGTGGTACTTTATGATACAAATGTGGTACTTTATGATACACAGGTGGTACTTTATGATACACAGATGGTACTTTATGATACACAGGTGGTACTTTATGATACACAGGTGGTACTTTATGATACACAGATGGTACTTTATGATACACAGATGGTACTTTATGATACAAAGGTGGTCCCTTGTTGCTAATGTATAATTATTTATGATCGACATTTGGTCGTTTCTGTTATCAGTGTGTGTGTGTGTGTGAGTGTGTGTGGTCCGCCGGCCCTATAGAATAAGAGTTTAAATATAAATTGGCTTGTAAATGTTTTTCTTTTATAAAGTGTGAAAAAAAAAAGTTTTGGGAATTTTTAAATATTTTAGAATTAGATTATTGTGTCATTCTGTTGAAAATTTAAGCGAATATCTTCTTCTATGTGTCGTCTATGTTTCTTGTGTTGTCTATATTTCTTCTCTTTCTGACTCTTCATAAGTCTGATGTCATTTAAGATAAAATTTTGATTGAATACCGAACTCCTTCATTTTTTTGTCTCTGGTCTCCAATGATTGAGTAGTGAATGCCAAAAGTTAAAAGTTCTGGATTGAATGTGAGGCACTTGTAGGATTGATGATTGCCAGCACAGTTATTCAGGGAGAGAGCGCAAAAAAAAGACGAATGTTCGACATTCGTGGTTGGATGACGAGTAGGATGACGAGTGGGATGACGAGTTGGATGACGAGTTGGATGACGAGTTGGATGACGAGTTGGATGACGAGTTGGATGACGAGTTGGATGACGTGTATGGTGACGAGTTGGACGTCGAGTTGGATGACGAGTTGGATGTCGAGTTGGATGACGAGTTGTTAGACGAGTAAGACGACGAGTTGGATGACGAGTAGGACGACGAGTTGGATGACGAGTTGTTAGACGAGTTGGATGACGAGTTGGATGACGAGTTGTTAGACGAGTTGGATGACGAGTTGGATGCAGTGTAGGATGACGAGTAAGACGACGAGTTGGATGACGAGTAGGACGACGAGTTGGATGACGAGTGCTGCATTGGATGTAAATGGGGGACATAGATTGGGCGTAAATCTGAAAGTGTGTGTTTTGTTAAGTTTTTCTTTAACCATTGAAGCTAAAGACAAGCAAAAAAAATAAATAAAAAAAGCAGTGTCAGCTAACTGCAACATCTGCGGGCTTGTTCTTTTGTTAACTGTCATTCTTTCAGGCGAGTTAATGACCCTAAAAGATAAATACCGCGTCTATTGTGTTGTTCTTGTTGGTATTACTGGCGCTAGTGGTACGGACGTCACATATGAACGGTAATGAATAGGCAAGTACAAGTACCAACGAGACTGAATTACTAGTCTACATTAATCATTGTGTTTGGTGCTGTTGATTTGGGTCATGGTTCTCTGTCATTGTTCACTTTTGTTCACTAGCCCTCACTATTTCTCCCCCACCTCCCCCACACAGTATCACAAACCACTTTCCCATTTTCCCTACTCTCAAGTCCGATTAGCTGGAGAATGTTGAAGATTAAACTTCACACCCGTTGGGGAAAGTTTGGAGAATAAAAACAACAACAGACTTTGATTTTTCCAGTTTGGTAAAAACCGACGAAGGTTTTTGGAAAGATTGTGAATTTGGCTATAAACGACAAAGCGGCATGCACATAAAACAAGTCATTAAATTTAGATTTAAAAACAAACAACGCCTGGTTTTAAGTTGGAAGGCACGCTCAGCGTGTGTGTGTGTTTTTCTTGAATATGCGGACGAGTACTGCGACCAACGCCAACAAACATGGACTACACTAACAGACAGTGAACACATACCGGTATACATCGGCTAATGGTTTGGGAATGACCCCCCCACTCCCCTTAAGTTTGGCAAAGGTTTGTGGACAGATTCGACATTTCGAAACGAATTTTTTAAAGACGAGCTTATAACAATACAAGGCCATTACTTCTTAAAGTTCTTTATTGTGATTTCCCTTCAGTAGGCCAACCATTTTCTCGCGTCTTTTACTTCATTTCTTTATTAACTTTCTTTTTTCTTTTAAACTTGGGATGTGTGTCAAATACTGCAAGCAGTATACATAACTATAACTCGAGCCATTAATTGAAATATTAATTTACAAGTTAAAATAAACAATTAGAAAGTTGATATTTAACTATTAAAATTTCAGCAAATCAGTTCATCATAGATATCCTGCCTCCGGGGGCTCTGTGACATTTGTGTTGGATTTCCCAATATATCCGTGTTACCTTTAATTTTATCTAGAATTTGTGTATGTGTGCACTGTGCATGTTGGTAACTTTTTTTTATTTCTATTTACTTTCACTCATAAAAGAAACATTAAAATGATAGTCGATAAACCTTCAGAAAACAAATCGCCAAATCCGAAAAGCGACGAAAACCGAGGCAATTAATTTCTAATGAATAAATGGAAAATCTATTCATTCGCTCTAGACACTATAATACACTATAATACACATACCCTATTTACGCATGTGGGATAGCGTCCGAGACACATTATACCGCCTAGAGTCCCCGAGGCTCAGTGAGGAGGAAGAAATGAGCACAGCGTTCCCACCCCAACCCCGCCCTGGTGCCTGGATGCCCATGCCTATAATTTTGGAATTCCGCTACCGGGCGAGCCACCACGCTAATGATCCGAGGGGAATTCCCGCAGTGGGAAAAATAGTGCATGTGGCTGCGGAAACCGTGCCCTAAAATACACGGCACCCCGAAGGGATGGCTGGAACCCCGAAGGGATGGACAGAACCGTGGTGTATCCCTCCCCCTTGGTCCACCCCTGAACAGCGTTACGCCCTGGAAGTAAGAGCCCGAAGGCGCGTCCGTTGTTCTTTTAGGCAATAATAGCCTGGAGTATGGATGACTGCGTCAGGGAGCGAGATGGGGGCAGATTATTCATATTTGGAAGAAGACACGAGGTATCTATCTGGAATTGCTTGAAAAGTCATTTGCGGTAACATGCATGCGAGAACCGTAAGTTTGATATTGACGGCAGGGCATAGAATAATTGAAAATTACCGGATGCCATACATTGTCACTTTCTTATCCTCTTTGTTTGTCCAAGATGTAAAGGATGATTAAAACCGATCCCGTGTCAAGTTAATGTCGCTTTTGTTTTCAAACAGGTTTCTCTGTCCAGGAGACAATGTAATCAATAGTTAGAAGTAAGCACAGAGTTCTTTATCTTCGAACTGTTGAGTGCAGTAGTAGAAAATTGCCGCGGCGAGTAGACATCCGTCTCCAAAATGTCCAAACTGACAATCTCTTTTGGTTATTATTTAGAACAATGGGTCGTCAACTTTTTCATAATGGTGTGCTTAAGTAAGATTTCTAATTCACTCCAGCGTCAATCTGTGTCAACAATGATTTTTTGTAGAGAGACTTGTGTTGCCTTTTTTAGGAAGGGGGATGTCCGTGTGCCATTGAAAATAGCTCTGCGTGCCATGTATGGCACCCGTGCCTTAAGTTGCCAATCCCTGGTTTAGAACACCAGACAATTATTGGCACATAACGCCTTCAGAACATCTCTCTCTCTCTCTCTCTCTCTCTCTCTCTCTCTCTCTCTCTCTTTATTTAATAATTTGTATCATTTCAATGTGTACTTACAATCGAGAAGAAGACGCGCCAGACTGCTTTGACCAACGTAAGTAATTGTGTTTGCCGTCCGTGTCCTCGAACGCTTATCTTCTGATCTTCAATTAGGTCTGGCAGAAAATTGTTTCGGCCATTCACGGGGCGATTCGTTCGTGATGATAGCATCGTTGGAAGCCGTTTCTGCCTCTTGTCCAGATGTGTTGATTTTGTTTTATTTATTTATGTGTGTGTATGCCTGTGCGTGTGTATGCCTGTGTGTATGTACTGTGTGTAAGTGAATATAATATTGTAAGTCCGTGTTTCCACTAAAGGTTGAGATCGAGAAATTAAAAAAATTGACCTCTCCCTTCCATCCCATTGCAATGAAAATGGACAATATCTCTGAGAGAGTCACCGGTTGTGTAGGGTAGTTGTTTTGAAGGACTACTGGATTGCAGGACCTCTTGTTTGAAGGACCGCTGGTTCAAAGGTCCATTGGTGTGACGGACCACTGGTTTGAAGGACCGCTGAAGGGTCATTGTTTTGAAGGACCACTGGTTTGAAAGGTCATTTTTTAGAGTTTAGAAGGACCACTGATTTGAAGGGTCATTGTTTAGAAGGACCACTGGTTTGAAGGGTTATTGTTGAGAAGGACCACTGGTTTGAATGGTCTTTGGTTTAAAAGGTCGCTGATTTCACTGGTCTGAAGGACGACTGGTTAGGTAGGACCATCGGTTAGTTTTTTTCTGGTCCAATGTCATTATGCTTGTGGGAGAAAGGTTTTTTTTTTCATTTAAGTTTGTGTGTGTATGGGTTCGAGGGGGGGGGGGTGTCAGTTTGCCAGCCATAGTTGTGAGATATCACTAATGACAGTAATGATTTAGTTGTGTATTTTAATGCTGCCATCGCTCCATGGTTACATTACATTATAATTTTAAGGAGAAGTGCACGTTTTAAATGTTTGCACTTTTCAAATCGTTGGATTTTAAACATACATTAACTGTGTGGACACGGTGGCCGAGCGGCAGCGCATTCAACTGGAAGGTCCTGGGTTCGAATCCCGGTGAAGGCTAGGATTTGTTTCCCTGGACTTGAGGGTGTCCTCGAGTATACCCAGGCCTGATTGGTACCTGACATTAGTTGGGGTACAGCAAAGCCGGCTGGGCATTGCGCTGGCCACACATCCCCTAGTATGCCGTGGCGACTGAAACTGGTGAACGCTGTTCCACCGGCCCTATGATCAGTTTCGTCCGACGGGTACTTTACTTTTCTACTAAACTGTGTGTGTTTGTCGAGCAGCACATGGTAGTGATGATACAATTATCACTTCTGTCCCTTATTGTATATTTTTTGCTGCTTGGCACACACGTTATTCTATCTAACACCCCTCTGCCATATCCCCCCTGCCATATCCCCCAGGTCCCACCCACCCTGCACACATAATTTAAAAAAAAACAATCGCGCACACACGCACACACCCCAGTGTTATGTAACGCCAACTCAGATGGAGAGAAAAACAACAACAACTAATTAACAACTAACGCAACCATTCGGAAGAAGTCCCATGTGAAATCTGTTTGGTTGTTGTAATACCGATGCAGACTTGGCACTGATCCCACAATGTCCGGTACTGCGTGAAATCTGTTTGGTTGTTGTAATACCGATGCAGACTTGGCACTGATCCCACAATGTCCGGTACTGGACTATTGTTTCGGTCCATAGAATATGTTTGTCTCCCCCCCCCCTCCCCTCCCAATGCATTGTATCGACGTCTTCCAATAGTCACATAAATATGTCTCAAATTCCTTGAATTTGTTGTACAGTTGTACGTTGTTGTTTTGCGTGAATATTTGTCCAAGATGTATGACTTGTGCCCTTTAACATCCTTTATCACCATCCAAGTGATTGAATATAAATTCGACTTCTGATCTAGTGCCAAAAGTTGTTTGTTGTTGTTGTGGCATTTAGATAGAAATATTACTTTATTGAAAGACTATGACTTCTGTATCGGACCATTTAAAAAAAATAAATAACCAATACCCAGTTATTGTATAAGTTCACTGTTAAAGTGTTACACTGATTATATTACTATTTACTAGTCTAGTTAGACAAGTTTAACATATTAGAGACGCCGGCTTATTCAAATATTTATTGTCGATCTATTTCGGATCTTCAGAAGAAATTGTGCATTGCAATATCAATAACTGCCAACCTCCATTAGTGTGGAAAACGTGATAATATTATCTTTCATAGTTTCTAATTTTCCACTATGTAGCCTAATAGGGTATCAAACTTATTTTCAACTTGTGTAGGCTTTTAAACCAAACACGTTTAATGAAGAAATAAAGGTGAAAATTTCAGGCATGAATGGTGGAAAAAAAAGAACTACAATTAATAAGATTTGTGATAACAGCTTAAATACGTTGTCCATTATACACAATGCAAAGTAAATATCTAGTTGCCCCCCCCTCCCACCAAAAAAGTGATCCTACCGGAAATAATGGTCAATTGAAATTAACATTATGAATAGAATGAGCCTGATTAGTTCAGATTTCAGACCCACGTTGAAGGCCAGCGGTTGAGCTGGCTGTCTTCCACTTTGTCCGACGTATTCCTTCAGTTCGAAGACAACACTGCAGTACGACGCCGTGAACAGGTCGCGGCAAAGTCTGCCGGAAACGACAAGATCATGACAGGTTCAACGACCTTTCGCTGACGGAAAGGGGAATTGTAGGATGGTAGGGGGTAGAGGGGTTGCGCGCCAAAATAGAAAAGTCATATTTAACAGAAGAAAGTGGAAAAAAAAGTTGTTGTTTTTTGTTGACCGCGTTTAGGAATAGATCGAGATGTCCTTTCTTATCTGAAGGACAAACCCCACCCTCCAGTTTATTACCCATCATTCAAAGTTTGTGGTTTTGATTTTTCTTCTCGCTGGAGCTATTTTTTTTTTTTAAAGTGCTCGGTTTTTTTTGGCGCTGGCTTCAAAGGTCGCCGATAACGCACGCGACGACGTGACGCAATCAACATGGCGAACGCGCGCGAACATCTTTTAGGTGCTAGGCTTAACCCGCAGAATATGAAAGCATGCAGATATCTCGCAACCACGTTTTGAAATAAATATTCAAGAAATGCCCGTGCTCCCGTGGCGTAGACCTCTCTGTAATCACCGGGCCCAGGTCCATTGCACAATCTGCACAATCACTGCCCCCCCCCCTGCTTTGCTTATTTGTCTTGATGGGGCACGGTAGCCGTCCGTCCGATTGGCAATCTGAAGGTCTTGGGTTCGAATCCTGGTGGAAATTAGGATTTTTTTCCCATGGCTTAAGGGTGTCCTGACCTCTACCCAGCTCTGATGGGTACCTGACATTACTTGGTGTAAAGTAAAGGCGGCTTGGAATTGTGCTGGCCACACATCCCCTAGTATGCCGTGGCCACAGATACTGGTGAACTCTGCTTCAACGGCCCTATGATCAGTTTCGTGCGAAGGGTACATTACTTATTTGTCTTGGCAGACAGAAAACTGCATAAATAATGCTAATTAGCTCCACTTGGTGTAAAGTAAAGGCGGCTTGGAATTGTGCTGGCCCCACATCCCCTAGTATGCCGTGGCCACAGATACTGGTGAACTCTGCTTCAACGGCCCTATGATCAGTTTCGTGCGAAGGGTACATTACTTATTTGTCTTGACAGACAGAAAACTGCATAAATAATGCATTTATTGTAACGTATAGCTGACACACTGGGTAGACATGGGCATTTCCAGGTTCACTGTAGGGGAAAGATCGTGCATTAAAAGGAATTATCTTCGCTAGGTCGTCCTGACTTCATATCAACACGTTTCCCACCCTCAAGGGTTCTCAAGTTTTCAGTAGCTAACAATGTGTATGTGAGGGAAAGAAAGAGAGAAAACATGATAGTGCCACAAAGTGCCGCGCCAGGGGTCGCATTGGTTTGCTGACGAATCGTCATGTAGATTGTTGTCCCTCTGCGAAATGTCTTTTCTTTTTCTTTTTCTCTCTACGAAATTGCGAGAGACTAGATTTACAACTAGGAGCTTGTCATTTGTTGCACGTCATTACTTGACGGTGGTTTTAAATACATAAGATTACATATTTAATCATCTTGGTCTTCCCCCGCGTATTTACACGGAGAACCTAACTTGTCACATTAATTTAATGTAATACTCACGTCATTAGCTTATTAACAGCTGGAGTTTGCGTTGAGTGAAAGTGTGTGTGGGGGGGGGGGGGAGGGGGGAGTCGCTCAGAAGAAGGGAAAGTGAGATATTGAGAGAGAGAAAGAGAGTACAGTTATTTGCAACATATTAATAAAAGAGTAACTTCTATTGGACGTTTGGTTTAAAATGGCTACAGTAAGGACGAGTTCGAAGTTTTGTTTTTTTCAGCTGTTGATTTTTGATGGGGTGCCCGGCATGCAATCGGGGTTGTGTCGCCAGGAATTTCCACAGTTGCTGATGCCAGGTGCTCACGGGACCAGGGGTTCGAACTCGGGTCCAACGGACTGGCTATTCAACCCCACTCCCTCGCACATCCGCTAGACCACCACCAATGAGAATATACGTTTCAAATTGCTCACGTACGCTGGTGGTCTAATCGTCGCGCGATGGTCTCGTGAGTTTACCACTACGAGATTCTGAACAAAAGTGGCCAGGCATTGTGTCAGCATTGGCTCTGGATGGGGGGCCCTAAACAGCTGGATGGGGGCCTGAACAGCTGGATGGGGGGCCTAAACATCTGGATGGGGGGGCCTAAACATCTGGATGAGGGGCCTAAACAGCTGGATGGGGAGCCTAAACAGCTGGATGGGGGGGCCTAAACAGCTGGATGGGGGCCTAAACAGCTGGATGGGGGCCTAAACAGCTGGATGGGGGGCCTAAACATCTGGATGGGGGGCCTAAACAGCTGGATGGAGGGCCTAAACAGCTGGATGGGGGGCCTAAACAGCTGGATGGGGGCCTAAACAGCTGGATGGGGGGCCTAAACAGCTGGATGGGGCCTAAACAGCTGGATGGGGGCCTAAATAGCTGGATGGGGGGCCTAAACAGCTAGATGGGGGGCCTAAACAGATGGATGGGGGCCTAAACAGCTGGATGGGGGGCCTAAACAGCTGGATGGGGGGCCTAAACAGCTGGATGGGGGCCTAAACAGCTGGATGGGGGGCCTAAACAGCTGGATGAGGGGCCTAAACAGCTAAATGGGGGGCCTAAACAGCTGGATGGGGGGTCTAAACAGCTGGATGGGGGGCCTAAACAGCTGGATGGGGGGTCTAAACAGCTGGATGGGGGGCCTAAACAGCTGTTTGTGGAAGCCAACACCAAAAAAAAAAAAAAGATAGCGACTTTACCTAATGGCTTGGCCACACAATCCTTGTGGCGTGTATGCATGAGAAACTGGTGAAGTTTTAAAAAATGCCCATATACCGAATAAGGCACTTGGCCGTCTTCTTTGTTTGAATCTATGTAGAGAGAATATCTTATAATCATCTTATAATGGTGAATATAAAGATCTAAAAATTATATATGGTGGGTTTTTTGTTTCTGTTTGGTTAAAATGATATTGTAGTTCATGCAACTAAATAGTGTCTTTTAATAAAGGCCCTTTATTAAGCAAGTAACTAACGAAGGCAGCAGAGTAGCAACGGAGTGTCAGGCTGTGCAATGCACAAGGGCCGAGCTGCTATTGGGGCCTCCCGCGGTTTGCTGGGAGCGGGGAGGGTAAGTCTCCGGCAGTGAACGGAATCCTTTTTATTCTTTTCTTCTTCATTTCGTATTTAGAGTTGAAAGGGCGAGTTTTGGGAGCTGTGCAAAGGAGCTCTCCCTGAAAAGAAGCATTGCCCCATTAAAGAAATGTTTGAGAACTCCTGGGCTACAAGATGTTTCTGTTCGGGCGCCTTGTATCCAGTTACAGCCAATCGATGCTATTACATTAGAAATATGCTGTTGAATTAATTCTTATAGAAAACATCAGCGAGAAGAACATATAGACAGCAGGGCGTTGTTGTTTTTTTTCTGGGAGGGAAAGAGGGAGGGGGGAGTATGGAAAGGAGGGGGCGCAATGCCCACGGGGATGTACTTTTAACTCTTAACACCCGCACGAAAATATGCTCAAAAGTGTTATGTCGAAATCTATTTTTATAAAGCATGTGTCTGTATAAGGTCGAGGACACTTTAACTTCTCTAGGACGTAATTTAACGATTTATAAAACGCACAATTAACATTTCATTTTCTGCAAGTCTCTTTATATGTTTTTACTCCTATATAATATGTAAGATGTGTTAAGCATTTATCATACGCCTGTATTTTTTATATATATATTATTGGAAAAAAAACAAGTTAATGACTTATGTTGTTTATTGCTTGTTGATCTACAACATATGCATCAACATAATATACTACAAAATATGGGCATGACCTTTTTGGTTTACGCAATTTATGTTGTTTGTATGTTGACCTCTAACCCAGTGGCCTACGCAATATTAAAAGGCCGAAGCTCTGCTTCTCTGGGAAGAGAAAAACAAACAAAACCCTCAAAACGTCAAACCCATAATTTGTAGTATATTATTATGTTGACGCATATGTTGTAGATTGGTTGTTGCCGTTGTTGTTACCCGCCGCGCATAACATACATCAATGTCAATGTTGTATTCACGGTCCTCCTATGAGATTAGGGGGGGGAGGAGGAGAGAGAACTGAATTGATTTGGAGATCCCCCCCCCCGCCTACGCCCCCCCACCATCCAAGCCTCCCTCCTTTTTTTTCATCAATGCAAATTGAGTTTTTCAACAGTTTTTCTCGAGCTTTTTGTTAAACTTGGAAACTAACAGGCTCCCAGAAGCTGTAGAAGTGTACCGGTGGAAGTATGTTGGTACCGGTGGAATATGTTGGTACCGGTGGATGTATGTTGGTACCGGTGGATGTATGATGGTACCCGTGGAAGTATGCTGGTACCGGTGGATGTATGATAACACGGTGGAGGTATGATGGTACCGGTGGAAGTATGATGGTACCCGTGGATGTATGATGGTACCGGTGGAAGTATGATCGTACCGGTGGAAGTATGATGGTACCCGTGGAAGTATGATGGTACCGGTGGAAGTATGATGGTACCGGTGGAAGTATGATGGTACCGATGGAAGTATGATGGTACCGGTGGAAGTATGATGGTACCGGTGGAAGTATGCTGGTACCGGTGGAGTATGCTGGTACCGTTGGAAGTATGCTGGTACCATTGGAAGTATGCTGCTGGTTCCGGTGGAAGTATGCTGGTACCGGTGGACGTATGCTGCTGGTACCAGTGGAAGTATGCCGGTAACGGTGAAAGTATGCTGGTACCGGTGGAAGAATGCCGGTACCGGTGGAAGTCTGCTGGTCGTCTTAAAACGATGTAAGGAAGAGGGAGAGAGAGACTTCGTGGGTTGGGGGAGTGGAGAAATGGATTTTAAAAAAAAGGGAGAAAGTTATAGAAGAGGATCAAAAGCAAATATATATAAAACCTCCGTTTATTCATATTTCATGTTTACTTTATCAATGCTTTCTGTATTTTCCTTTTTAAGTTAGAACACAACGAAAAAATAAATGTAAAGTTGGATGAAAATTGGGCGCGTGTGGGTGGGGGGGGGGAGGGTGTAAAAAGGAAAACTTTAGAAAGATGATCCAGTGTGGTAACTAGGCCTACAATTTTATACTCAAATGATGAAGAAGGTTGATATTGTGGATTTGTGTGTGTGTGTGTGTGTGTGTGTGTGTATAGATTTATGTATTCGTGCTAAGATAGTGTTGTTGTTTTTTTTTTTTTAAACCGCTACCAGAATTGAAAGACGAGACCTTCGGAATAGCAAAGCAACGCACTGTCTCAGGGCCACGGTAGTTGAATTTGTTTGTTTGTTTGTTGTTGTTTATTTGGTTTCCTTGGAGAGTCTGCAGTTAAGTGTGTCGTTGGTTGAGTTAAAGATGCCGAAAAAAAGTATCTAAACCAGGGGTCGGGAACCTTTTTTCTGAGCGAGCCATGTATACCACATACTTTGAAAAGTAATTCTGTGAGAGCCATACATTATGTTTAAAACTAAAAATTCAAGTAAATGTGTGCATTTTGTGTAATTTCAATACTAAAAGTACCATAATTAGGCTATGTCTCTGAATTCTTCTGATGCTGAGCTGCAGTAGACTTAAGCTCATTTGTAGAATGAAATATTAATATGCAATTAATATGTAGATCAAAAAGTCTAAAAAAAAAAGGTAATCTTTGTAATTATTAATGTTCAAAGTTCAAAATATAAACTTGAAACTCCGTAAATGGGACAAACAATAATTAATGCAGGAAATGTTTATTTACAACAGTTTTACGTAAATTATTTTAATACTCTAATAATAAAATCTTGTTATAAATACCATAATGTTGAATTTATATAAAGAAATAATAATTAGTCAGTAATATTTGTTATATTACAAAACATAACTTGTTAGGCATCACTATTGAATCAAAATAAGGAAACATTTTTTAATTAACCCATTTCATTTGAGCTAATATTTATAATGTTTTTTTTTCTTTTATGAAAATACATGAAAATACAATTTATAACTTTGAAATGATCAAACTGTAAAAAATATTTTCAAATCATATAAATATTATATGACTGATGAATTTTATGTATATTTTCAAACATTACATTAACTACCCAGTTTGTATGATAACTACGTAACTATTTTGCTTAACGATAGTAAGCGTCTGTTGCAGTCACATGAAACGCGTTAAACATCTCAGTAGAACTGAGATCAAACTATCATTAATATTAGCAGATGTTAGGACGACAGGGATCGGTCGGCGGCAGGGGTAGAACCCGCGACGTGTCGGTTGACAGTCCGGCGATCGAACCACAGGACCAGCCGGACGCACGGACCATAATTGTACTGACCCCTACTTCTTGCTATTTCTAATTAGTATAATAATATGTATGCCTACTGTCGAGGTATATAAGATATTTAGAAGCACTTGCGTTTAAATAACATTTCATCCAAAAATAATCCGATTCAAATAGCTGAGGTGTTCAAATTATATTAGTATTAGGTACCTTTGTACCGCCCCCCCCCCCCCCAATAATCGCCCCCGGGAACGTCAGCGGCCCACTTAAAACCACTTAAAAAATTTGTCTGCGGGCCAGATGCAGCCATCAAAAGAGCTACATCTGCGTCGAGAGCCATGGGTTCCCGACCCCTGATCTACACCAATAGCGCTGCTCTAATTAGTTATATTACATTTTCAATCCATTTTTCCTCCCAATCCATTTTTCAAAGTGAGGATGTTTGTCTATTTGTCGATTTAGTTACTGTGTGGTGCTTTGTGTCTCCCTGGACACTGTGTGGTGCTTTGTGTCTCCCTGGACACTGTGTGGTGCTTTGTGTCTCCCTGGACACTGTGTGGTGCTTTGTGTCTCCCTGGACACTGTTTGGTGCTTTGTGTCTCCCTGGACACTGTGTGGTGCTTTGTGTCTCCCTGGACACTGTGTGGTGCTTTGTGTCTCCCTGGACACTGTGTGGTGCTTTGTGTCTCCCTGGACACTGTGTGGTGCTTTGTGTCTCCCTGGACACTGTGTGGTGCTTTGTGTCTCCCTGGACACTGTGTGGTGCTTTGTGTCTCCCTGGACACTGTTTGGTGCTTTGTGTCTCCCTGGACACTGTGTGGTGCTTTGTGTCTCCCTGGACACTGTGTGGTGCTTTGTGTCTCCCTGGACACTGTGTGGTGCTTTGTATCTCCCTGGACAGTGTGTGGTGCTTTGTGTCTCCCTGGACACTGTTTGGTGCTTTGTGTCTCCCTGGACACTGTGTGGTGCTTTGTGTCTCCCTGGACACTGTGTGGTGCTTTGTGTCTCCCTGGACACTGTGTGGTGCTTTGTGTCTCCCTGGACACTGTGTGGTGCTTTGTGTCTCCCTGGACACTGTTTGGTGCTTTGTGTCTCTCTGGACACTGAGTGGTGTATTGTGTCTCTCTGGACACTGTGTTGTGTCTTGTGTCACTCTGGACACTGTATGATGTAGTGTGTCTCTCTGGACACTGTGTGATGTATTGTGTCTCTCTGGACACTGTGTGGTGTCTTGTGTCTCTCTGGACACTGTGTGGTGTCTTGTGTCACTCTGGACACGGTGTGGTGTCTTGTGTCACTCTGGACACGGTGTGGTGTCTTGTGTCACTCTGGACACTGTATGATGTAGTGTGTCTCTCTGGACACTGTGTGGTGCTTTGTGTCTCCCTGGACACTGTGTGGTGCTTTGTATCTCCCTGGACAGTGTGTGGTGCTTTGTGTCTCCCTGGACACTGTTTGGTGCTTTGTGTCTCCCTGGACACTGTGTGGTGCTTTGTGTCTCCCTGGACACTGTGTGGTGCTTTGTGTCTCCCTGGACACTGTGTGGTGCTTTGTGTCTCCCTGGACACTGTGTGGTGCTTTGTGTCTCCCTGGACACTGTTTGGTGCTTTGTGTCTCTCTGGACACTGAGTGGTGTATTGTGTCTCTCTGGACACTGTGTTGTGTCTTGTGTCACTCTGGACACTGTAAGATGTAGTGTGTCTCTCTGGACACTGTGTGATGTATTGTGTCTCTCTGGACACTGTGTGGTGTCTTGTGTCTCTCTGGACACTGTGTGGTGTCTTGTGTCACTCTGGACACGGTGTGATGTATTGTGTCTCTCTGGACACTGTGTGATGTATTGTGTCTCTCTGGACACTGTGTGGTGTCTTGTGTCTCTCTGGACACTGTGTGGTGTCTTGTGTCACTCTGGACACGGTGTGATGTATTGTGTCTCTCTGGACACTGTGTGATGTATTGTGTCTCTCTGGACACTGTGTGGTGTCTTGTGTCTCTCTGGACACTGTGTGGTGTCTTGTGTCACTCTGGACACAGTGTGATGTATTGTGTCTCTCTGGACACGGTGTGGTGTCTTGTGTCACTCTGGACACAGTGTGGTGTCTTGTGTCTCTCTGGACACTGTATGACGTCTTGTATGTCCTTTTTAGACCACTATACTGTATCTCCACTTTTAACCGTTTGAGAATCATTGTATAATCTGGCACCGCTCACGTCAAAACTTCTGCCGCAGGGCGGGAAGATACCCGCAAACTTTGAATAATCAGGAACCATTGAAAAGATATATTTGGGGGGGGGGGGGGAAGGGGAAGGGGAAGGGGAAGGAGAGATCCATGAGACTGGCGGTCAAAGAGACAAGACGTCTGAAACCATGGCTGTTCCCCTGGAGCCAGAAAGCTCCTGAATGAACACTCGGCGGCGACTGATTCTTGGACTATTCCTCGTTTCCAGGACACATTCATCGGATTTTCTTCTTTTGATCAAAGCCTTTGATTCCTAAAGAAGGGACGGGGGAGGGGGGGGGGAAGGGCGAGCGAGGGGGACGAGGTTGGTTCAGTCCATGGGACAGCGGATGATTCCAGACATCACTCCTGACACAAAGTTCAACGAAGCGAAAGAAATGTGTATATAAAATACCACATAACGACTTTTTATTTCTCTCTTTCTTACATTCATTTTTCTCATTCTCTTTTCTGCCTTTCTTTTTTTCTCTCTTACTTTCACTGACTTTCATTTTTCTCCTTCTCTCTTTCTTTTTCTTGTTTTTTTTCTCTTTCTTTCTCTTTTTCTTTCTTTCTTTCTCCTACTTTCTTTTTTTTCTCTCTATCTCTCTCTCTTTCTCTCTTTATTTGTCTCCCTATTCTCTCTCTCTCTCTCTCTCACTCGTTCTCTGTCTTGATCTTTTTTTTTCCATATTTTTTTCATTTCCTTTTTATTTTCTGTCTTTATATTTTCATATCAATCTGTATCATTCTATCAGTGTATATCATTCTATCAGTGTATATCATTCTATCAGTCTATATCATTCTATCAGTCTATATCATTCTATCAGTCTATATCATTCTATCAGTCTATATCATTCTATCAGTCTATATCATTCTATCAGTCTATATCATTCTATCAGTCTATATCATTCTATCAGTCTATATCATTCTATCAGTCTATATCATTCTATCAGTCTATATCATTCTATCAGTCTATATCATTCTATCAGTCTATATCATTCTATCAGTCTATATCATTCTATCAGTCTATATCATTCTATCAGTCTATATCATTCTATCAGTCTATATCATTCTATCAGTCTATATCATTCTATCAGTGTATATCATTCTATCAGTCTATATCATTCTATCAGTCTATATCATTCTATCAGTCTATATCATTCTATCAGTCTATATCATTCTATCAGTCTATATCATTCTATCAGTCTATATCATTCTATCAGTCTATATCATTCTATCAGTCTATATCATTCTATCAGTCTATATCATTCTATCAGTCTATATCATTCTATCAGTCTATATCATTCTATCAGTCTATATCATTCTATCAGTCTATATCATTCTATCAGTCTATATCATTCTATCAGTCTATATCATTCTATCAGTCTATATCATTCTATCAGTCTATATCATTCTATCAGTGTATATCATTCTATCAGTCTATATCATTCTATCAGTCTATATCATTCTATCAGTCTATATCATTCTATCAGTCTATATCATTCTATCAGTCTATATCATTCTATCAGTCTATATCATTCTATCAGTCTATATCATTCTATCAGTCTATATCATTCTATCAGTCTATATCATTCTATCAGTCTATATCATTCTATCAGTCTATATCATTCTATCAGTCTATATCATTCTATCAGTCTATATCATTCTATCAGTCTATATCATTCTATCAGTCTATATCATTCTATCAGTCTATATCATTCTATCAGTCTATATCATTCTATCAGTCTATATCATTCTATCAGTCTATATCATTCTATCAGTCTATATCATTCTATCAGTCTATATCATTCTATCAGTCTATATCATTCTATCAGTCTATATCATTCTATCAGTCTATATCATTCTATCAGTCTATATCATTCTATCAGTCTATATCATTCTATCAGTCTATATCATTCTATCAGTCTATATCATTCTATCAGTCTATATCATTCTATCAGTCTATATCATTCTATCAGTCTATATCATTCTATCAGTCTATATCATTCTATCAGTCTATATCATTCTATCAGTCTATATCATTCTATCAGTCTATATCATTCTATCAGTCCATATCATTCTATCAGTCTATATCATTCTATCAGTCTATATCAATAAGTCTTTCTATCTCATACCACTCACGAAGAGGGAGGGGGGGGGCTAATTTTCTAACTCGCCCCACCCCACCCACCCCACCCCGTACCACTGATTGAGTAATTCTGGATATTTTTTCTGTCTTTTATTGATAGCTCTGGGGGGGGGGGGGTTATGTCTAGGCCAGACTTTGGGAGGGGGGAAGAAAAACCCACGCCACAAATTTTGAATGGAAAAAAAAAATCGTATGTGAAAGAGAAGGAGAAAAGAAGAAGTGATATGAACAGTGACAGTAACACAGAGAACTGTGATATTCCATTTCCTGATCGTCATTCGCTGGAGGGCCTTTTTGTTTGATGTCAATGATTCTCGCTATGTTGGGGGTGTTGATATTAGAGGCCCGAAGTTGAAACCTTAATATAAAAACTCTTGCGGTTTTAGCAGATTTTCACCTCCTCCCCCACCCCCCACACGCACACACACCTTTTTTTCCTCTTTCCTGCGCCTCTACCTTTATAAGGTAGATAAATGAAACGTAACGAGAAGATGTGGAGTAGCGGTATAACGTAAGGTAAATCACCAGACGGAGATAGAAATAGGGTGGAGGGTGCTGGAGGGCGGGCGGGCAGAATTAGCCTCATTAGAAGTCGTTGTGTTGAAGGCCGCAGACAGGGCTGGGCGAGGAAGTCGATAAAACATCGATTTATGGTGGTCTGGATTATTTTGTTGTTGTCGATTTGATGTTTCTTACTGTCATGGTGTAGATAGACTGGATGAAATCTACCTTGGCTGGTCATTTAAAAACAACCAAGACACACTTGGTGAATCTGAAAGCATTGTGAAACACTCAGGGCCGGCTCGTCCATATAGGCTACCTAGGCGGCCGCCTAGGGCGCACAATTTGGAGGAGGGTCGCAAAATTATGGATTTTTTTTTAATTTGGGGATTTAAACTAAATTAAAGTTTAGTACGTCTGCGCGCTACTAGCATAGGCAGACGAATTAGTAGGTAATGAAAAGCGTAGGGTATTTTATTTAGGATGTCTTAGAAAATAGGAAAGTATTCTCTTACGTTACTCACTTTCTCCCCGCCGAAGGCACTTTAACTAAGGCCTAGAATTTGTTTTCGTCCAGGGCGTCAAAACCCTAGAGCCGGTCCTGGAAACACCTGCATGGGGAAACACTAGGCCAACCACAGGCCGAATTGAATTGAATTGTTGAATTTCCGGCCCATCAACATCGAAGGTTATATAGGGCCTTTTTAATAACGTTGTTATCATGTTTCTCTTGTATCCATTTTATTGTTCTTAAATCTTTAAATTCAGTTGTACAGTTGTATGTCTTTAATATAGTTTATTATATATTTTGGGTTAATTTTGCTGAAAAGTTCATGAAGAGTTATACAGTAATAGAATTACAGTAAATACATTTTTGTACCCATGGTCCTCATCGCTGGCAAAGTGTGGAAACCACCGGTACGCTTGCACCAAGAGCACAGCGATGGGTTTACGTTCGGAGGACTGACCCTGCTGCGCGTCCGAGGTCTCATTGCACCGCCGAGAGGCACCGAGGCATCGGTGGGGAGGAAGCAATATGCGCAGCGCTTCTGGCTTAACCCTGCCCTGGTGCCTGGATGCATATACCTATAGTATTGGATTTGCGCTACCGGGCGACATAGCGAGCCACCATGATAATGATCTGAGGGGAATTTCGCAGTGGGAGAAAGATGGTGCATGTAGCTTCGAATACCGTAAACTAAGTTACACGGTGCGGCGTGCCCTGGAGACAATAGCCGGAAGGTTCGTCCATTGTTTTAGGCAGTTATAGTTTATTACAGGGGTCGGCAACTTAAGGCACGCATGCTAAACTTGGCACGCAGAGCGTTTTTCAGTTGTACGCAAAAGACCTCAAATAGGTGTATTTTATTGATTAAAAAAAACACAACATTTTCTGGTTATAAATTACACTACTGTACCCATGGGCCTCAAAGCGGCGTAGTGTGTAAACCGCCAGTAATTTCTTTGAAACACCGGCGGGCTAACGCATGGGGGACAGCCCCCGCAGCATGTCCGAGATCCATTGCACTGCCGAGAGGCCACCGGGTCTCGGTGGGGAGGAAGCAATGGATGCTGCAACCCCGTCTCACGACCCACCCGGTGCCTGGATGCCTGTGCCTATAGTACAGGATTTGTGCTACCGGGTGACAATGCATATATACGGGAGAGCCACCACGATAATGATCCTTAGGGGAACCGCAGTGAACGGTCGCTGGCCTGTGGAATCCTTCCCTTTTACATGGCACGCCACGCCTTCGGCGTGCCGTGGGGTGGCTGGATCCCGGACAGAGTTTTAAATAACTCACCTCTAAAGCGTTACGCCCCGGCTTAAGAGCTTCGGCTCGTCCGGGTTTTGAGACTTTTTACAAGGTTATAAATTAGGAAAACTGACTTTTGAAGCCGATTTTTCTGAATGACGTAGCAACACATTTCAGTGAGTTGCATTTACAAGCACCACTGGAATGGATTTGCATTGAAACTGGACATATCTTGCCGTGAAATCAATTTTTTAAAAACATTTAACTGTTGCACATCCCTATAGTAAGGCATATATTAAGATAGAAAGTTGGGCTTTTTCAGAAGTACATGGAAACACTCAAAGCGGAGTTTTCTAATCAAAGGCAAGACTTTTAACTCGAAGAACTCATTTTTTTTTCATACCACACCAAGCCTAACTGATTTGATATTATTACAACCTTCTTAGATGTAGATTTTTTTTTAAATAAAGGGATATTGGCGATTTTAATATGCAGCAAGTTGAATTTTAAACATTTTAAAAATGGGCATCCAAAATCCAATATGTGCCCATTTGGGGAAAATCTGGAAGGAAGCTGCTTAGGAAAGTCATCTGCTTTTCTCAACTGCTAGACATTCACTCTTTTACTTTCAGCTTTTGGTTCAACTTACTCTTGTGAACAGATTGTATCACACATGAAAGCTGTTTTAAGCATACAAAGAGGTCACTTACAATTGACCGCTCATTTATTCATACAGTTTTCAGACTAAATAGGCCTACATTTGATAGAGTTTATATGCTCATCTTCTTTAATTTATCATAATTATGAGTAGGCCTAATTCTAAAACAAATTTATTTGTGTTATTAATTTTATAAATATAACAGACTTATTAAATTGCAACGACTTATGTAATTTGTGTAATTATTGATGTTTAAAATATAAACTCCTTAAATGGCCAAACAATTAATGCAGGAAATGTTTATTTACAACTGTTTAACTTAAATTATTTTAATCCTCTAATAATTCAATCTTGTAATGAATGCCATAAAGTTAGATTATATAAAGAAATAATAATTAGTAATATTTTTTATATTACAAAACATAATTTTTGGCATCACTATTGAATCAAACGTGGAAAAGTGTTGTTGTTTTTTTATTTAAAGGGAGCTAATTAACCCGTTTTATTTGAGCTAATATTTCTAATATTTCTATTTTTCTTTTTTAAAAGAATAAATCGCTTACAATTTATAACTTTGAAATGATCAAACTGTAAAAAGTATTTGAAATTCATTTAAATATTATATGACCGAAGAATGTATATATGTATATTTTTAAACATTACATTCGCTACCCAGTTTGTATGATTACTACGTATCCATTCCGCTTTACGTTAGTGCAGTGAGTATCTGAAATTCAAAAAAGTATTCAATCTAAATCACATTAAAGTACTTCTCAGTAAAACTGAGATCCTTATAATTAACATTTGCAGGTGTTAGATCCTCATTTTGACTTACAGATGATAAATTTAGACAATAATTACCATAAATGTGAACGTTTAGTAATAAAATATTGTATTTGATATAAATTCAAATAAAGAGGATGATAATCACAAACACGTTAATTTTTTATTAAATATCAAACTTTGTAACGATTCATTTTAGGCTGTTGGCACGCTGAATAATTTAGAAATCCTATTTTGGCACACTGTTAGCAAAAGGTTGCCGACCCCTGGTTTAATATGTCTAACTATATATATATATGGCTGCTTGTGTGTGTGTGTACATGTAGGCTTACAAGCTTGTGTAAGAATATTAGAATATCGAATAGAATATTAAAGATGGTTTGACTATATTGGCGTGTGTCTGTCTGCCTCTGTATTACTTCTATATAATTATAGTGTACTAAATATCTTTGATGAAGTTTATGAGCCGGGTGCGCTATTTCAGCTCATAGAATTGATAACAGGGTCACTATTTTTACATGTACCAAGCAGAGATGGGGCATCCGGTAGAATGTATAAATAGGTCGCTTGGTAATAATTAGCCTGATAACAACGTGCTGTACGAGTAGGTCATTCGGTGCTCTGTTTCAATACAGTCCGGTGTTACTTATAAATTATACCTAGATATTCCGATTTCCACGATACCTTAGCAATTCCTTACATTAGGACCACGATGTCTTGATAATTCATTTCGTGACTTTGCTACTCACTGTAAGGAGTGTAAGTGATTGTTATCAGTTGACTGTTGTTACATATAACATATAAGAAACAATAACCCAGATTGTTTATTCCAAATACAAAACCTGTTAGATTTATCGCATTTTCGGGAGCTGTTTCGCAGGGGCACATTTAGCTTGCTCCGATTCGTAGTTTGCGGAACATGTGTTGCTTTAGCCTGTTGTGACCAGTCCTTAGTCTGAAGATGATGTACGGAAATTTTCGGGAGAGTTTGTAGTAAGCATCAATCTTTGGGTTGTTTTGTTGCAGCTCAGACCATCTTTCGGATTCATTCCTTTTGAGTATTGTCTTAATTTCTTCGGTGTGTAGAGATGAGTCTGTCTGGTTTTGTCTACCTCCAACTTTAGCTAAGGTTTCGGCAGTGTCATTCCCTTCATTTTGTAAATGCCCAAGGGATCCATTGAAGAACCTGTGAACCAATTCTTTAGTTATTTTGCTCAGTTTTAAAGTTCTGTACTGAGTGAATGGTTGATCAGGGCATTTGTTTTTTTTTAGATTGGGTTAGTGATTTCGATTGATCTGAAACATTTGACACCTCCCTACCGATCTAAAACTTTAGTTTGGGTTAGTGATTTCAATTGATCTGAAACTTTTGACACCTCCCTACCGATCTAAAACTTTTGTTTGGGTTAGTGATTTCAATTGATCTGAAACATTTGACACCCCCCTACCGATCTAAAATTTTAGTTTGGGTTAGTGATTTCAATTGATCTGAAACATTTGACACCTCCCTACCGACCTAAAATGTCTCTTAAAATACAACTGACGAGCTCAAGGCTCTTATGTCTAGGACGTAACGTGGAAAGGGGTGGATTTATGGTGTTGGGGGGGGGGGGGGCGGTGCGCACCAAGATCCTGTCCGAGACGTGTCAACCCGTAACGTAAGGTGCAAATGAAAGCGAGAGAGAGCTCTTGGACGCGCAGCAGTGGCTGTACACCACGCCTTAGCCCACCGGTGGGCTCTTGATGTAAGTGCTCTTGTGGTTTTCACACTTCACCAGCGATGAGGCCCATGGGTACAGAAGTTTTTTCAGTTTTTACTTTTCAATAATTTTAATTGCGTTTTTTATTAAAAATTACTTGATTACAATCCGCTTGTATGGGAATGGGAAGGCAAACAAAAGTTTAAAATATATTCACTTTATATAACTGACTTTTGAGGTGCCAATTTAAAATCGGGAAAACAATCGTTCCATTGGAAAAAAAAGTGGTTCCTTTGTGAGAGGTCTGCCACCCACCACTACCATTGGGTTACACCACTGGTGATCTAAGCCTTTCATTTTAATTTCGTCGACCTTCTTTACTCGCTATCATTTTCGTCACTGCCCGAAGCTGACAAATATCGAGGTCTTTAATATCATTTTCTACTCTATGCTAGAGTCACGAGACTAAGGCCTTAAATCTGTCTATAACTCTAAATGTCAAGTCTACATAACCTACTTAAAGTACTGGAGCGTCTGGATGGGTTATTAGGGTCAAGGTTAGTGGCACAGTATAAGAAAAAGAATTTTTGTAGATAATAAATATTGTGGTAACACAATACCATCTGTGTTATTACATTTTGTTTGCACAGAAAAGGAAATATCAAACAAAATAATTGGCTGCAGATGTCAGCTAGATGTCAGATATCAAATGGAATACAAAGTCTATCTGTTTATCTATGTTCTTTTATTAGGTCTGTTCTTATTAGAAATATTTTTTAAGGATTTATTTTACTTTATTTTTACTACATAAATATAGGTTATGTTGTTTGTTGTTTCTTTTGGTATTTTTTTTTCCTTTTTTTTTGTTTGTGTTTTTTAGGCTTTGAGTTTCAGTTGTGTAAATGAAATACTATTTAGAAATCAACTTAATTTATCAATTCAACCCCCATCACACTCCCGTTTCCTAGAAAAAAAAACGATCAGAAAAAAAACAGGTTTCGAATATTTTAACTTACAAAAAAACAAGTACAATCTCATCTGTTTAAAAACAGAACCTTTATGTGTCATCTTACCTTACTTTATGTTGAACTTAGGACAATTTCATTTACTAACTCCCATGTGCAAAATGAAGACAATTTATTGCATTTCCTTAATGGAACATAATGTTGCTTTCTGGAACACTCAAAATAATACAAAATGATTTCCTAAAAAAAAAAAAAAAACAAAGCGCGATTTGCATTTTTTTTTCAAACGAATCCTATTTGACCCTCGGAGAAGCGCAATTTGCATATTTTATTTTTTCAAACAAAACCTACTTAACCCTCAGAGGCCCATGGGGCTTACATTGTTCATATATATGGCATCCTTCCACCCTCAAGGGACGATGGCGCAGTCTCCTTTTCCTCTGCTCTCGCCTTTCTCCTGGCTCGCTTCTCTAAAAAAAAACTTACAATTATTGTTTGAATATGTGGTTAATTTTTTTTTTTTTTATCCTTAAAGCCCAGTGTTCAATAATATGTGGAACACAAGGGAATTAATTGTGATTTCTAGTTGTTAAAATTAACCTAGTCACTTCCCTTATTTACGATGGTCTTGCCCCCACCCAGAATCAAAAAATAATTTGGGCCTCTGAGTTCCAAAAGTAGGCTAGGCCTTAAGTCTTAAATATAAAGTGGGTCGTGGCTTACTTCTAGCCATATTAAAATTTAATCACGCGGAACGACCATGATACCGATGACGTCTTAAACCGCTCGCCCCTATAATCCACATCCCCCCCCCCTTCTGTAGAGCCCTAAGACTTAGACTCCCCCCTCCCCGTTATTTAGAAACCTCTAGAAAACAAATCCCACCCCCCTCCCCTTCTTACAAACTGTGTTTGTGTTCGACTTGTTGTGTGACCGACTTAAAACCGGGCCGTCCTTAACTTTTACAGCCATTACATTGTTGGTGATTTGAACACGCAAAGTAACAGTTGGTCGCAATTACCGCCACGCACTAACAAGGAGTAAGATGGGGGAGTGAAGGGATTGGCAGGCGTAAGGGAGGATGGGAGAAAATTATAGATAATTCATTGTTGAAATTAATGGCGTGATATTTTGTTCTTTTTTTTCTGTCATGAGTGTGTGTGTTTTTGTGTGTGAGTGTGTTTGTATGTGGGTGTGTTTGTATGTGGGTGTGTTTGTATGTGAGTGTGTTTGTGTGTGGGTGTGTTTGTGTGTGGGTGTGTTTGTATGCGGGTGTGTTTGTATGCGGGTGTGTTTGTGTGCGGGTGTGTTTGTGTGCGGGTGTGTTTGTGTGCGGGTGTGTTTGTGTGCGGGTGTGTTTGTGTGTGGGTGTGTTTGTATGTGGGTGTGTTTGTATGTGGGTGTGTGTGGGTGTGTTTGCATGTGGGTGTGTGTGGGTGTGTTTGTATGTGGGTGTGTTTGTATGTGGGTGTGTGTGGGTGTGTTTGTATGTAGGTATGTTTGTATGTGGGCGTGTTTGTATGTGGGTGTGTTTGTATGTGGGTCTGTTTGTGTGTGGGTGAGTTTGTATGCGGGTGTGTTTGTGTGTGGGTGTGTTTGTGTGTGGGTGTGTTTGTATGTGGGTGCGTTTGTCTGTGGGTGTGTTTGTATGTGGGTGTGTTTGTGTGTGGGTGTGTTTGTATGTGGGTGTGTTTGTATGTGGGTGTATGTGTGTGTGTGTGGGTGTGGGTGTGTTTGTATGTGGGTGTGTTTGTATGTGGGTGTGTTTGTATGTGTGTGTGTTTGTGTGTGGGTGTGTTGGTGTGTTTGTGTGTAGGTGTGTTTGTATGTGGGTGTGTTTGTATGTGGGTGTGTTTGTGTGTGGGTGGGTGTCGGTGTGGGTGTGTTTGTATGTGGGTGTGTTTGTGTGTGGGTGTGTTTGTATGTGGGTGTGTTTGTATGTGGGTGTGTTTGTATGTGGATGTGTTTGTGTGTAGGTGTGTTTGTATGTGGGTGTGTTTGTATGTGGGTGTGTTTGTATGTGGGTGTGTTTGTGTGTAGGTGTGTTTGTGTGTGGGTGTGTTTGTATGTGGGTGTGTTTGTATGTGTGTGTGTTTGTGTGTGGGTGTGTTGGTGTGTTTGTGTGTAGGTGTGTTTGTATGTGGGTGTGTTTGTATGTGGGTGTGTTTGTGTGTGGGTGTGTTTGTGTGTGGGTGTGTTTGTATGTGGGTGTGTTTGTATGTGTGTGTGTTTGTGTGTGGGTGTGTTGGTGTGTTTGTGTGTAGGTGTGTTTGTATGTGGGTGTGTTTGTGTGTGGGTGTGTTTGTATGTGGGTGGGTGTGGGTGTGTTTGTGTGTGGGTGTGTTTGTATGTGGGTGTGTTTGTATGTGGGTGTGTTTGTATGTGGGTGGGTGTCGGTGTGGGTGTGTTTGTATGTGGGTGGGTGTGGGTGTGTTTGTATGTGGGTGGGTGTGGGTGTGTTTGTGTGTGGGTGTGTTTGTATGTGGGTGTGTTTGTATGTGGGTGTGTTTGTATGTGGGTGGGTGTCGGTGTGGGTGTGTTTGTATGTGGGTGGGTGTGGGTGTGTTTGTATGTGGGTGGGTGTGGGTGTGTTTGTGTGTGGGTGTGTTTGTATGTGGGTGTGTTTGTATGTGTGTGTGTTTGTGTGTGGGTGTGTTGGTGTGTTTGTGTGTAGGTGTGTTTGTATGTGGGTGTGTTTGTGTGTGGGTGTGTTTGTATGTGGGTGGGTGTCGGTGTGGGTGTGTTTGTATGTGGGTGTGTTTGTGTGGGTGTGTTTGTATGTGGGTGTGTTTGTATGTGGGTGTGTTTGTATGTGGATGTGTTTGTATGTGGGTGTGTGTGGGTGTGTTTGTGTTTGTTTGTGGGTGTGTTTGTGTGTGGGTGTGTTTGTATGTGGGTGTGTTTGTATGTGGGTGTGTTTGTATGTGGGTGTGTTTGTATGTGGGTGTGTTTGTATGTGGATGTGTGGGTGTGTTTGTATGTGGGTGTGTTTGTATGTGGGTGTGTGTGGGTGTGTTTGTGTGTGGGTGTGGGTGTGTGTGGGTGTGTTTGTATGTGGGTGTGTTTGTGTGTGGGTGTGTTTGTGTGTGGGTGTGTTTGTGTGTGGGTGTGTTTGTATGTGGATGTGTGGGTGTGTTTGTATGTGGGTGTGTTTGTATGTGGATGTGTGGGTGTTTTTGTGTGCGGGTGTGTTTGTGTGTGGGTGTTTTTGTGTGTGGGTGTGTTTGTGTGTGGGTGAGTTTTTTTTAGCTTTCCTCATCGGGTTTCGCTAATGTATCAGTCCTTCATGAAAGAGGTTTTCTAGAGTGAAGCAGTAATAGCAGATTTTTTTTTAAATTCTTACTACAATACAAAACTCTGAATGCAAACATACACAGTAAGAAACCCCTAATAAACTTTTTTTTTATTGATGCTCTCTTTCTTTCCAAGTTGGCACTCAGGTGGGCGGATAGGGTTGCTTGAAATACAATGGTGCATTGACTTAGGAGTTTGATTCGTTCCCTCGACTGAGATCGTTATTCGGTATACTATGTTCTTGTATCAAACGTGGCAAAAAAAAACATATAACTGATGTACCAAACTGGACATGTGTTCCTGTGCCAACTAGCGGCGGAGTACCTGATGTCTTGCTCGTAACTCAAAATTTGACTTGCCATTCATATTTTTTTTATATCAAAAGGAGAGACGGCTCTTATCTTGGAAAATGTATAAGTTAGTGCACTCCTAAGTCAAGTTACCAGCGGAAATAGGATACGTTATTGTAATGAAACATCCTTTAGTATAAGAATATACTCCTGTTGGCTTATTACCTATTTGAAAGGAAAACAAAACAAAAACAAACGTAAATCTAGTTTGTTAATGCACTATTTTATTATACTATTATGTTATGACGTCTGGTTCACTTAAAAGTAGTTCGCTCAAGCCACTCGATGACAGTTGATGTAATCTCATAACGGAACTTTTATGCAGGGCCTACACGTTTCAAACAGAGTTCCCTTTTCAGATCGAGGTTGTACACAATCTACTGGTAGACTACAAATAACTAGTATAGCACTATTCAAAGCGCATTACAACAAATACACCTCTGCGCACCGTATACAGGTTAAAGTGCAAACGGTGCTAGAAAATGTTAGAAGGTGGCAGGAAAACGCGTCGTAAAAATATTTAGATACTACGAGAAAATGCATTTGTCAACTCAAACAATCTCCAAGCCATTTTGAGCTATAAATGAATAACGCTAAATGCATTATAAACACAATTCTAAATATAGAATGTGCTTGGGGGCACGGGTGGCCGTGCGGCAGCGCGTTCGGCTGGCTACCGAAGGTCCCGGTTTCGAATCCTGGTGCAGGCTAGGATTTTCTACAGGGTCCGGAGGGTGTACCTGAGTCTGCCCAGCTCTGGTGGGTACCTGACCTTAGTTGTGGTAAAGTAAAGGCGGCTGTGCATAGTGCTGGCCACACAATCACCTAGTATTCCGTGGCCACAGAAACTGGTGAACGCTGCCTCATCGGACCTATGGATCAATTTGGTCCAACGGGTACTTAAGTTTTATGCTAATCTTACAAATTAAACAAGCTATAGAAACATAATAATATAACAATACGTATACTATATCACTATTTTTTATACTTGTTTTTTAAAGCCTGAAAAACCCAGATCTAGGGAAAAATACCCCGTTATTACAACCCAGTCTGGTCAGCTGGTTAAATCGAAATTCCGGAAGTTGGAATTATACCATAGAACGCGCTCAATGTTGAAGTTAAATACTTGTAGGTAAATGAATGTTTTGTGGAATAGAAATGGCTAATGGGAAAGGCCATTGTTAGCCATTCGTTTGAAACATGGCATTGCGAGTGTTGAGTCAGCAGGGATGGGTGGAGAGATGTACAAATATGGAGGAAATGAAAATCGTCGGATGGTGTCACACACATACATACGCATGAAAGAACATACATTTTTTTTTTTTGCGTCTTCGAGACCATCTTTTGATTTTCTATGAGTAAGTCTGTCTGGTGGTGACCAGTTGACCCACTCCAGGACCCAGACGACTTCCTGTAGTTTCAAGTTTTACCTTGTAATAGAATTTTTAAAAAAGAGGAATTACTAATTAAAGCATCTGATCCGATGCTTGAAGGCTTGGACGTTGGGTCACTTCAACCTCTGCCCTTCCACCCCCATGCACAATCTCCCTGTTATTTCCGACACCCTCTTTCTGAATTCATACCGCCGACGAACATTGATTGATGTTTTTTTCTTGGGTCCATTGCTTGAAGACTGGGGGCTGGACAACGAAATCCCATTAGTTGAATTTCGCTTCATTTCGTCCTAAAAGAAATAGTTGAATTCCTTCATGACGTAGAGAGGGGACCAGACTAAAGAATTAATGTTCACGAATGGCACCGTTTTAGCCAATAGTTAGTTCCTCGAATTGCGCACTTTATAGTTTGTGTGTACGGGGTGTTCTGTGTTTTTTTTTAAAATTAATCCATTCAAAGCATGTTTGCCCTTATGACAAAGTTAAGCACGAATCATACGTTTCGGCATACAAGAGATTGTGTGGCCAGAGTAACGCTGCCTTTGCTTTCCATATACTCTGGGTAGATCTATAGACTGGGTGTTAGTTTGTTTTTTCATCTAGTTTAGATACCGAGACCCCCATTGTGATAATCTTCAGCTCTACCACTAGACCACCAAAAAAGATTGAAAAAATTCTTGTATCTGTTAGTTTTGGCGCATGTCACCTTTTTGCCATAGTATCTAAATTAAAAGCCATAGGAAATAGTCTCGAACATCCCCTGAACGCTGCTTCAACCCAGACACATGGGCTGACATCTAAATAAGAATACTTTTAAAAAAAATGTGTTTTAAATAACAAAATAGAACATACTAGTTACTAGGTTTTTGCAAACAACCTCACTGTACTCGTGGCTACGTTTATATAATAAAAAAAGCGTGTGCACTTTAGACAAGATGGAGCGATTGTTATTTGCGTTCAAAAGTTCACTTTAGTGGTTCATTCTGGTGACAGGGACGTTTCGTTGTTGAGGGAATGAGAGAGTGGGCCATGTCAGATTTATATTACATTCGTGTCCTGGTTTGTTCCGCCATAGTGGACTGTCATCCGTGACGTAAAGAGTGACATGAAAAAAAAATGTACCACATGCTGACCTCCCCTTGCTTCTAACTTTGGCTGATCCTTCTTTGTTGTATTAAAAGGCGAAGTTTTTGTTTTCATAAAATTGATCGTTCGGCTCGTCTGCGTTTTTGTTTTTTGGTGTTTTTTTTTATAACGATTCCCCAATATTCTTTTTTAATCCTGAATATTGCATAGACTGATGTGTTCAGCTGCAAGGGTCTTCAAACTGTTTACAACAGGGTATAACTTAACTGTCCCCAGACACCCCTGGGCTGTCCGAATCTATCTAGCTTGAAAACAAAACGTTACAGAATTCCTTTTGCACCTTTCCTTTTGTGGACACGTTTGGTGGGCCGGGCTAAGGATGCTTATGAGCCGGATCTTGCTCACAGGGTTGAGGGTTGTGCAACCCAAATTCAGTTATGTTTTTTCTTTTCTTATGTACTTTTTTTAATCTTCACCCTTTTTCGCCGATATACCGCGGCAAGAAATCGTAAATTCCGATACACGGCGAATCGCGGCGCGGCAAAAGCAGTACCAGGAGTCCATAAGACACACGCCCCTTTCGCTAAAAAGTGTATTGCTACCTACCCTTACCAGTAGTTTGAGTCTAGATTTAGTGAGACATTTGTTCCTGACTTGGTATTCCTCGCGACAGGTTGGGCTAATTCCGCTTTCCGCGGACAGAATCTGAAATTCCGCGGCTTGCTGTGAAATTTTCGCGGGTCGCGGTAAATCGTGGGCCAAACTGAAAACTCTTCTATTTTCCCATGTATGTTGATCTGATTTTTTTTTCCATTGGTTCTGATCCATGTGTTTTTTTTTTGTCTTTTCTCTTTTCAGAAACTATTGTCAGACAAGGACTTAGTCAGGACTAAACATCGCTATATAGGACTGTGTAGGACACACATGCTGTTATGGCATGGGCATGACGACCCTGCCTGACCAGAGGCACGCAAACACATCATGGAGGAAGCTCTTAACGATAGCAACGACTCCTTCGGCCTTTTCCAGCTGGAGGACTTTGAGAATGCCGAATCGGACATGGCTTTCAGGAACGCGCTCACCTACTACCTTACGGGCATCGGGGGCACCGTCGTGTGCTGCCTGGGCACCATCGCCAACGCGCTGTCCGTCGCGGTGCTCACGCGGAGGACTATGCGGTCCAGCACGTACATGTACCTTTCCGCCTTGGCCATCTGCGACTCCCTTGTCCTCTTCTTCACGCTCCTCATCCTGCTGAAGGACACGCGGAATTCGGACTCTCAAAACATGGACGCCTTCCACGCCACACTGTTTCCCTACGTGCACCCCACGGCCATCGTTTTCCAGGTCACGTCCATCTGGCTGACCTTGGCCTTCACCGTGGACCGCTACATCATGATCTGCCATCCGTTCAAGGCCGAGACCATGTGCCGGAAGAGCCGTGCCAGGAAGGTCGTCATCGGCCTGTACATTGGGGGATTCGTGTTCAACATACCGCGCTACCTGGAGTACTACACGAAGACTGTGACGCTTCCCACGGGAAACTCCAGCCAGCCGCTGGTCATGTACTACATCGACAACACGGCCATTTCCAACAGCGAACTCTTCCGCGAGCTGGTGCACTCCTGGCTCTACCTGGTCTTCGTTTGCGGGATCCCGTTCCTGACCCTGGTCGTCCTGAACGCCTTCCTCATCCGGGCAGTTCACCTGTCTAGGTTGAAGGGCAAGGAGATCAACGTCAGGGAGAAGCACCGCAACGACACCACCATCATGCTCATCGGCGTCATCATCATCTTCCTCATCTGCCAGGGCCCGGCCCTTGTGTCCAGACTTATATACGCCTTCAGGCCAAGGGCCTCGTCCGAGAACCCCATATACACGCTGAACGAGATCGGGAACTTCCTCGTGAACCTCAATTCCGCCATTAACATTGTCCCGTATTACCTGTTCGGAAGAAAATTCCGCAGCGAGTTCCGGAGGCTCTTTTGCATATGCTTCTTCGACAAGGACGAGCTCCGGCGGATAGCGCGGAGCTACAGCGTGTCGGCGGACCACCGGCGCGGGAGCCAGTACAACATCATGGAGATGAACGGGCTCCGCGCGGACGGACCACAGAATGTCAACGTAACCAAGCCGGAGGCGGGCGACGCGCGGCTCAACGCGGACGCGACGACCAGCCCACTGTACCAGAACAACAAGCGCGTGTGTAACGGTAACGGTCCGGCGGCGGAGGCCCACCACCACCACGGCGACCTACCCGACTGCGTGGCCGTGCCTTTAATCCACAGCGCGAACGGCACTACCGGCCACGCCAACGGGCTGACGGCCAGGGACCAGAGCAAGGACTCCATGAAGGACAACGGACATTCGCCGTCCCAGCCGCTGACGTCGCACGGCTCGAGGCTGAACGGCCATGCCCAGTACATGACCATCACAGCCAGCCCGTGCATCAACGAACCCACGTGGTCAGTCGTGTGACTTCCGGTACCCGATTTCGCCTCATATTATTCTGATCAACTTGTAAATAAATGCACAGGAGCCGAGCTTCAGCAACGTATCGGATAACTTTTAAAGGAAGAATAAACACATTGTGTTTCTTGAACAAAAAAACTGAACAAGGATAAAATGGTCCAAAATAATTATCTCCCTTTAAATTTGAATTAATGCCCCTGTTTTGTTTAGTTTGTTTGCTCCATACACGCTGTAATTTTCCATCATTTAATCTTCACTAAAGGCTGAAGGTGAGCGCTGATGATAATATTAGAGATAATGTAATCCATACTATTTATGTGATATTCCTGTTATGTACATAAATCATTTCCACAAAATGTAATTCAGAAACGTATCTTAACTCTGTTTTACGCCATTGGAATAAAATTTGATATTTAAATATGATTGACATTATATCATTTTTGCCCCGTCTAAATATGATGTTTATCAGCGATAATGAGATGGTATTGAGATGGTATTGAGATGGTATTACAGTGGTATTTAGAGCAACGGAAAGAAAAAAAAAGCGTTATTAAATCGAAACCGATGAGAAATCAGGGGAAAAGTGATTCATTATTTTTAAAGTGCAAAAAACATCATAAGATTCACGCAATGTTAAGTAAAGAGAATGCCCTTTTCAAGTACACTGAACCATTTTGTTAGTTGTTTTTTTTTTGTTTGTTTTTTAGAAAATAGTTTGTGTCTTAAAATAGTAAGGCAGTGTTTCTTCAAGGTCTTTTAGAAAGTTACAAGAAGTAACGACAAAGTTAATTGCCCGAATAAGACCGGGAATAGTGGCTAGTATAATCACTGTTCACTCTTGTGTTGATCTTTTTATCTTGCGCCGGGGTGCATATGTTAAACGCCCCTCCCCCCTCCCATCCTCCTTCCCCTCCACCACCCTGAATCATTGAACGTGTCTTTATTTCTGGTCGGCTCGATTATTCTAGCAATCTTTTGTAACACTATCAACCATCATCAACCAGACTTTCTCTTGTACTAGTAATCTTTTATAGCAGTATCAACCACCATCAACCAGACTTTCTGTAGCAGTATCAACCACCATCAACCAGACTTTCTGTAGCAGTATCAACCACCATCAACCAGACTTTCTGTAGCAGAATCAACCACCATCAACCAGACTTTCTGTAGCAGAATCAACCACCATCAACCAGACTTTCTGTAGCAGTATCAACCACCATCAACCAGACTTTCTGTAGCAGTATCAACCACCATCAACCAGACTTTCTGTAGCAGTATCAACCACCATCAACCAGACTTTCTGTAGCAGAATCAACCACCATCAACCAGACTTTCTGTAGCAGTATCAACCACCATCAACCAGACTTTCTGTAGCAGTATCAACCACCATCAACCAGACTTTCTGTAGCAGAATCAACCACCATCAACCAGACTTTCTGTAGCAGTATCAACCACCATCAACCAGACTTTCTGTAGCAGTATCAACCACCATCAACCAGACTTTCTGTAGCAGTATCAACCACCATCAACCAGACTTTCTGTAGCAGAATCAACCACCATCAACCAGACTTTCTGTAGCAGTATCAACCACCATCAACCAGACTTTCTGTAGCAGTATCAACCACCATCAACCAGACTTTCTGTAGCAGTATCAACCACCATCAACCAGACTTTCTGTAGCAGAATCAACCACCATCAACCAGACTTTCTGTAGCAGTATCAACCACCATCAACCAGACTTTCTGTAGCAGTATCAACCACCATCAACCAGACTTTCTGTAGCAGTATCAACCACCATCAACCAGACTTTCTGTAGCAGAATCAACCACCATCAACCAGACTTTCTGTAGCAGTATCAACCACCATCAACCAGACTTTCTGTAGCAGTATCAACCACCATCAACCAGACTTTCTGTAGCAGTATCAACCACCATCAACCAGACTTTCTGTAGCAGAATCAACCACCATCAACCAGACTTTCTGTAGCAGTATCAACCACCATCAACCAGACTTTCTGTAGCAGTATCAACCATCATCAACCAGGACTTCTTTTACTTACCTTGGTCGTTAAGGACTGAGAAATGAGTTTTTGTTCATGAACTTCTCGTCTTCGGACTTCATTGGTTCTAATCCACTTCTCAGACAAGTGGAGTGGATTACACATTTTAGTGGTGGCTTTTTTGAGGTGCTCTCTACGGTTTTCTTTGTTGTGGTTTATAATCCAGTTCTCAGACAGTTCTGTGGATTAGATTGTTTGTTGTTGTTTTTTTTTTACGTTGTTATGCGTCTGCTTTTTTTTTTAACAAAAAAAAACAACGAAATGTCTTTCGTGTTGTTGTTTTTATTTGTATAAGATTTGTTCGCTATACGGTGTCCAGTGATCTCTACCAATTTAGATCTAGGTTTTACTATCCCAGGCGAATTGTTTATCATCTAAAGTATTTCCATATTACTTTCTGCGACTGTTTGATTAGGATTTTAAGCAAAGGCAACCACGTTATCTTTATTTTTCACCACAGAAAGCGTTGGCGTCTGCCTTTCCTCTCTAAACCCTAGACAAGTTTCCAAAAACCTAAAGGTCTACGTACATAACTATATAATCAACTTCTTGGGTAAACCAATAAATAATAGAATAGCAAGACCCCCTCATTCCCTAAGTAAATTAAAGGACCCTGTCGGTCCAAATTGATCATGGTTCACCAGTTTGATCAGTTTGGTCCGAAGGGTACTTCACTTACTTACCGGTTTCTGTGGGCCTCGGCATACCGGCCACCGTGCCCCATTCACTCTCCCTAATCTGTTCTTAAATATTTTGTTTGCATTCAAAAGGTGTAGAATTCTTATCAGAGTGCTATAGAAAAAAGAGACAAGTGTAAATTATCTCCCCTCACCAGCTTTTTTTTATCCCCCTTTTTTGTTTCCCATTCTTCCTACACACCTTTCCTTATTAAACTACTTTCTTAGTTCTTTATCGACAATTTATTTGAAATGAGATATTCAATATGTATTTTTTTAACTCCCTTTCTATTAACTTGCGCTGTCTGTCTGATTGTCTGCTTGTCTTCTTGCAAAACTTTGCATCGATTTTTCGACTTTGTTTTTATGGGTTAGTTTAATTTAAAATAAAATGACGATTACATAAAAATGCTAAAAATAACTTCATATTTCAAGTTCTCGAGTTAGCCTCACACGCTGGTGGAATTAATTTGTTGGTTTTATATTTTAAAATATATTTTGAAAATATCAAACAATTTTAATTTTTATTAATGTATGTATTTCAGCTATTTCTTTATAACATAAACGTCGGCTATAGCTTTTCAAATATTCAATTCAAGTCCACAAGTTCAGCCCATCACTTTTTGCAAACACGAAAAGTAACCTCGGGGAATGGAGGGGAGGCGGGAGGCGGTGAGGTGTACGATGGGGAGTGGGGAGGGAGGTTGGGGGGGGGAGGGGATATTCTCTCAGGTTTCATTTAAAAGACTGAAATAATTCTTGAAACGAAATAAAATACATCAAGGTGGAAAAATGTGTCAGCACTTTTTTTAATATTGTAAAAAAAAAATATTTCTAAAGTTCTTTTATTTCAATCAGCTGCTTCTTGAACTGTTTCTCTTCGTCCATGTTACAAAAGACCGACTGTTTCTTTCTCACCTTGAGTTTTGTTGTTAATAGCCCAGCAATTATGTTGTTGTTTGTTTTGTTGTTAATAGCCCAGCAATTATGTTGTTGTTTGTTTTGTTGTTGTTTTGCTTGTTTGTTATTTGTTGGTCAGAATCCCTTATTGCAGCGTTTTCCAAATCGTCTTTTTTTTAAAATTAAAATCCTAAATACTGTAAAACTACAACAAATAAAGACAATTTAAAACAAAAATGTCAACTTGCGGAATCCTTGAGAAGGAATTCTTATCTGAGAATCACTACCTTAAATCCCTGTATATCAAATACGAATTGGTTAGGATTAATGATTACGTATTTGTGTTCAAGTCCGTGTTCAACCTTTTTTTTCTAATAATTTAAAGTAACGTAATATAAGTGCTTGAGGCATTTCCTTTTTTTCTCCAATCGGTGGATGGGCGGACGAGAAGGTAACATAAAAAAATAACTGCACTTTTATCCAGATCACAGATGAGGCTATCTCTAACGTTTTTTTTTCTTCTTAAAGATGAATTTTTTTTTCCTACCCGTGGACCCGCGCCACGTTTAAAATTGACAATATTCCCCACCCCTCGCCTCCTTGTATTCCCTGGCGGCAAGTTATTTTTGGAAAGAGCGGGCGCTTGCTATTTGACATAAGTGACATGAACATTTCAGCACGTGACGTGAATGGTTCAATTCAAGACGTGAAAAATATTTAAAAAAAGTGACGTCCCTACCTCCACCGTCACATTGAAAAGTATATTTTTGAAATCATTTTGATGTTCCGTGGCGAAAAACAAGTCTGACAAAATATGTTTACGCTTGAAATCAAACTATTTTCTAGATCGTTCTAGACTCTTAGACAAACACACAGAGCTGCTTGTGATGTTTTCAACGATAGAAAGTTCATGACCTAAGTAATTAACTCCAGCGCTCGTAAGTTTACAAATAAACTAAGCCGAGGTGAATCAGGCAGACTTCAAATTTAAGCCTTATTAGTTGGCGCTTTTTGATGAATTCAGTGAACTTGAAAAGTCATCATTATAGCCTATAGGTTTTTAACAGTCATTCCATCTTACTTTTGTTTTGTTAAAAACCACGTGAGCAGACAAATTTAAATAAATGATTTGCTAGGTCAGTGCAGACTGACATTGTTTCTTGTTATTAAAGTCACTCGTGTTAAAATGAATAAAAAAAAATAGAGAAATTCTCATAACACGGAATTCATTAAACAGGAAGTGGAAATGTAAGTTGAAAGGCAACACGGAAAGTCGCTTACGTTACACAAGACTTTGCTGCCATTCCCCCCCCCCCTTCTCTCTCCCTCACTCTCTCTTTCGCTCCCACCTCGTAATTGGGCGTTAGGGTACATTGTCTGTGCCAACTGGGACCGAACAGGGCTTATTTCGGTGCATACATTGGTCTGTGAGAAACCCCGACGTATCTGGTGAGGCATCAGCACTCAGTGTTATAGATTTCAAGTATTCCTTGTGCCCCAGATGGACTTCCAGGAAGAGCTGCTGTTGAGTGTAAAAAAGTAATCTGTGGTCGTCAATTTTTGATGAGTGGTAGCGACTACATTGACGACCCACCCCTGCCCATCATCGATTATTTCAGTTTCTACATTTTTTCTGTGAAGTCCACTCACACACACAAATATATATATCATTAAAATAAATGTATTCGATTCTCAGATCCTCACTTCCTTAATCAGTACTTTGTTGGGTCCTAGGTCATTTTGCATAATTGAACAGAGTGCGAAGATTAGGTTTAATGGCGCCAAATTACTCACTAATTAGGTCACTTGGTGTACTATGATCAACTGTAAAACAAAAACACGTTTTTCGACTGTTAGCTTTAACACTGGAATATGACGAATTTAATTCTCTAATTAACGATCATAGCAAATAATATTGTCAATTTGCAACAAACAGTGAGTTTATGAATATGGAAACTAATCCCATAATTTTAGCCATGTCTTTATGTTTGGCTCTTCTCATTGATTCGATTCCAACAAAGCTCAGTCACAAGGACAATGAAATCCAAACATTCGATGTATTTATTTAAGACTTGCATAAGTCTGTAATTCAATGCACTCTCATAATGAGTGTTATTTAATTCCCTCAATACATGCCTCGTTATTTCATTCTTCTACATACTATAGTGAAATTCTGCTTTTTTTTTTAAACAAATTATATGAAGACTGTGTGTTTGAAGAAAAATTGTGATGAAAACTCAAAGTGAATTGACCACCAACAATTTTTTAGAATTTTGTAGTAGGATTTTTTTTTGTTTCCTGCAAACTGTGATATTTGATTTAATGCTGATTTTTTTTTTCTTTGAAAATATAGTCTTTGAAATATAGTCTTTTTAACTTGAAAATGGAACCCGAATTTATTTTTAAAACCTAATATCTGCCGTAGGTTGTGAATACATTTGAAATTCATTGTTTAAAATATGTTTCATTGTGTCAAACATGAATGGGTAAATATCCTTCAATGTATATTACAAGCGTTGAATTGACTACTTAAAACAAGTCGATAAATTGGCGGCATGGGTTCATATTATGTAACCTTGGCAGACATTTTGTTTTCTGACCTAACGCCGGTATTTCCTGTAACATTTCAGACGTTTTTGGTCAATATGTCAATAGTGGTCAATAGTTTCCAACTTTGATCTGATCACACTCTGCTGTCTCTCGGGGCGTCTAGTTCATTTCGGATTAGAAGAAATACCCTCCGAATCTAAGATTCCCCCCCCCCCGCCCACACCTCCCCAATTTGGTTGAAATTCAAGTTTCTGCAGGCTTGTCTTGTTTTCCCTCTGCTTTCTAAAAATTAGAGTTTGGGTAACAATTCCTTTAATTTATTCACGGATCTACCCCCCGCATTCCATCACTCAGACTCACAGAATTCGAAGCTTTACCTTTATTTAAGTGATTTGGTTTATTGTGTCCTTATACACGACTATATTTACACTCAAATAAATTTAAAATAGGATAATATATTACAATTATTCGTGTTGGTTTTGAAAAGACGCCGTAGCTCGTTTTAATTCTGACAAAAATGTGATTTTTTTTTTTGTTGCACTTGCTCATGTCACAAAAATTGATCCAATCCGTGATTTATCAAAATCTTACCATCATATTTCCTTGTTGTTAGCCTTGTATTGTATCTTCATTGAATAGTGTTGTACATACAGTCAGTATTTTCTTGAACAAAAAATAATGATTATGTTACAAACGAAACACACACACACAAATGATATTGTTACAATAATGACTGCATATGAACTGAACGGTAAAACGTGTAATATCTCTTTCCCGTGATATCACATCACTTCCAATAGTTATTTCACCTTTTTCTGATATATTTAGTAGAAGCCTAAGTTGTTTTTTTTGTTGTTTTTTTTGTTTTTGGTTCAAGTGTTACGCTATTGGTTTAACCCTGCACTTTGAGTCCATGGTAGAATATGTGCCATGCAGGAGGTGAGCGTGAATAGGTTTAATTAGCCAACCATGATTAACTGGCGTCAGTTCCGGGGGAGGGGTGGGGGTTAAAATGGAAAACGACGCAATTACGATGTTGTTCACATTATTCTATCACAGACAAGAATTTTTTGTTTTCTTTTTTGTTGTTGTTTATTTTAACTGGACATGCACATACAAAGACAGTCCATGCCCCGGACGGTTTTCCTAATAATTAATTTTGCTTTTTGGTATCGCCCCAGTTGCAAATTTATGAACAAAAAAAACACATTCAGTAGCCAACGAGATTTAGTTCATTACTTTTAGATTTTTTTTCATTACTTTTATATTTAACTCATTGCTTTTAGATTTAGTTAATTACTTTTAGATTTTGTTCATTATTTTTAGATTTAGTTCATTACGTTTAGAGTTTGTTCGTTACTATTATATTTTGTTCATTTCTTTTAGATTTGGTTCATTACTTTTAGATTTTGTTCATTACATTAGATTTTGTTCATTACGTTTAGAGTTTTTTCGTTACTATTATATTTTGCTCATTACTTTTAGATTTAGTTAATTACTTATATATAATGTTAATTACTGTTTTATAATGTTAATTACTTTTCGATTTTGTTAATTTTTTTATTTTGTATTCCTTACCTTTACTTTTAGATTTTTGTTCGTTACTTTTAGATTTTTTTTTTTACTTTTAGGTTTTGTAAACTACTTTCACATTTTGTTCATAAATATTACATTTTGTTAATTACTTTTAGATAATTTTTCTTCGTTACAACTGACCAAAATTTTTTTTATAAAAAAAAATATCATTTTAAGCAAAACAATACCACAGGCTCTAAACGAAAATGTGTTACTGACTCAAATTTTAATGTTAAAAAATTATTTCGCGTTAACAAAGTAGGCCTACAATGTAAAACTGAATAAAAATTATTACTTTTGAATGTATGTAAAGACAATAACAAAATAAATGGAAACGTTATTTGTAATATAATTTTGATTGCAGTCGGTAGGCTATCTATTCATATATATTTGTATTCAGTCACGTGATAACACTTACAGGACGCGTACGTTTTGATAGACTACTTATGCTTCATTGTTGTATACAGCCATTGGTTAGATTCACTGTAGCCTTTACCCAATCACCAGCCTGTATATACACGACGCCATATTTTGCCTCGTGAATAACCAGATTTTCTGTATAGTCCGTTGGAGGTGCGTCCTTAACATTATATAAGAATAATGAGATATTTATTTCACACAAATAAAAATGTCACCTTTGCGATTCTGATTCAGGCTGTTTTATTAATCTATATCACAATTATTTTTTTTAAAAAGCAACGCAACGACAAACAATCAAGGTCTGGATGCTAGGAAAAATAATAAATAAATAAACTTCAGGACATAATAATTAGTTTTCAAAACAATACATAAACAGATATTATTAGACATGAGAAATGTCAATATGGGAAATTAATATGGTGGATCTCAGATAACAACAAAAAAAAACAGAAATATGATTGGAACGTTTAGAAAAAAAAAAGAACTTGAAATACCATGCGTTGCTATGAAAAGCTTTAGTTGGCTTTGTTTTAAAATAACATATGTTATGACTATACCATCAGTTTCATTGTGTCTGTCATTGATTGGGTTTATAACTGATTGGGTTTATAACTGATTGGGTTTATAACTATATATATAACAAAATTGACTGGACACTGAGCTTTCGTTTGATCCTCTGCTGTGACTCGGCTGAGAGCGTATAATTTTTTTTTTTTATGTTTCTGTTACCATGCTGTTTTCTGTTGATCTACAAAGTGTTCATTCAATGAATGTATTCAAATTCAAATGTACATATTACGATGCTCATATATCTATGTAAGCTAAACCACTATTGTTTTATGATATTTAACTGACGCTGTATAAAAGAAATACTAATTATAAAATCTATGAGAATATTTTTGTTGTTGTTTTAGCTACTTTAAAAAGATTGTTGATTTGCATGTAAGTATGTAGTAATGTAATATGTAAGGCTGTTTATGTAACGTATGCATGTAAATGGTGTGTAATATAATGTAAGTATGTGTGTGTAATGTAGGCGGCTACATTTAGTTTTTATTACATTCCATTTACAGCTGTATACGCATCCTAACCCTCTCCCCCCCCTCGGGCATATTCCATTTTCCAATCCCTTTGGAATATGAGTAGAAAAGCAACAGATTCATTCCACACGCCACAAGCACGCACACACATTAACACCCACGCGTGCATCAATGTACATAATATCAATTCATAAGAAATATGATGATAATCGTATCAACAACTTTTTTAATAGCTCGATCATAAAGTTGTATGTTTATCAAAATGTTTAGCATCGGCTGTGCTATACTTACTGTCTTAAATATTGTAAGTATTGCACAGCTGTTCAACAAGTTAGCTGAGTTAACACTTGACTTCATGCCACACCCCTCACACACACAGCCACACACACACAGCCACACACTGATCTGTATCCTTCATCAGGTGACCACTAGTCCTAATAGTGATTGAATCTGGGGGCAAGTTGTCACAGTGGTGAATATCAATGATTCGGGGCAAGTTGTCACAATGGTGAATCAATGACCATACCAGGACATGTTCAATGACCATACAGGACATGCCGATTCCTATTTCTCAAAAGGCTCATCACAATGCAGAAACATGTTCCAGAAAACTAGAAAACGCTTTAAATATTCAGAGAGAGAGAAAAAAAAGATGTTTTATTTCTTTTTGTTGTTGTTTTCTCATTAGAATGGAAATTCTAATACACAAAATACGTTTGTTTTGTATTTTAATATAAAAAAAATAAGAGATAGTTTCAAAATAATTCAAACGACACAGATCATCGAGAGAGAGAGAGAGAGAGAGAGAGAGAAGAGTCTTTGTTAGGGGGGGGGGGGGTGCTAGAAGACAATAAAAACAGTAAAAACAGGAGATATTTTGTTTTTGAAAAGATGCAGATCTGGGTGTATGCAAAAGCAAACTACATTGGAGATGAATGCTAAAGAGTTTCTTCCGTTTGTTTGTTTCTGAGTTTTTCAGCTTGTTCGTTTTGTTATTGTTTACACATATGTGTGCATAACCCAATAAAGCTTATAGTTTAATCATGTTGATATTTTCTCAAGCCTAACGCGTTGTGCATTTTAAGAGGGGTTGTTAGTATTATGTAAATTGTGTACATCTATTATGTAATATAATAAAGATGTTGTGTATAACAAAAAACAAACAAAACAACAACTTTTACTTCATTACGATGGAGTTTTCATGTTATTGTTTAAGGAAGAAAAAATAAATATAACATCGTGATTATAAACAATGTTATATAAATGTGTTTATATAAATTATATAAATTTAACCCTCTATATGCTTTGTATAGTCCCACTACTTACTAATGTTTTATTATACATCCAATATAAAATAAAAAGTTGGTACCAAATAAAGTTTCACAAAAACAAATCCTGACTCTTGTGTTGAACTTTGTATCAGGTGTTGTCATAGTAACGGGAATGGTTTATTCGTCATGTAATGTCATTGTAAGGTGGTCTGTCGTACATTGTGTCAAGTCACGATAAGATGATTCAGTTCAAATTATGGCTCTTGATTCTATGACACCCACTTCCCGTCATCCCATCGAGCCGAAACTTGGGCACATAGTCGCTTTCCCGATGACTTGCTTTCAAATTTTCAACCCCATCTTCATATGCGCAAAGTCCCAAAAATTAGTTTTTCCTGTTGTTTTTGTTCAATGGGAAAATAATACACATCATGTATTCCCGCTTTCTAAAGGGAAAATAGTGCAGAAAATAGTTTGATTATCAAAAACTTTGACTGAAAAACAAAAATGGTATACAAAGGATTAATACGAAACTAAAACTCTGTGTTGTAAGTTGTTTTTTTATCATAAGCACTGGTGTGAGGAAGAACAAAAGCTATAAACCAAACACAGACCGTAAAATTGGTTTTAAAAAATATACCAGAAACGCCACACACAGAAAAATTTCCTTTAGTAAAAGCACAGTTAATTTTTCGTGGGCTTTTTTCTTTTCTCACAATAACAAATTTTCTGCCACACATTCTCTGAATTGAAAAATAAAAAAACTAACAGACCCCCCCCCCCCCCCCAAAAAAAAAAAAATGGGCAAAAGTGTGCTATATTATAGAACAATTTTGGAGCTGGCCGCGCCAAGTCCAAATCCATCTCATCCCCCAAGATGTGAGACGGCGGTAGGAGACAATTTTCAACTTCTTCCAATCTAGAGCTTGCCAGTTTAATAGCTTTCGGTATTTGTGTTTCCGCTTTACCAAACTTTCTGTGCAGCCGTTTGTAAACAAGCTTTTTTTTTTCGGGAGAAAAGCGGGGTTGGGGGGGGGGATGACTCACCACCCAACCCCTTCCTCCCTCCCTCTCCTCTCAATTTTTCGCTCTTCATCAATTTTCGCTTAGAGTCCAATCGTAAGGATCTAGTTCCGCTTGTATGTGTATGAGAAATCTCTTAGGCTTAGTCTTGAGTTTGTGTGTGTGTGTGTGTGTGTGCTGTGTTGACTTTTGGAATGTGCGATGTGTGTATCTATAGATGTAACTGATTGCGTCATATTGTGTAGTTGTTTCTTTTTTTTTTTAATATATTTTCAAAATCTCAATCATGGAAAGTTGTGAGTTCGAGGGGAAAGTCTTAGTTCCCCACATCTTTCCCCGGCCCCCCCCCCCCTCTCATTTCAATCAACGATGGTCTGTCGTCGGTCATCTGTCCAATTCGGAAAACTAGAGTACGGCCGTGGGATGACGTCATGTTGAGTTGAGCATTTCATGACTACATTAACGGACTAGAAGATTTCAATAAAATATATTTTCTGACTCCAATATTTCAAGAAATGTATTGTCTGTCTCCAATATTTCAATAAATATAATTTTGCATTGTCTGATTCCAATATTTCAAGAAATGTATTGTCTGTCTCCAATATTTCAATAAATATAATTTTACATTGTCTGTCTCCAATATTTCAATGAATCAAAAGTTTAATGACTTGATTGATTAATTCCAATATTTCATTGACTTATTGTCTGACACCAATATTCCAATAAATATATTTCTGACTCCAATATTACACTATTTCAAAAAATCAGTATATTATGATTCCTTAGGACAATTCAAAAATTTCAGTGATCGCAGTGGGCCAAAGAATCTGTTAACTGGCTCCAGCACTTGTATAACTCCAGTGGACGACTCCAAATGCTTCAATCTCCACAATGCCACTCTACTTTACTGCCTTTCCACTCTTCACCAAGGTTTTTGCTTTTTTCATCTTTTACAGTTAATATTCCAGAAATGACTTAGAACAAAAGTCCTGTTCTTCACTGGACGCTCCTCGTTTCTAGTGTGTATAGGGGGAGGATATGGAAAGAGTGTGTGGGGGGGGGGGGAGGATCTCTGGTCAGATTGACATGCATTAATTCCGGAATCTGGTGCAGAGTTAATCCACGCCGTTCTTTTTATTTTTTTTTAATTATTTTTTTTAAATTGTGTTATTTTGGCATTTGGTGTTTTAATTTTTACACAGTTTTTTTTTTTTAAATTATTTCTGCTGACTGGACATGGCGGCATCGGGGACGCGAAGATTTCATACAAAATTATTGTGTCTTCTGCTCTTTTCACACAGTGTGTATATAGGTGTGGATGTGTGACAGCTAGAGAGAGAGAGATTGAGACCGAGATGGAGAGATGGGGGGGGGGGAGAGAGAAAGAATGGGAGAGCTTGCTACAGAGGCGATGGATGGTGTAGAAGGGGAATAAAGGGGAGGGGGGGGAGTTTCTTCATTGACCGTAAAAAAAATATGTAAAAGTCATGTCTTGACATGAGCGGACATGTCACTATGACATAATAAGAGATGTATGCATTTTTATGTGACATCTCCCTGAATAGAGAAACTTTGGACAGTTCACACACTGCATGGCGTTGAGTTGTCACACCGTTTTACATCCTTATTACTTAACAATTGCTGCAGCATTTACAACTGTTTACTAAAACCTATCCATGGAGACATCATTTACACCCATTTATTACACGTATCCATGGATACATTATTTACACCCATTTATTACACGTATACATGGATACATCATTTACACCCATTTATTACACATATCCATGGATACATCATTTACACCCATTTATTACACGTATCCATGGATACATCATTTACACCTATTTAGTACAAGTATCCATGGATACATCATTTACACCCATTTATTACACGTATCCATGGATACATCATTTACACCCATTTATTACACGTATCCATGGATACATCATTTACACCTATTTAGTACAAGTATCCATGGATACATCATTTACACCTATTTAGTACAAGTATCCATGGATACATTATTTACGCCCTCTAATTACATTTATCTATGATGACCCGTTCACTACACTTATCCATTTTACATTTGTTTGTGGATGACAGTTTGACTAGAATATCCATTCAATTCTATGTATTCTGGGTGAAATAAATTTACCAAACATATTAAGTTGATTGAATAAGCACCGTTAACTAATTAACCCGCGAAACGAATTTCTTAAAATATTTTAATAAGTCTTTGGAAACCTTTTAGCTTTGCTGTTGTTTTTTGTGTGTTGTTTTTCTAATATAATTCTATTGCCCTCAGGTACTTCCGGGGTCAATGTTTCATTAGTTTCATTGTTCTCTGCGCTGAGCAGGTTTCCATTGTCCATATTGTGTCTAAATGTTTGAATTGTCGGACGGTAGTGTGCATTTTTTCTTATTTAAAAAGTCAACGACACTAGGCCTACTAACGTCGAGCTATTGGTGCGACTATATGACGTAGTCCTTATAGGTTTTTGTCTGGCGAAAGCTGCTTCACTGGGCCCTACGAGATAAATTTGGTCTGACGGGTTTACTCTACTTCTATATTTTTTAATGGACGTCGCCCCCCCCCCCCCCCACTCCTTTTCCAGTCCACCCAGCCTATCTGATCTCATCTTATACATTACAGACGCTCCTTCTATAAAGGATATTATTGCTTTTTGCGCTCATCCGTGGCCCGAGTCTAGTCTTGCATTTTTATTGATGTTTTAAATGATGTGAGTGACTGGCATTAGTTGGGAAGGGGGAAAAAAGTAAATGCCGTTGGACTTTGTACTGATCATACAATCTACTTGTATGTCGTGGCTACGGCAAGTTGTGAACGCTGTCCTTTGATCAACACGGTCTGAATAAGCTTCTTTACTTTCTTTGTTTTTTTTCCACGTGCATTATATGTGTATGTTTAGGTAAAATGGCTTGTGCATAGGGGACATAATTTAAATGTATTGCTAGGATTAGAGTTGTCGTTATTTTCCTTGATATTTTATTGCTGGGCCGTACATCAACCCAAATTAAAAGGCATGTTTTAAATATGGATAATATTTTAGAAATTTTTTGTTAAAGGTTCTTAAAACTCTTAATATTTGTTACTTGCTATAAATGTGCAATTCTGGTATGATGTTAATACTGCAAAAAAAAAAAAAAAAAGAATCAACTTATACTATACGAATACAAAACACAAGTTTTTGTTATTTAAAAGCGTTCAGTACAGCTTTAGATGACCTTCAAATTACTTTAAAGATGTTAAATGTGTTTACGATTAGTTTGTGATATTTTTTTTTAGTCCCCATTGCTGTCCGGTAGTTGTCAAATTTAGTCCCAATAGGAGGATTAAGATTGTAGTCACTGTTCTGGTGGTCCTTTTCCTACCCACAGTGTAGTCTTATAGAATTAGTGGGGTTGTTTCCCTTGGCCAATTTACGGCCCCTGTAAAAATGTACAGAAACTAAAAACATAGCACACACAAAATTATTTCATGTCTGGTTTAGGGCTTTTGTCGTTTCACCTTGACCCTCATAAGACGACACCTCTGTATCGAAGCTTTCACTGCTGGCCTCGGGGCTCTCGGCTGTGAGCAGAAATGACCTGGAGCTTTGTAAATGTGCCCTCAAATGTCTTGTCTGCCTGTCTCCGTTTGGTGCTGCCTCCCCTTTTCACTCTCCCATATTCATATTGCCCAGTGAATGCCCTTGTTTCCCCCACACCCCCTAATGCGCCTTGACGTCTTCAACCTTCCTGGCTTGGTGATTGTCGAGGGATCTTTATATGGCCGTGTCTATCTCTTTCTCTTGCGACCTCTTCATTATGGTAATGTTGGTCAAAAAGGGGTTATACCAAGAAATGTCATCTCAGCGGTTTGTATGATGTAATATTCTAAACTTGGAACGTAGTTATATTATTTTTTCTTGCTTCTGTTTAGGTTTAATTGTCTTTATATGTTTGTTGTTGTGCATTTTATTAATTATTGTTTAGCACTTTATAAGTTACTTTATAATTTAACATAATTTGAACTATTTTAATTTAAAAGGTGGTCGAGCGGCAGAGCGTTAGACTGGCGTTTCCTAAGTTCTGTGTTCGAATCCTGGTGAAAGCTAGGATTGGTTCCCGGGACTGGAGGGTGTCCCTGAGTCTACCCAGCTCTGATGGGGACCTGACATTATTTAGGGGTAAAGTAAAGGTGGCTGGGCATTGCGCTGGCCACACATCCCCTAGTATGACGTGGCCACAGAACTGGTGAACGCTGCTTCACAGGCCCTATAATCAATTTGGTCCGAATGTTACTTTTATAATTTAAAGTTATTCTTAAAGCTTCTTTTCAAGTTCCAGTTTGGCCACTTTATCTGTAGATATTTGTTGAGTACTTATACGTTTTTTTATTATGCTACTACTGTTTGCCTTTCTCTTGAAGTGTATGGCAGTGTATGCTATTAAATGTGTTTATGTTCGCTATTATGTCACTGAATATCTGTTTGTGTGTGTGTGTTTGTATTTGAAAGCTTTTTTTGTTAATGAGTGTAATTTATCAAACATTTCATTTGCTCTGTACAACATGTTTTTTCATGTATATCTGTGTATCAAAAGTTTAAAGGTCAAGAAACCGATGTATCAGGCGTTTAATTAAATGTAACTTTAACGTCACACACGTCTATCCGACGCCAGGTGATGAAAATAAAGATGCGGTGAAAGAATTACATTAATAATGCATTGGAGTCTTATATTCCTAGACAATATTATTTCAATGTATTGTATCAAGTGTCTAGTACAGTGTAACACAGTGTTGTGTGTGTGTGTGTGTGTTTGTGAGTAAGATGATCCGCTAAGTTCGTCTGAGCTAGACGTATAATTTTACATCTATAAAATATTAAAACACTGACTTAAACAGAGGTAATTTTATAATATGATTAATGATTTTAGAGCTATATCTGTGTGCGGTGTACGTGTGTTTTAAACGATTAATGCAAGGGAGATAACTACAGAATAGAAGACTTGTTGGGAGTTGCTATGGAAACTGGTGGGTGCGTCCGTCCGGAGATATAGTCAATGGTCAACGTACGATTAGTTTCTTCTGATCAAAACCTTGACACGAGTGGATGTTGGATTCCTGTCCAAGAACACAGAGTTGTCCCACGTGCCCCTGTTTCTAAGCACATCGGTGAAACCACGATGATGGAAAAGGGCGGGGGGGGGGGGCTTTAAAATGTGGCAGGGATTGATTTGAGCGCACGCCACATCCCTCACTATCACATGGCCACAGTCCATTCTTGACCAATGAAAAATCGAATGGTGTTTAGGAGTTCCGCCATGCTCCCTACATTAACTCACCCCCTCTCACTCACTCACACACACACACCACATACACACGCGCATACTTGCAGCACCGACTTAGTTCTTTGTTTTTTACACCAGAGCATTAAAAAAATGTCGCTCTTTTTTTATGACGTTTGAAATCTTAGCCAAGCAGTTTTATTTTTGTAACATGATCAATTAATGAGAAGAGAAAACACGGTAGATCTACCTATAATAGCAATAAATGTGCAGAAATTCACTAAAATCATGTCTGAAAGTTTCTAATCATTTTTAATGTTAGGCCCTATAAAATTTAACAGTGTGTTTGAGGTCAACGTGGTTTAGTATAGTGATCAGCAACCTAAGGAACGCACGCAGAACGATTTTCAATGGCACGCGAAATATCTCCCCAAGAAAGATATTTTTAATGCAATTAATGGCTGCTGCGTGATAAACTTTCTAGAAAATCACAATGTATTTCGACTGTTAAAGTTCAGGAAAGTTTGTGTGCAAATATTTCATCATTGGACTTGCGATCTGTTATTGAATCTTTTTTAAATAAAGTCGTTTTTATAGTACCTCACCCTTTATTGATTTACATGCAATTCAAGTCTCTTTTACAAGAAAGTGATACGAAATATAGAAATATGCTGTAGTTGCACATATTATTCGTGGGCTTAGACGAGGTTAGGTCTTGGATCGATTCGTTTCTTGTCTGGAAGCAATTAAGGTGTTTCTCTATAAAAACAACAATAACATTTTCATTCATAACATTCAGAGAACTAACTGTTGTAGCCGATGTTTCTGAATGATAAAGCGACACATTTCAGTGAGTTGAACATGCATTCACAAGGACGGAGTTAGACAATTGGAATGGATTTGCTTTGAATATATCTTGCCGTGAAATCAATTTGAAAACATCTATTTCCTTAATTTAAGGCATAGATGGGCTTTTGCAGATGAACTTTGAAGTACTATATTTTATTCCGACATGCGGTACAATAAATTCTGAAATAAGGAATAAATCTCAGTTAGACTGAGATAGAAAATCAAATTTTAATGATGTTATAGATTATAGATGATGTTAGATTCATCTCAACTATATTTATTTTTTAAATGACAAACTAATTTACCCGGCGTCGCCTTTATTTAACCTTTATAAGCTACTTTTAAACATTTCCTAAACTACAATTGACGAGTCTTAAATAGGCAATTTGGATGCAAATTCATTTCCGCTATATTTCCGTAAACAATGGTATAATTATCTTTTCGGCATGTTTTAAGTGCATTGTGGAATTTCCGGTTTCATTTGGTTTTGCTTACAATGGCAACCATTACGATTGCAAGCAGAGATTTACGCCTTGTTGCTGACTTAACGTTCACGGATGTTGATAAATTCATTGCACTTTCAACTGCAAATTCAGGCCGAATACAAATAAACAAAGGCTATAAGTATTATTGTAAGGATTATGTCTTCAATATTATAAGTGAGTATGCCAGAATTTATAGCAGAAGGCAGACATTTTTTTTAATCAAATTTAGCAAATTGGATCCTAAGTGAAGTTGCATCCAAAACTTATGCAAGCATAAGATTTACGACTGTTCAATGAACAGAAAGCTATAAATGTAATAATGTTAAAATTATGATTATTATTTACTGAAATAATTTACGAAAGTAATTTAAAATAAATTGTGTAAACAGGTTAAAAATAGGCAAGTCTTTTTTTTTTTTTTAATGCTAAATTGCCATGCGTTGCCCATGGAAGGACAATTCCTGTAGATGAGAATCGAACACCCGTCTAAAATATAATTATTAGATTTTACTTAGTAAAAACATTATTCGAAAGTCTTAAGTCCTGAAATTCTGTACAATCTGTAAAAAAATAATAATATCCATTGTGGAAAAAATGTAGAAAAGAAAAGGTATCAGTGTGGAATGGAACCCGGGTCGCCCGCAGTCGAATACGCTAACCAACACGCTTGGGAAGACACATGTCAGAAACGAGATTGCAAAAGTAAGATATCTTGTCTTATACATTACAGACGCTCGTTTTATAAAGAAGATTATTGCATCCTACGCTCATCTGTGGTCCGAGTCTAGTCTTGCATTTTATTAATGTTTTAAATGTTGTTAAGTTACTGGTTTTCCTGGTTTGTTCAGATAACCCATTCCATGCCCGAATGCCACTCGGGGAAAAAAAGAGTACTTATATGCATTTGTTTTCGCATAAGGGATAAGGAAAGTGTTTTTGTCTTTATGTTTTTCTGAGTTTTACAACAGGTTGTTATGGGGTTGTATTTCTGAATTAGAGTTTAATGCCTTATGTATTATTACTACTTTACTCTTTGCCCTTCTGTCCTCTAGTGTTTCTAGGTTTAGTGATTTGACTAATGGTGTTACTCTTGTTAATTGGGAATATTCACTATGAGACAGTAAGGTCACGTGTCTCTTAAATTAGCCAACGGGGGTCGGAAACGACACACAAACGAGTTATGTACTTTATATATATACAAGCTAAATTCCCCGGCGTTGCCCGGGAAGGGGGGGAATAAAACAGGCCTGCATAAGTAAGCTACAGATAAAAAAATGTATAAACTACAATGATAAGAAAGCTTTTTTTAAAAAAAGTAATATTAATAGAAATAAAAAATATTGTAGAAAAAAAAAGTTATAGACTAACTGGAGAATAAAACCTGGGTCGCCCATATGGCAGTCCGATACATTAACCACTTAGCTAGCGAACACTCATGTCCGAAGTGAAATCGCTAAAGTATAATTTGAGACAATAAGATCACGTGTCTTTAAATGAACTAATATGTTTGGTTAAACACACACACAGTCTACTTCATATATATATAGAGAGAGATTAGAAACTAACCTTGTATTTGAAATTGGTAAAGAAATTAATTTTCTATTACTTTTACAATCTATAGACTTAATTGAAAAAGAAAATATAAATATCACAAACACGTTCAATTTTATATCAAATATAAAACACTTTAACGATTTTCTCTATAAACTCCATTGCTTTTGGCATTGGTCTTGCTACGGTGCTAACAAAATTGTCTGGGCAGGTTGAATTTCAGGCTGTTGGCACGCTGAATGATTTAGAAATTCGAGTATTATAGCACTCTATTATCCAATGGTTGCCGACCCTCTGGTGTAGTAAGTAGATTATATCATTTTAACATTTTGCACATCCGCTCATTCTATACAATACAGGGGCTCATTAGTTTGGCCAAAAAAAAAAATTCACACAATGACTATTATTAATACAAAGACCATTAATAATGGAGTAAAAACACAAGCTGAGAGAAGATATAGATGGAAAAAAATAATTCTAAAGACGTATATTGTGTACAGACTCACGCTCTGCAAAGAACGTTTATGCGACCTCTAGGGCAATGCATTTAATTTCCCTTTCGAAAATTCCTATACAGCTCCGAACGAATACAATTTTGTGAAAATGTTCGTTTGGAGTTTGGACCCGTGTTAGAAGTTAGAATGTCACTTGGCTTACTAGCCGCAGGCACATCTTCAGAAAAAAAACACTATATTCTTGTATTTTTTATACGCTGTGCTAATATATAAGGATGTAATTATACATTGTCCAGCAAAATACGTTAAAACTACTCCGTGTATTAACTCAGTAAATATACGTGTTTTTAATACGTCTTGTATGTATGCGTTTAGCTAAATGGCGATACGAATGGGGAGATGATCGCTTTACATTGCAGTTATTGACAAAAAGTTACGTCCCTTATGTCTATAAACTTCAAACTCTAATGGGTGTAATATCGGGGACTGTTTTCTTTTGTGACTTATATTATATTTATCAAAGGGCATTCGACAACAAAAAAACACAACTTTATGTTCCCATGTTTTAATGTTGTTGTTTTTTCTAGCTTAGTACACATTCAAACACAATTTTTAGAAGCCACAAAAAAAATTCTCCGTTTGATTCCAACAAAAGATCATTTCAGGGCTTCTTGTTTCGTTTTCTTTGTTTTTTTAAAAAAGATAATTTCTTGTTTTGAATTTTTCAAAATTTTTGTACTGTGTGGCAAAATTTTATTTTTTTAAGATATCGATTTTTGGATAACCAGAGCTGACAGAAATAGGGCCTATGTCAAATTGAGTCGTCTGATATAAAGTAGTGGACGGGTTTCGACCAAATCTTGAGTTGAGGTGTGATAATCTATGGGCGGGAAATGTTATATTTTAATTTTTAAAAATGGAGGAGTTTTGGCGCGCCAAATCATTTCCTCACACAAATTAACAAATAAACAAAACATACAATTTTAATATCATTATATTTTATAACTGTAGATATTGCCTTTCTCAAAATAATTATTATATTAATGATTTAATTGATTTGATCATTATATTAAGGCATTTGCATTTTATTACACTAATTATTTAGTATCCCTTATTGGAGTTGCATAAGTCAGTGCACCCGACCCAATATATTTTAGGAAATCTTTTATAAAAAAAAATAAGTTTTTGTAAGAGACTTCTGCTAGAAGCCCCAGTGAGATGGGAGCTCATTTGATATCTCCATTGTAAAAGTTTAAGTTAAAGTATATTATATATAACTACAATTAATAAATTCTGATTCATAGAAGAATATACATATATCTTTGTTTGTGTTCTGAAAATAAAGTTTTGAATTAAGTAAGAACAACATTGTTTCTTAATGATTTCCAAGTCTGATTTGTAAGATCAGCTAAATGAAGTGAATGGCAGTTGCTGGATGTGCTCTGAACGATAATAAAAATAAAAACTGTTAGATGCCCATAGCCTATAACTATAACACGCTACAACAAGACTAATAATATGGGCACTAACAATAACCATGGGGATAAAGTATCTTGTTGAAATTTAGAAGAAACTGTCCATCCAATCAGAGATGTTCTAACAAGTCACGTGTATGGAATGGAATGAGAATCCCAGTGGACTTTTCCTGCTTTTTAAATTACCGGTAATTTTCATTGGTCTTTTTTTTTCGCACTATCTTTTCTAGAATAGCTTAGATTGTAGCTTCATTTGTCTAGTTTAGCTATTCATGAAATTCGTGCATACAATGTCAGTTTTATTCTTAGGGTATGCATAGAGAATATTATTCAAGGTTTTTGGGTTTAACAGATAGACAATGTTGTGATGGACTGTCCATATCCATATAGGACTTCATGTATCTACATACTGCAAGTGGGAAGATGTCAACTTTTTGTATGACAATGTGCGAAGAGAGGGAGGGTGTTCCAGGCATGGTACGTTATAGACAAATGTAGTAGTAGTGAAGCAGCGTTCACCAGTTTCTGTGGCCGCGGCATACTAGGTGATTGTGTGACCAGCACTATGCACAGCCGCCTTTACTTTACCGCAACTAAGGTCAGAGCTGGCTAGAACCTCCAGACCCGGGGGAAAAAAAACCTAGCCTGCACCAGGATTCGAATCCAGGACCTTCGGTACGCCAGTTGCTCGTGCTGCCGCTAGGCCACCGTGCCCCAATTCACACATGTGCGTGCGTGTGTGTTGGTGTTGCCGTCGGTTTACTCTGGCTAGATATCAAGAATCAGCATACGACGTTCGCTCTTGTCTCTTAGATGTGTTCTAAGTATTCTTTAGAAAAACTAAACTTTAGGAGTGTGTATGTATTGCACCAACCGCCTCTCTTGTGTATTATTGATGACCTCATGTAAGCATCTTTCTGTGAGTAGAAAATGTATTTGGACCTTTCAGTCAGTCATATTAAAAACATTGGATGGTTGAATTGGCTTTGTTTCTGGTGATGCGCTTGTCTTTCTTTCTTTTAATCCAGCCTACATAATATATTATAATAGAATCTTGTGTCCGTTCCATTTGAGATAAAAGGAACACACATAGAGAGAAAGTGTTATTTTATTTTTATTTTATTTGAAGTTCGAGTATTTTTGCGGGGGTTTCACCGTAACAATGAAAAGCAACAACAGAACTGAATTGAATTAAGGCCGCTAACAGTTCTGTGGCCGTTTATTGAATTAGACACGTAGCACCGCGTGCTCATAATTAGGTTAACCACAGAATTACAATGGCGTCTCCAAAATAAGTCTTCAGTAATAGTCAGTACCATGTCTCCTGTTACACACATTGATGGTTTGTAGTGGTTGTTAAGAAAAAAAAATTCGCCGCACTGTTTTATGGACCACTGCTTACAATGGCATTGTGGAGCCTCAAGATATATCACAGCTGGACTCTACTGTCTTATCATTGTTTTATTTTTTTTTTTCTCTTTTTTTTTTTTACAAAGGCGGCAAATATTCATATCAGAGATGGTAGAAGTTGGACCCAAGGAGGGGGGGGGGGGCTTTCCTGGATCTGACTAAAAGGATGTCGCATTGACCGAATTTATAAGTTTCTAAGTTTCATATCTACGTAAACATAAACATCGTGTGGTCTGTCCAGCAAGCCACCATCGCATTCACCCCCAACCCTTCGGAAATAAATTCTAAGACTTCCCAGACGTGGCTGTCCAGTAATTGTGTTTTCGCTCGTCAACTTGTTATCAATATTTAGGCGTACACACCGCGGGGAGGGTGTCCGAGGGTTGTGGTTGACTCCAGGCATCGCTGAGACACTCGTGCATCCTCTGACATCCCTCATCAACTCATTTGAAACTCTTTTATATTCAATTCACTTTTCTCTATATCTCTCTCTCTCTTTTTCTTTCTTTCAAAAACGCTATGTTCATTCATATGTTACTTTTTTATTTTGCTTTATATATCTTCTCCCTTGTCTTCAGTTTGTCTTACTCCAAATTTCTTTCTCATCTATCTCTTTCTTCCTCTCTTTGTCTCATTGTCTGTCTGTCTGTCTGTCTTTCTCTTTTTTTCTCAATCGTTCCTATCTCTCTTCTTTTCTGCTATACTCATGAATTCATTAATTTCACCCACGTGGCCGCATGCAAATCCTAATCTCCCCGTCCCCCCCGGGGGGGGGGGGTCTAGGAATTACGTCATTGAATAACTCTCTAACCAATTTGTCTCCCTGCGTCTTCAAAGAAAATGTCGGCCATCTTACTCCACGTTGCTATCGTGTCCTATATCCTCCGTGTGTCCTAGCAACCAGCAGACTCCCCTAAACAAACGCTGTATTAAGATAACGATAAAAGCTTTTTAGCAACCTAAGGAACGCGTGCCATATTATGGTACGCAGAACGATTTTCAGTGGCACGCGAAATATCTCCCCAAGAAAGATATTTTTAATGCAATTAATTGCTGCTGCGTGAGAAACTTTATAGAAAATCACAATGTATGTCGACTGTTAAAGTTCAAGAAAGTTTATGTGCAAATATTTCATCATTGAATATAAAGATCTGTTGTTGCATATAGTGTTCGTTGGATGAGACGAGGTTAAGTCTTGGATAGATTCGTTTCTTGTCTGGAAGCAATTAAGGTGTTTCTTGATAAAAACAACACCAATTTTTTCCTATATTGAATTAGGAGAACTGACTGTTGTAGCCGATGTTTCTGAATGATAAAGCGACACATTTCAGTGAGTTGAACTTGCATTTATAAGGACGGAGTTAGACAATTGGAATGGATTTGCTTTGAATATATCTAGCCGTGAAATCAATTTTAAAACATTTATTTCCCTAATTTAAGGTAGGCTATAGATGGGCTTTTCCAAAATGTACTTTGAAGTACTCAAAGCAAAGTTTTCTAAACAAAGGCAATACTTTAAATTTATGGACTCGTGTTTTCATACGTCATTAAGCCGGACTAGCTTGATCTTAATACAACCTACTTAGATCTGGATCTTTTTTAATGAATGGATTTTTGCAATTTTAAAATGCAGCAAATTTAATTTTAAACATTAAAAAAAAAAGTTCCGAATTTGCGGGAAAGTCTGGAAGGAATCTGCTTAGGAAAATCATCTGCTATTCTCAGCTGCTAGGCATTCACATTACTTTCATCGTTTTGTTCAAAAGCTGTTTCAAGCATACAAAGAGGTCACTTACACTTGACTTCTCAGAACTCAGAAGTAACTAAATATGTACCTGACATTCAGTTAGTGAAAAGCATTCAAAGACAAGACGCTCATTTATCGATACAGACTAATTACATTGGAAAGATTTTTATGTTCATCTCCTTTAATTAAGTATAAAAATAATGTATTCTAAAACATTTTTTATTATTGCTTTAAATGTTTGTGGCTTTTAAAACTAGCATTTATGGAGCTCTGTTGCTGAGCGGCAGTGCGTTAATGCTGGCGTACCGAAGGTCCTGGGTTCGAATCCTGATGGAGGCTAGGATTTGTTCCCGGGTCTATAGGTGTCCATTAGTCTACCCAGATCTGATGGGTTCCTTTATTTGGGGTAGTTGAGCTGGACTTTGTGCTGGCCACGCAATCCCCTAGGATGCCATGACCACAGAAATTGGTGAACGCTGTTTCACCGATCCCAATGGATCTATTTGGTCCGACGGGATAATTTACTTTACAATACTATATATTATGCGATTAATGTAATTATTATGATAAAAAAATAAACTTCTTAATTGGACAAACAATTAAGGCATGAAATGTTTATTTACCACTGTTTAACGTAAATTAATTTTATACCGCTAATTACATCTTGAAATGAATACCATAATGCTGGATTTGTATTTTTTTAAAATAACTAAAAAGTTATACTAGTTATTTTACAAAACATGACTTGATTGTCATCACTAAAAAACACATAATTTTGGAAATTTAATTTAAAGGGAGATAATTAAACCCTTTTTGCGTTAAAACTTTTAAATACGTTTCTTCTTTTTTCTTTTTTATAAAAAACAAATAATGGCTTACAATATGTAACTTAAAAATTATCAAACTATAAAAAGTGGTTGAAAATTATATAAATATTTTATGACTTAACAACTTATATTTACATTTTCAAACATTACATTAACTACCCAGTTTATATTATTACTTCGTATCAGTTCCACTTCACTAAAGTTCGGCAGGATTTGGAATCGTTTAGTAAAAAAGTAAATCTCAGTGTGAGAATAAAAATCAAAATATAATGAGCTAATTGATTGTGTTAGATTCATCTCATCTCAACTAAGTGACAAATGAATTACCCGGCGTCGCCTTTATAAATAATATAAACTACAGTTTAAACATTTCCTAAATTACAATGAACAGAAAGCTATAGATCTAATAATTTTAAAAATATAATTTTTATTTACTGAATTAATTTACGAAAGTAATTTAAAATAAATTGTGTAAACAGGTTAAAAATGGCAAGTCTTTTAATTTAAAAAAAAGACTAAATCGCACTGCTTGGCCCATGGAAGGACTATTCCTGTGAATGAGAATTGAACACCCGTCTAAAATATAAATTATTAGATTTTACTTACTAAAACATTTTAGGAAAGCCATAATTCCTGAAATTATTTACAAGCTTTAAAAAAAAGTAATTCGAACCAAGGACCCGTGTACCTGCAATGTCACCCGTAGCACAAATCCTATACTATAGGTACAGGCGTCCAGGCACGCGGTTCATGAGACGGGACTGCTGCGTCCATTACTTCCTCCCCATCGAGACCACAGCTGTCTTCCATGCGTTCGCCCGCCGGTGTAATCTTAAAGGTGATCGTATCGGTGGTTTACACACTTCGCCAGTTTTTGAGGCCCATGGGTACAGAAGTGGGTCGCAATGACCAGAATTACCCACAAATAAATAATACAATGAAAGGAAATGTTTAGAAAGTATATATTCTCTAAGATTCTTAATTTCATTCGGGGTTTTTTATATTTTTTTTTAGATGGCTGATAATAAATAATTTCTTACGACATTTTATGTGGTTCACTGAACGTGCCTTGGGGCATTGTTGAGCAATATTTTACTGATATATCACACAGACCAATAACTCGAGTGTAGTGTGGTAGGCCTATGGGAGACTAGTTCTTTTTTCTTCTCTCTCTCTCTCTCTCTCTCTCTCTCTCTCTCTCTCTCTCTCTCTCTCAAGTGGATGCCGAATCGAGGCAGTGTTTCTGACAAGCAGCTCAATACTGTGCGTACACACACGAACATAACCAATCAGAGTGGAGTTCTCCCTATCCTTTATAACCTAACCGATACTGACTATTACCATAAATACTACAAAGCCATCCCTAACCTATTTAAACTAAACGATACTAACTATTTATCACTAAGTCTATCGGGTCCGAATAGCCACTTCGATAAATTAAAGCTCTGATGTAGTATGTTCGTGTGTGTACGCACAGTATTTAGCTGCTTGTGTGTTTCTGTGCATGCTAAATGACCTGGTCACAGCTCTCATTAGACTTTCACTGGCAACATTCTGACCTAGACTATTTAAACTTTTTGTTCTTTGCTGTATCAAAGTCTTGTAATTAGACCTTTAAGTATTTCATGCCGAACGTTATCTACCGTTTTATTGTTACTGGTGTTGTTATTGTTGACTTTTTTTTGTAGATGCCATTTCAGTTATTATATCGATGTTAATGTTTTTATTATATAAGAATAGAACGTAATAATCGTCTGTATAGATTGAGCGTCTGTAACATTTAAGATTAGATATTATTGTTGTGTGTGTGTGTGTTGTTGTTTTCTTTTTTGCTGTTGTTATTGATGTCCATTTAATATTTTTGTGGTTGTTGTTTTTATTATTTGCTCTGTCGTTGTTGTTTATGCTGATATCCTTGTTATTGTTGCGGCGTCGTCTATTATTATTTCTGCTATGGTTATCTCAGTTACTATTATTGTTACGTTTTAACTTCTAGTAAAATGGTTCCGGTTGTCTAGCCTACGCGTCAACCTGTCGGTTTTGAGAATTCACAAAGGTGAAGGTCGCAGAGCGTCCGACTGTGAATCACATCTACGTAAACATCGTGTGGTCTTCCAGCATTCCACCATCGCATTCACACCCCTTCCCCCCTCGAGAAACAATATAAGACTTCCCAGACGTGGCTGACCAGTAATTTTGTTTTTGTTCGTCAACTTGTTATCAATATTTAGGCGTACACACACGGGGAAGGAGGCCAAAGGTTGTAGTTGACTCCAGGCGTCGCTGGGGCACACGTGCACCCTCTGACATCCCTCACCTTCTTAAGTTTTGTTGGGGTTTTCATTATACTTGACATCGTCATTGATTTTGCTGTTCACTTCTGGATGAAAATGTATCTGTTTATCTTCTTAATTTATACTCTCTCTCTCTCTCTCTCTCTCTCTCTATCTCTCTCACTCTCTCTCTCTCTTTTTCTTTCTTTCAAAAACGCTATGTTCATTCATATGTTACTTTTTTATTTTGCTTAATATATCTTCTCCCTTGTCTTCAGTTTGTCTTACTCCAAATTTCTTTCCTATCTATCTCTTTCTTCCTCTCTTTGTCTCATTGTCTGTCTGTCTGTCTGTCTTTCTCTTTTTTTCTCAATCGTTCCTATCTCTCTTCTTTTCTGCTATACTCATGAATTCATTAATTTCACCCACGTGGCCGCATGCAAATCCTAACACCCCCCGGTCTAGGAATGACGTCATTGAATAACTCTCTAACCAATTTGTCTCCCTGCGTCTTCAAAGAAAATGTCGGCCATCTTTCTCCACGTTGCTATCGCGTCCTTTATCCTCCGTGTGTCCTAGCAACCAACAGATTCCCCTAAACAAACGATGTATTATGATAACGATAAAAGCTTTTTAGAAAGTTAAAAAAAAATATTCTCCATTCATCCTCTCAATACGGATGACATCTCTAATATTTGTTTTCTATTCATTCCAGAGCTCTGTGTGTTATTAGCACCATGGTTTTACTTCCGCGTTTAGTTTTGAGGATATTGAAATGCTTTAGTTCGTTATTTAGATATCTAGATGTTCATTATTGAAAACTTTTTTTTTCTTTACAAACATCCCGTATAATTGCAAATTACTCTGTCAATGATGTCATGTTGACCCTGTAATATGGCCACACCCCACTATCGACTTCCTGTTCACTTCTCCTAATGGATCACGTGGCATTTAAACGCACATTAATTTTTTTTTAGATACAAACAGCCAGCATTAAAAGGGGATTGCGTAGCCGGTGCAACGCCTTGTGGGCTTTTAATTTACCCGCAATGTGTCGGGTAACCATCAGAGCCGCTTTGATTAAGCAACAGCTGGCCGCTCTATCTTTTTAGCATCTATCGAGAAATAGAATAAAAACTGCTTCAGGCAACTCTATAAAATTCAATAAATTTCCTTTTTGTTTTTTTTAAATCCTAAATTAAGTTTAAATAATATGTATGCTGTTTTTTTTTTTAACTAGCCTTTACTTTGTGGTTTGCGTAAAAATTCATACTTTAAAATAAAATAATTTACGCTCTAGGCAGTTGTTGAAATTTGATTTGAACTTGTCCATTGGAAATGATTGTAATCAGTCCACACTTGGATTCTGATTGGCCGAGAAACTGTGCCGTATTCCTTTTTATCACGTTCCCTCTGTTTGAATGTCTGTCGTACCGGATTCTGAATAGGCGTCATTCTTGTGGCTTGGCTTATTCCAGAGTGGGGCCTTTTATTGTAAGGGGGGGGGGTACATGATTGGACTACGTCAGTTTAGATTTTAGATAGATTAGAGGCAAGTAAATTGCACTCAGGATTGATTGTCCAAGTTGCAGTTAGAACAAAGTTCGACTATTTTCGTTTTGTAAAACAAACTAAAAACCATTAAAATTACTTGCACGATTCTCTGTTACGTTTCCTTGTTAGAGATATGATTACAGCTGCTTTACTAGTTTTATTGACCCTTCATACGAGGAGGTTGTATGTCCAGCACACCACGCATCCGCAACTACCTGTCGACATAGTTTTCGATGTGAGGGGGAGAAGGGTGGAGTAGGGTAAAGTCGATTAAAACGCTACCACTAAGATCTGAGATCCGGCCCGATCGAAAATCCGAGCTTTGCGTCAGAAATGAGCAGCTCGAGTTAGATTTGTTACGTTACATGATCGGCGATTCGTTACGCTACATGATCGGCGATTTGTTGCGCTACATGATCGGCGATTTGTTGCGCTACATGATCAACGATTTGTTGCGCTACATGATCGGCGATTTGTTACGCTACATGATCGGCGATTTGTTACGCTACATGATCGGCGATTTGTTTCGCTATATGATCGGCGATTTGTTACGCTACATGATCGGCGATTTGTTACGCTACATGATCGGCGATTTGTTACGCTACATGATCGGCGATTTGTTACGCTACATGATCGGCGATTTGTTACGCTACATGATCGGCGATTTGTTACGCTACATGTTCAGCGATTTGTTGCGCTACATGATCGGCGATTTGTTACGCTACATGATCGGCGATTTGTTACGCTACATGATCGGCGATTTGTTGCGCTACATGATCGGTGATTTGTTGCGCTACATGATCGGCGATTTGTTACGCTACATGATCGGCTATTTGTTACGCTACATGATCGGCTAATTCCCAAAATCTCACCTTGGTACAGAGTTGATCTAATCTTATGTTAGGGTAGATGAATGGTTGATACAAAATAACATGAACTGCACGGCAACACACGGTTACAAACGAAACTTGAACGTTACAATCTTTACACACTACGGGTGATTGTTGTTGTTTTTTTAAGTAGTTAATTTAAGATGATATGGACTGTGTATATTTTCATTGGCTTGTGTATTCAATCAAAAATGTAAGCAAAAGTCATTTATGATTCTCCAGTGGGCTGTCACTTCACAATTATTTAAAAGAAACATGAAAATTTTGCTCTTAATTTGATATAAGGCTCTTAGTTTAATACGAAATATGTTTTCTTTCTAAATAAATGGACGGATCATTTAAAATTAAGATGATTAACTGATAAGCGTAACACGCAATAGTCTTATGTGTAGAAGGAGTGACTGTATCATATTATAAGATAAGATCATTATGATTATTGAAGATTAATGGAAAATTGAGAGAAGGATTCTTTTTAATACAAAATCCCAAGTCCCAGGATGTGGGATTCGAACCCATGAACTTTCCTGTGGGCGGAAAAAAAACTTTTTGTCAAGGACATATTCTTACGTTATACCGAAGCTCGTCATGAGCGTCACATTATGGTCAAATAAGGAATGTTAAAGAATTTGATACAATTTTGGCATCTTTTTTTTTTTGTACTTTGCCTGGAAGGAAATGTCTTAAAATATCCACAACTAGCCAAGACGTTTAGTATTTCCATTAGCCTTGACAAACATAGACCTTGGATCAAATACAGGCCTGAAGCTCTCCTACCAGATCCAGCCATTCATAAAATAATGTTAATGAAAAAAAGAGAACATTGGCTGAGAATTGTTACTTGCTAGAAGCAGAAACTTGAAGAGGAAAATTCAATTATTTCCCCTTGAGATCGCCATCTTAGTTAAAGAGCTTTGTTCGAATTCAAACAAGACTTTTGTAAACCCTTCGATTCATTGTCTGGGATTCCGGGACAGACCGTTGCGGCCTAATGATTTATTAAGTACTGGCTCGGTCCACTTTTGTTTGCTTGTAATTAACGTTTTCTCTAACAGAGTCAACATTGTCTCGAGTTTGTCCGTCTGTTTGATGATTATACGGTACAAGGTTGTGTTGATACCTTTTATACAGTGGTTTGTTATGTGTATTCAGTATTATGATGTGTTTAAACAGTACTGTGTTATGTTTATAAAGTACTATCATGTGTTTATAAAGTACTATGTTTTGTTTAAGGGATACCGGCGCTCAGATTGCTGTAGCGAAAGAGCCGGTTTCGAATCATTTTTTTTTAACCGACTGATTATTGCTCTTAATTTATGATAGGTAGGCTACCTGACATTAGTTGGGAAACTGTAAAGGCTGTGGGGAATTGTACTGGCCACACAATCCCCTTGAAAGCTACGGCATAGGAACAATTGTGAACGCTGCTTCACTTGCCCTATAAACAAACATGGTCCAAACTGGAGTTTTTTTTTTACACCTTTTTATTTGTTATAATTATACGGTAGAGAAGTGTTTGTTATGTTTATACTTGTATACAGTACTGTGTTATTGAGTAATCATCAATAGATATACTTGCCGTGAGATGGTTTATATGTTTGTTTATATATTTATATATATGTTTGCCCTCTTTAGGCTCCTAAGCCGTTTGACTAATCGGGACAAAAGTTAAATGTATAAATTGGAAACGTCCCCCAAAAGAAAATTTTATTATATAAATGATATTGTTTAATTCGTCGATTTTTTTTTTTTAATTTACACCTATTGATAATCACCGTATGTTAAAGTTCTAAACTGAGCGCCATTCCAGAATGATCTCCCTTTGAAATGCTTTTTTTTAAAAAAAAAAAGAACAAAAATTAAATACTGAAAGATACGTTTTCACTACAGTTATTATAGTAATAGTGATGGTTATTTACTTTAATAATAATAATAATAATAATGCTTATATGGTGCATATCCCGTTGATAACAGTTCTATGCGCTGAAACGACAACAACAGAAGAAAATGAAAATATGTATACGAAAATATTGCTAACTAAATAGGTGAGTCTTCAGTCGGCTTCTGAAGGTGTCGAAGCTCGGGCTCTGGCGAAGCTGTAGTGGGAGGTGATTCCAAGCGGACGGTCCCGCGTAGGAGAAAGCACGTTCGCCAGCGGACACTAGCCTCACACGTGGGATCCTCAGGGTAACGCATCAGAAGCTGAGCGGAGTGGACGGGATTGAGTATATAGCTCGAGACAGGAGCGAAGGTAGTTGGGGGCAGAGTCATTCAGGCACTTGTAACATAGAGACGCCAGCTTGTATTAGATCCGGTGGTTAATGGGAAGCCAGTGCAGAGATCGGAGTAGAGGAGTAGTGTGTGTCGAATTCTTCTTCTGAAGGACCAGTCGGGCAGCACAGTTCTGAACACGTTGGAGGCCCTGAAGGGAGGAGGTCGAGAGGCCAGCCAAGAGCGAATTGCAGTAATCCAAGCGGGAAAAAATGAGAGAGATGACGAGCTTAACACAAGCTTCCTTGGTCAGATAGCGACGGATGGCGGCAATGCGACGCAGATGGAAAAAGCAAATTTCGTTTAGGAAGGAGATGCGTAGAGTCGAGATAGACACCAAGGCTCGTTACAGTCGGGGAGAAAGGTACTGTTGCGTCGGCCAGTTGGAGATCGGACGTAATGAGGGACACGACCCTCTGTCTCGTATCGACGATAAGAACTTCAGTCTTCTCACTGTTCAACTTCAACTTGTTTTCCGTCATCCAGTTCTTTATGTCCAGGAAACAGATGGAGATGGAAGAAAGGAGCCCATCGAAGTCTTCAGGCTTAGCACTGTATTACGTGACACAATTCCTTCGAACAGAAACCAACAGTTATTTCGTTCTCGTAATTACTGTCCGTGTATTCAACACCACTGACCATCAACGAAGTAAGTAATGGGCTTACCTAATCAGCTATGAGATGTTGTTTCAGCAAGCACTAGTGGTCATCCAACACTTTCATGTCCGCCGAGTTATTATTTATTTATTTATGCCTGATCAAGTCAGTTTATTATGTTGTCCATTATGTTTATTTTAGATGACATACTAATCTGTATTAAGAATGTTATTCTTGTATTTTGACTCCGAGCCCCCCTTAATAAATATGAATTCCAGCTCAATTGTGCTGTTGTTTCAATGTTCAGTATATTTATTAACAGTTCTTCTTATGACAGAATTAGTAAGTAGTTGATGTTTATCTCATGAACTTAGTATGAGTTGAATTACTGTTGTTGTAGTTATTATGGTTGTTATAGTCTAGAGTATGAGTATGCCCAAGGTTGTATATCCTTTTGACATCCGTTATGCAACAATAGTGTATAAGTGTAATTCATCTTGTTTCATGGTAAATATATTTATATCAGCTCAAGTTGGTTGTATATTTTACTTGTCTTGTATATAATAGGATTATTATCAGTAATTATAGTTCTTAAAACTATACATTCAAAATAGTCCACAATGAAATAACTAAATAAGATCCCAGTTGTAAATACTTTTAAACTTTAATTCTGAAAGTACTGAATTGTTCTTCAATTTTTGATATTCACATATTTGTACAATAGGCTACAGTTCCATAATTGATATAAAACAAGAATATGGCTTAGATCCATTTAACATGCATTTCAATAGGTGTATGTATGGAATCCTTGTCCAAATAATAAATTGAAATATATAAGAAACACATTCCAAACCTGATATTTAGAATTAATATACTGAGGTTGAGGTTGTTGAGCAAACAAGGCAAGTTCAGAGCACATGCACGAAGTGATTTATTAACAGACAGCGACACACGCCTAACTGTATTGGAAAAGGCGATAGGCCGAAAAAGGGATAGATTAAACGCGGTTGTTCCTTTTATAGTTTAACAGTTTGGGCGTATCGTAATTGTTTAAACATATTTTTGTAAACAACACGATTACTTAAGGTAAATGACGTTGTATCGTTCTTATCGATTATTAACGAGACTTTACAAATCGAATTAAAATGCTTCTAGAAGATTCTTAAAATAGCGTCTCTTCCGGTGTAAATGTTTAGTAATATTTATTCTCCCAACGTTAGATTCGCGATTCGCAATTATCAATACTAGAATTTTAAAGAGGTAATTATTATGAATCTCCGTTTCATAACAGTCGCCCGAACCAATAAGAAAAGACAATTCCTCACTAGATAATAGTTATGTGTGGAATTTCTTTTAAACATCCAAGAAAAATCTATTTTAACTATTTAAGTTAAAATTTAATAAGAAAAATTGTTTTGCTCTTGTACTCTGAATCATCCTTTTACAATCTTTACATAAACAAAATTGATTCAATAGTCAAAATAATTCAATAGGCAAAAATGAAAGATCAATTTAACTCAATTAAGAATTATCAATTATAAATCAATCAAGCAACTAATAGTATGAATTTAAGTTTGTGTGTGTGCATGTGGAATGTCTGCACTTTCAATTCAAACCTTTACATTAGCACTATGGTTGTCTGTTCAGAATATAATGTACATTTCCTGTAACTCTAGGTACTGCAAATGTCATTATCTGTTGAATAATAATATAATATTAATGACACAAAAAAAAATTATTTCACTATATCTTTAAAGTTAGTATGATTATCATTACTTTATCAAATAAGAAATATGCATGGTATAAATGAGTAATATAGCATAGCATAATTAATTATAACATACAATGTATATCTATGGCATACAATTTATAATGTGATTGAAATTAATATTTCAAATCATCAATTTTAAATTTCTTTTAATAACAATAACTAAGGTTTTCTGATTCTTACTCAAGAAGAAGTATCTTATTATCAATACAATATTTTAATGTACATTGTAATATAACTAAGTATTCAAGATTCATAGTTATTCTTTATGAAATAAAGCAAGTATTGTATTTACATAATTGTTTTCTATAATCTATTTAGCTATTAGTACAGCATAGGATAAAGTTACATCAGTTATGTAATATAACAATAGGTTAAGATACTATAGGTTAGTATTTATTCTAGTCTTCTGGCATAACACGTGACAAAGTGTCAGCAACAATGTTATTTTTCCCTTTAACATGTACTATGTTTAGGTTATAGGACTGTAAAAACAAACTCCATCTCAATAATCTCTGATTTTGGTTAATCTTTGAGAGAAACACTAATGGATTATGGTCTGTATAAATGTCAATTGGAAATTGTGAACCATGGATATAATAGTCAAAATGTTTCAGAGATAAGATAAGGCCTAGCAATTCCTGTTCTATGCAACTGTAGTTAACCTGATATGGAAGGAACTTCTTAGAACAAAAACTAATTGGATGTTCCAAGGAATCATCTCCTACCTGTGAAATTACTGCCCCCATTCCCTGTTTACATGCATCTACCATTATTTTAAAAGGTTTAGTATAGTTTGGTGAAACTAATACTGGTGCCTTAGTCAAAAGATCTTTTATTTCCATAAAAGCATGTTCACATTCCTGAGACCAATCAAACTTAGTTTGCTTCTTTAGAAGATTTGTCAAAGGACAAGCTACAATTGAAAAATCCTTGCAGAACCTTCTATAATACCCTGCCATTCCAATATAACTACGTAACTGTTTACGCGTTTTAGGAGTAGGAAAATCTTGTATAGCCTTTACCTTTGCATTTACTGGTTTTACTGCACCACTACCTACGATATGTCCTAAATACTCAATGGTTGCACGACAAAAGGTACACTTGTTCAAGTTAATGGTGAGTTTAGCTTCGGTAAGTTTCTGAAAAAGTAATGTTAGTTGGTTTAGATGTTCATTAAAGCTATCACTATATACAACTATATCATCTAGATAAGCATGACATTGAGGAACATCAGATATGACACTATTTATCAACCTTTGAAAACTTGATGGAGCATTGGATAACCCGAATGGCATTACTTTAAATTTATATGTCCCATCAGGAGTAATGAAAGTGGATATTTCCTGTGCTTTATCAGTCATAGGTATTTGAAAATAAGCAGTGAGCAAATCTATTTTAGTTACATACTTAGCATTGCTTACTCTGTCAATAAGGTCATCAATCCTAGGGATAGGATATGTATCTTGTTTTGTGACCTGATTAACTTTTCTGTAATCTATACAAAAACGTATGGAACCATCAGACTTTGGAACCAATACACATGGTGATGACCATTCACTTGTACTAGGAATAATTAGGTCATTTTCAAGCATGTAATCTACTTCTTTCCTAGTGTTCTAGTTGTATCGGATTAACTCTATAAGGATGCTGTTTTATAGGTTTTGCATTATCCTTCAAAATGATATCATGAGCAACTAAATTAGTTTTGTTAGGAACATCACTGAATAACTGCATATTGTTATCAACTAAACCCTTGATAGAAGTTCGCTCACATTGGTTTAGGTGTGCTAACTTATCATTTAGGTTCTTAATAGCTTCAGTATTTTGAAGTTTGCTAGTTATAATAGGCTTTTTGAATTTTGGCATTTCTTTTTCTACTGTTTTAACAATAGTTATAGGCCTAATATCAGTTTGTTTATCTCTAACAATATATGGTTTTAGCATATTGATGTGGCACAACCTTTGTGTCTTCCTTCTATCATGAGTTTTTACAAGATAAGTTAAATTACTTATTTTCTCTAAAATCTCATAAGGTCCTGTGTACTTAGCACTCATGGGTTGTCCTGCCAATTGTGTCAGCATGAGAACTTGGTCACCTGGTTGGAAGCATCTGGTCTTGGCCTTGACATCGTAGTAACTCTTCATTTTCTGTTGAGCCTGTGAAAGATTAACTTTTACATGATTAAAAGCATTGTACATTCTATCAGTGAATTTTTCCACATAAGCCACTAGTCCAACTGGTTCATCAGAACTTAAGAATGTCTCCTGCAATAGTCTTAAGGGTCCACGAACCGAATGTCCGAACACGAGCTCAAAAGGACTATATCCAAGTGATTCCTGCACCGCCTCTCTTGTAGCGAAAAGAGCAAAAGGTATGCCACGATCCCAGTCTTTTTCGTTTTCAAAGCAGTATGCACGGAGCATAGTCTTTAGAGTCTGGTGGTAACGCTCTAGAGCACCTTGACTTTGCGGGTGATAAGCCGTCGATGTTACGTGCTTAATGTTCAATTTCTTCAAAACTTGGTTGAATAGCTTGGAGGTAAAGTTGGTACCTTGGTCAGATTGTATTGACTTAGGTAGACCATACCTGGAGAAAAATTCGATTAACGAATCAGATATCTTATCTGCATTGATTGATCGTAACGGTATAGCTTCGGGATATCTGGTTGAAGAGCACATGATAGTAAACAAGTATTGGTGTCCCGCCTTGGTTTTTGGTAGGGGTCCCACACAATCTATCATTATATGGCTAAACGGTTCAGAAAAGGCTGGTATTGGTTTCAGTGGCGCTGCCGGAATGGTCTGGTTAGGCTTTCCTACCATTTGGCATGTTTTACATGACTTGCAGTAGCGGGTAACATTGCGATGAATTCCAGGCCAATTGAAATATGGGAGAATCCTTTGAGAAGTCTTCTTTACTCCCAAATGACCTGCGTATGGCGTATCATGAGCCAAACGTAGAATATCATTTCGATATACCTCAGGCACTACTATTTGATTACTGTCTTTGTAATCGTCATGATTACTTTGCCACCTCTGCATTAGTATACCTTCTTTCATGAAGTATCCACCTCCTTTCTTTTCCGCTTCTTCTTCAGATATTGCTTTTCTTTTCAAGTTAGCAATCCCCTGATCTCTATCCTGTTCCTGTATCAATAATTGTCTTGGAGACATTTCATTTCCTGAAGTCTTATCCGAAAAACCATTCAATATTTCAGCCATAAAAGTAGCCTTCAAGTCAACTTCTGGTTCTGATTCTGGTTTTAATTCGGTTTTATCAGGCTTATTTTGTTGTTGGGCTGAACCTCGAGTGACAATACATATTGGCTTAGTTATGCGTCCACTTTTCTTAAGGTTTTGTTGATTACTGGTTATGGAATGTACAACATTTCCAGCTATATCATTTCCCAAAATGAGTGATATATTTTCATGTGGGAGAGTTTTACAAATAGCCACAACAATGGTCCCATTGAAGTAGTCACTCTTCAATTGAACTTGATGTAGAGGACATTTTACATTTTTCCTGACCACACCTTGTATAATAACATCTTGCCCAGTATAAGTCAATTGTGACGTTGGTACAGTGTTATTTAATAAGAGAGAGACCTCAGCTCCTGTGTCGCGAAGTATCTTTATTCTCTTTTCTTTAGTGACACCGTTTATATTTGATGACACTATACCCTCATTAATGAAAGGTAAACAATTACTTGGCTTCATAGTAGCTTCTTGACTTTTGTCCAAGTTTTCTCTGTGAGAGGTAGGTTTTTCACTCAGTAATATTTTATCTGTAGTGTTCTTATCACAACTCAGATTTGAATTATTGAATACCATGGTTGTCACTGCGGAAACTTTACCTGGCTTCAATTTATTTGGATACTGGTTTTTAGACAGTTCATTTGTACTATTACCTAGTTCCTTTGTTTGTGATTTAACCTCTTTACTCACATTCTTGCCACTTTTCCTTTCAGTCACTGCTGCATAAGATAGAATAACCTTACTGTTTTTCTTATCTATATTTTTGTTCAATAGAAAACACTTTTCCCTTGTATGACCAACTTTCTTACAGTGGTTACAAACGGGTTTAGAATTCATTAAACTTTCTTTGCTCTGATCTTTGTGCCTGTTTTTATTATACTCAACTGGATTTGATTGTTTCTTATCAATTTTTGATTCCTGATCTTTCTTTTTATTTTTATCAAAGGTAGAAAATCTACTGCTGGTATGAATTACTAAATATTCGTCTGCCTTCACAGCGGCTTCTTCAACTTGTTCAATATTACGGTCTGCTAGGTGTATCCTGACATCTGATCTAACATGGTTGTTAAATTCCTCCATTAAGATTAGATTTGCCAATTTCTCATAGTCCTTGTCTACATTCTTAGACCTGACCCATCTTTCGAAATGTTTCTTCTTTTGCCTCAAGAAATCTACATGCGATTGTTCATGTTCCTTCTTCGATTCTCTAAACACTTTCCTGTACCTTTCCGGAGTTAAAGCAAAACTTAACAAGACCCTGTTCTTAATCAACTCATAGTCGTACAGTTCCTCTTGTGTTAAACTCAGTACTACATCTAATGCTTTCCCCTTGTTTAACGCAGAGCGTAAAAGAATAGCCTTCTTTCCTTCCGGGAATTGATAATCAATAGCATTTTGCTCAAACATCATAAAGAAGTCTTCCACAAAGTTGTCATCTAGAGTTGGTATATGCTTTTTAAATGTATACAACTCAGGATCTGTTATGGAGCTTGCAGTTGAATTATTTGAGGTGCGAGACTTAGCTATTTCAATCCTTTCTAAGCTTGCTATCTTTTCTCTTTCCAATTCTATTTTCAATCTTCTATCTTCTCTTTCCATTTCTATTTCCATTTTCTTCAATTCAAGTTTGAACCTCAGTTCTTCACTTAATGTACCTGAATTAAATTCATGGTTGGCATTTCCCATTCTTCTCTGGGTATCTGAGAAATTCAAGTCATCTTCCTAGTCATTTCCACTATTAGCAGTTACTTCCTCTATTGTTGAACCTTGTTGTTTTAAACCTTCTGTTATCTCTTTAATCATTTTAGTTTTTGATGGTCTTAATTCTGTGATATTAATACTCAAGGATTTAGCAATGTCTTTTAGTTGTGACATAGACATTCTGCTAAGTTGATCAACAGTCAGTGTAAAAATTGTTGGATCCAATGTAAGATTACTGGCACCTTCTGTATCCATATTAAAAATATTCTTTAATATAATAATGATGATAAGATTACCACTTACTTAGTCCATGAACTTTCACTAGTTATTGTCCTTGAAATTACTATAATGGTGAATTAATCACAGTCAATTTAACATCAAAAATAATTTATGAATCTGTGAGATATGAATCAATACAGATTGAATGCAGATTGAATACTGTTCATAACCTTCAAGCAAAAATTCTGATAAACTTAACTTGTTTAATCAAGATGTATAACACAGTTGTAAAAAGTTTTTGTATATTCCTGAATTATTGTATTATTGTGAATTCACACTTTGTTACATCATACAGATCACGAACGAGCTAACCATTTTATTACGTGACACAATTCCTTCGAACAGAAACCAACAGTTATTTCGTTCTCGTAATTACTGTCCGTGTATTCAACACCACTGACCATCAACGAAGTAAGTAATGGGCTTACCTAATCAGCTATGAGATGTTGTTTCAGCAAGCACTAGTGGTCATCCAACACTTTCATGTCCGCCGAGTTATTATTTATTTATTTATGCCTGATCAAGTCAGTTTATTATGTTGTCCATTATGTTTATTTTAGATGACATACTAATCTGTATTAAGAATGTTATTCTTGTATTTTGACTCCGAGCCCCCCTTAATAAATATGAATTCCAGCTCAATTGTGCTGTTGTTTCAATGTTCAGTATATTTATTAACAGTTCTTCTTATGACAGAATTAGTAAGTAGTTGATGTTTATCTCATGAACTTAGTATGAGTTGAATTACTGTTGTTGTAGTTATTATGGTTGTTATAGTCTAGAGTATGAGTATGCCCAAGGTTGTATATCCTTTTGACATCCGTTATGCAACAATAGTGTATAAGTGTAATTCATCTTGTTTCATGGTAAATATATTTATATCAGCTCAAGTTGGTTGTATATTTTACTTGTCTTGTATATAATAGGATTATTATCAGTAATTATAGTTCTTAAAACTATACATTCAAAATAGTCCACAATGAAATAACTAAATAAGATCCCAGTTGTAAATACTTTTAAACTTTAATTCTGAAAGTACTGAATTGTTCTTCAATTTTTGATATTCACATATTTGTACAATAGGCTACAGTTCCATAATTGATATAAAACAAGAATATGGCTTAGATCCATTTAACATGCATTTCAATAGGTGTATGTATGGAATCCTTGTCCAAATAATAAATTGAAATATATAAGAAACACATTCCAAACCTGATATTTAGAATTAATATACTGAGGTTGAGGTTGTTGAGCAAACAAGGCAAGTTCAGAGCACATGCACGAAGTGATTTATTAACAGACAGCGACACACGCCTAACTGTATTGGAAAAGGCGATAGGCCGAAAAAGGGATAGATTGAACGCGGTTGTTCCTTTTATAGTTTAACAGTTTGGGCGTATCGTAATTGTTTAAACATATTTTTGTAAACAACACGATTACTTAAGGTAAATGACGTTGTATCGTTCTTATCGATTATTAACGAGACTTTACAAATCGAATTAAAATGCTTCTAGAAGATTCTTAAAATAGCGTCTCTTCCGGTGTAAATGTTTAGTAATATTTATTCTCCCAACGTTAGATTCGCGATTCGCAATTATCAATACTAGAATTTTAAAGAGGTAATTATTATGAATCTCCGTTTCATAACAACTGTTATAGAGCTGGGTGTCATCGGCAAAGGAATGATATTTCAGGTTGTTGCTTTCGATGACAAAGGAGAGGGGTTGTGTGTAAAGGATGAAAAGAACTGGGCCGAGGACAGACCCTTGTGGCACATCATAGCAGACATGATCGGGCTGGGATGATAAGGACTCGGTCACGACGGTCTGGAAGCGATTCTGAAGATAGCACGTGAACCAGGAGAGGGCGATGTCGCGAATGCCAAACGTAGAGCTGAGGCGATCTATGGGTCGGTGATGGTCAATGGTATCGAAGGCAGCGGACAGATCTAACCGTACAAGGGCAGAGACCATACCTCTGTCTGTGGCGTTTCGGAGGTGAGTGGTGATCCGCAAAAGCGCTGTCTCAGTGCTGTGATGGTGGCGATAGGCGGACTGGTGCACGGGCATCAGCGAATGCAGAGACAGGTGTGCATTTAACTGCTCAAGGATAACTCGCTACAGGATCTTAGAAAGGAAGGGGAGGTTGGATACTGGGCGGTAATTCTTGCACTCATTTACGTCTAGGCCGGGTTTCTTTAAGAGTGGGCGGACTTTGGCGGATTTAAGGCAGTCATTCTATTTTAACAAAACACAATGTAATCACTCGTTTCTCCGTCATTTTGACGGGCATAACCACTAGATTTGTTACATTTATAAAACTGAACACGGGTGATGGATAAAAAGTCAGATTCCATCTTTGTATGTTTGTTTTCTTTGTTTAATATTTCTTTACATTATGGTCTATTTCAATGGCGTAGCTAGGGGGAGGGGGAGGGGGGTCCAAATTCAAAAGTCCCCCCGGGCCCAAAGGAGTGTCCGAATAGTTTTTTCTCATGTTATAATGTCGAATGTCAAAATGCAGGAGCCCCTAAAGAGGCCAAGCCCCCCCCCCCCCGGGCCCCCAAATCCCTTGCAACGGCACTGGTCTGTTTAAATTCTTAACAACAAAGTGTTTTTTTCTGATTATAACAATCCATAAGTTGGGACCAACGCTAATACTGACAGACAACTGTGCAAATAACTGTACAAATACAACCAATGAAATCTTTTGTTAATTTTTTTCTTAATCTCAAATTAGACCAATCATTTTCAAGCCAACCATTTCAAATAGTGGAGGGAATCGCTCGTTGGAAGTAATCCGAAATAAAATTCTTACCTAATTTCGTAATTGAGTTTAACAAATCGGAGCTATTGTTTGGAAACTAAAATTGAGGTCAACGGTTGTGTGTGTGTGTGTGTTGTGTTTGTTGTTCAAATTTAGGTCAATCTCTTGCAAAACAAATGTATAAATATTTCAAACGTTCACATTTATGTGGTAAATTAACCCGTCAATCAATGTCCTTCTATTCTATACATTTTACCAATGGTTGTCATTTGTGAAGAAATCTGTTTGTTTTTGTTCGTGCAAAAAATAACTATTTGTTAACCTTTCCCGTATCTATGCTGCCTTCAGTTCCACTATATACGCGCCCGGGACTGTAAGGGTTAAATGGCGGTTTTATAATTGGCTATTGATGTTGTATTGTCTCTCTTTCTCTTTCTCTGACTCTTTCTTTGTTTTTTCTTTCTCCCTCTATATTTAATTTCCCTATCTCTTTCTCTAACTATATTTATTCAAATTTTTCTCTCTATCATTCTCTCTATCGCTATATTGTCTCTTCACCCGAATGACCCTTTATTTCCTCATCTAAATTCTTCCCGCCGTCTTGTATTTGTATCTATGTATGTATGCACGTTTGTGTCTGTCTGGGGCGTCTGGGCGAGTGTCTAAGTATTTAATACCATTTAACCGACTGAACAGCACCGAATGGTACCCGTTCCTGCTGCATTAATTCATCATCCTGATCTAAGGTGCCGGTACACAGTGACCTGACACACTTCTAAGCTAACCCGGAATAGCTTCCCTTCTTGATTAACGAGGAGTAGCTGCCCTTTTAGTTTACTCCGGAAGTAGCTTCCCTTCTATATGAATCTGGAAGAGCTTCCCATTGGCATTAATGCAGAGTAGTTTATATTTTTAATTATTCTAAATAAATCAGGATTTAGTTTCACTTCTCTCTCTCTCTCTCTTACTCGCGCTGTCACTCTTTTTACTCACAAAAAACTCACAGCTTTATCCTTCCAACTATTTCTCTCGCCACTGTACTCCAATAACAATCCTGCACCCCACCCCAAATTCAATCCTCAAATCTGATAACAATCTTTCACCACCAATCCAATAGCAATCCATACAACCCAATCACAATCCCACATTTATACATAGCTTCACAAATCGTAGGCCTACTCTATCTTTGCTATGCTCCGAGAACAAAATACTGTACAGAGGCCTCTGGTATCAGCCCAGAGTTTACTATACCTCCGGACTTGACAAGTTTATATCTCGACACCTCGAAATGTACTCTTTATGTGTGGAAACACCCACTATTATAAGCCCACTATATGACCTATATATGTCCTCTATATCTCCACTATATATCCACTATATGTCCTCTATATCTCCACTATATCTCCACTATATATCCACTATATCTCCACTATATATCCACTATATGTCCTCTATATCTCCACTATATCTCCACTATATATCCACTATATGTCCACTATATCTCCACTATATATCCACTATATGTCCTCTATATCTCCACTATATCTCCACTATATATCCACTATATGTCCACTATATCTCCACTATATATCCACTATATGTCCACTATATCTCCACTATATATCCACTATATGTCCACCATACACTTAGACACATTCCTTATATGTCCTCTATACCTCCACTATATGTTCAATATATGTCCACTATATGTCCACTATATGTCCACTATATATCCACTATACACTAAGACACATTCCTTATATGTCCTCACAAGTCTAGTATGTTTACAAACATAATGGGTTTTTTTACTATTGGTTTTCCATTTTCTTAGACAACGTGCGTGATCCCCACTAATCTGTCTCCTCTCGACCAAACCAACTGACCACTGGCTATTTAGACAGATGATTCGGAGGCCACGTCAGAATGGCCACTGGAATAGCTGTCTGGGCAGAAAGTGCACGCCACGGGGGCTGTTTGTAAGAAAGCTTGTTTTATTGTGTGTCCGCGACAAGAAGGATGGACTCGGCTGCACGCAATGAAGCTATTAGGGGCGTCCCCACCCCCTCCCTTCATTTCACAGGTGATGGTACTCCCTTTCCTACCACGTCTGCTAATCCATTCGATTCTCTCCCCTAAACCGCCCAAATCGCTTTTTTTTTCTTTTTTTTTTTTTGCAAGCGTAGTGATTTATTGTCACACTTTGGAGATGGCAATTATCTGTTTCGATTGGTTGTGTTGGTGTTATATACTAGTTGTTAAACCCGTCAAATAAACGTAGAATATAATGAAAGGGAGATTAAGAGAGAGAAAGAAAGTTATTTGTTTTTAAAATCTAAGTATTATTAAGATAACTGTTAGGTCTGTTAAAATGACAGAGTAAGGATACCAGAGTGAAAGTGAGAGAGAGAGAGATGGAGTGAGTCTCTTCCTTTAGTGTATATTATAATATATACATGTATTTAAATTTGTCGACGTCACATTATATGTCTTTTTACTTGTTTTAAAGTGAGGCCTAGTTAAGGGTTGCTGGAGCGAACGAATTTGCTGGGTCCTTTTCGTGACCGCGAAACAGTTTTAACTAAGGTTCTGAGAACATTTGGAAATTTGTCAGAAAAAAAACACCACAGTGTATATTTCATAATAGAAATTAAATACAAATAAAATAAAGGTAATACAGTAGACTTCTTGTATGTAAATCTTTTATTGCTTACCGATCTTCTTTAAACTACCATTGTGAAAAAAAATGTCCTCACACGCTTTTATCGTTTAGCATTGGTTTGACCAAATTAAATTTATAGGAATTATTCCAATGGGTTTTAAATTCTGACAAGTCAAGAGCGAATGATCTATGCGTGGCCAATGAGCTATTTCTTAGACAATGTGAAGCGTCCGCGTCAAATGATTTGATGCACAGGACGAGTGAAGCAGCGTTTACAGGTAGGCTATTACAAACTACGGGTTTGGTGTGGCCAGCACTATGGACAGTCGCCTTTACTTTCTCTGCTTTTTTTCTTTTCCTATTTTGCATTTTTAAAGTTATAAGGACAGAATACGTTCACCGCCAAAAAGTGCAATAAAATATTTGTATCATTTAATACAAGATGAACATATTGGTGATTGTCATTTTTCATCATGTCTTTTTTTTTTTTTGTGCATTGTTTAAACTGTATAATTTTTTTTAAATATCACTCAGTAATAAAACAGAACGAGTTAAGCTTTTAAATTACTTGTTTGTTTTAATTTGTTGTTATTGTGTGTTTTTTTTTTAGTTGTCTTGTTTTTTAAATAGGGAGGAGGAGGGGGTCGGTCTTTTGTTGTTATTTTTGTGTGTTTGGCTTTTTTGTGTTTTTATTTCCTTACGGTGCTGTATTTGTGTGAGAATACATCTAAACAATAACTACAAACGGTATAATAATGACGTTTGTTTTAAAGCTATGCCCTGTATTCCCAGGTTTTTACTGTTGGCATTCTTGGCAGGAGGTACGTGAGCAGACGACATGTCAAGATTTGGATGGTTGAAGTTTTGAGACCCCAGCAACCAGGCAACGGGAACACGACTACAACGGTTCCGAGGTAAGCAGAAATACTTTTTACACAACGCAGGAGAGATAACCGAAATAAATAAATCAAATGCTGAAGAAATCGAAATTACGTCCCTTGTTGAACCAATAATTTTTTTTTAAGACGAAAGTTTCAACATCAAAGAGATCTACTAGAGCAGGGGTCGGGAACCTATGGCTCGCGAGCCAGATGTGGCTCTATTGATAACTGCATCTGGCTCGCAGACAAATGTTCGATTTATAAAAAAAAAAAGTTTCTTTAGACTTCTTTGATCTACATATTAATTTTATATCAATATTTCATTCTACTAATGAGCTAAAGTCTACTGCAGCTCAGCTTCAGTAGTGGTAAAGGAGATAAACTCCGCTGACCTAAAAGACAGGAAAATAGAAACCCTGCATTCATTGTAATTAAAGGAAATAACTCTTGCCTTACGTTACACAAAATGCACACATTTACTTAAATTTTTTGTTTAAAACATAATGTATGGCTCTCACAGAATTACTTTTCAAAATATGTGGTGGCCATGGCTCTCTCAGACAAAAAGGTTCCCGACCCCTGTACTAGAGAAACACAATAAGTTCCCAATTTTTGATACTTTTATCTGACATGAAAAATATGATCATTACTTGACATTTTAGATTTAATACAACATACAGAAGAATGCAATAGAATTCTTCTTCCACATGTTTTTAATGTTCTTTCAAATTCATTCTCTCTACAAAACTGTTCACCCTGTTCATATAAAATTGGATTGCCCTACTAAGCACACAATCGATATATTCATTACTTATTTTGTAAATGCTTTTTCTTTTGATCCATTAACTTTTTTGTTCTATAAATATCATTTTGTTCTCCTTAAAGCCCGACCCTCCTGTACCTGTGTCGACTGTGGCGCCACTTTAACGGTGGGCTGAACCAGGAGGGCCTGAAGCTGATCCTGATCCGTGTCCTGTCCTACCTGATGCTCTACCCAGGGTGCCTCGTGTCCAGACTGTGTCATATGCTCAACCCTGACGTCTTGCCGGCCAGCACGATGGACGCTCTGGACGTACGTTGGCCTTTTCTGTTTATGTTTATAGTTTATAAACTTTGTTATTTAAGGATGATTTGTTTTTCAGTTTGCTTGTTTAAATTGGTTCAGACTCCACCCCCCCCCCCGCCCCCCCCAAAAAAAACAACATATATACCCCATCCCATGATTAAAACAAAAATACAAAATTATATCACCATGCCTCAATATAAGATATTATTATTATTTAACTCGGTTTATAATTTCACTTCTCCTTGCCGTAAAACGGTCGATGACTGACCTCCATTGATAGTCTTCCCCGCTGGTCCATGTCAATGTTATCAATTTGAGTGTGCGTGTCTAGATTTCTGCTCTGTAATATGGTCTTGGATCGTCCCTTTAATTTACTGCCTTGCAGATACGTTTCACCACGCTACATTGTAAAGTTTTACCACACCACAAATAATAATACTACCATGCACCCCGTAAAACTATGACCACGCCTCCAAACAAGCTATGACCACGCCCCCAAATATGATATGACCATGCCCTCAAACAATATATGACCACGCCCTAAACAAGCTTTGCCCACGCCCCAAAGATGCTATGACCACGCCCCCAAAACGAGGTATGACCATGCCCCCAAAACAATATGTATGACCACGCCCTCAAACAAAGAAAACTATAACTTCGCCCCCAAACAAAACTGTGACCACGCCCATTTTTAGAAAACATTAAATGCTGTATGAATTTACATCCCAATGTTAACAATTGCTTGTTTTTTTTACTCTGACAGATACTTGAAACATTAGGCTGTATTAAAATTCTCCGGGTCAGCAAGTTAAAACCACCGGACATGTTCACCAGGCGTGTTAGGAACATGACCATTTCAGGTAAGTCAGACTGTGACTGGGCGGACTGACCAGGCTTTAAAAAAAAAAGCCAGGTGCCAGGCAGACGTGCCTTTACTTCTACAAAAAAAATCTGCAGAAGATCCACACTTGCTATGGACCCAGAACGCTTTCAAGGGAGAAATATCAATCGTAGGCGTTGAATAAAAGCAGTCGGACTGTCATACGGTGTATCACACACAAAGCACCGTCTTTGAGTAACAGAATCTACAATGACAAAATGTACATGCACGATTTATTCTAAAATTGGTTATACAAAATATTGAACATCTCTCTCTCTTTATCTCTCTATCTAGGATTTTACTGTATTTACTGCAGAATTTAGCATACTTAGCATATGTTAGCACTGAACATTCTTAGCACTAAATTTCAACATAATTGGCGCGGAACAAATATTTAATGCTAAACATTAATTTTGAAATTTTAACTTACATTCGATAATGTTACATTCCAACTAAGATTATTGATACATTCCAAAAATGATTGTTTATTCATTCCAACGAAGATTATTGATACATTCCAACTAAGATTGTTGATACATTCCAACTAAGATTATTGATACATTCCAATTATGATTGTTGATACATTCCAACTAAGATTATTGATACATTCCAAATAAGATTGTTGATACATTTGAACTAAGATTATTGATACATTCCAAATAAGGTTGTTGATACATACCAACTAAGATTATTGATACATTCCAAATAAGATTGTTGATACATTCCAACTAAGATTATTGATACATTCCAAATAAGATTGTTGATACATTCCAACTAAGATTATTGATACATTCCAAATAAGGTTGTTGATACATACCAACTAAGATTATTGATACATTCCAACTAAGATTGTTGATACATTCCAACTAAGATTATTGATACATTCCAAATAAGATTATTGATACATTCCAAATAAGCTTGTTGTTAACTGCCAACTTAGATTGTTGTTAACTGCCAACTAAAATTGTTGTTAACTGCCAACTAAGATTGTTGTTAACTGCCAACTAAGGTTGTTAATTAACTGCCAACTAAGATTTTTTGCCGTTTTAAATATGAAAGTGTACGTTCTCTTTGTTCAAGTTTTGTTTTAATAATGTTCAGATGACCTGTCACTGGCCGACTGTGAGAGATCCGCTGAAGTCCCGCTGGACGCCCCTGTGAAGCTGGCCTATTTCTTGGACACTGTCCAGAAGCACATCGCCAAACTCATGGCTGCAAACGCATAGCTTGTACTTACCTTTGAACTATAGCCACTCCTTACAAAATGAAGATAACTAATGTGTGTGTTGTGTGATGCTCCAGAAATACTTTGTCAACATGTGCGTGTTATATTATTTTATATCATTCAACAAAATTTTATGATGTCCATAAAACCACAATGACCGCCATCAAAAAATGATGAATGTATTCCATGAAATGTTTGGTCTTGGTTTATATTTTTATTGGAATAAATGGATTTGTGTATTTTAGCCAATAATTTAGTTCGGGTTGTTTTTTTCTTTCAAAGTGTTTGTAAACAGTATGCATATTTAATTGTTTTTAAGGTTCTGCAGGTTATCTTCAAGATAACGTGTTGATGTACAAAGGTATATTGCCTCATAATAAGAAGTAAAAACTAAAATGTGGGTACAAGTACAAGGAAACTTTTGAGGGAGGGGGGTATAAAATGAATAAATTGATATGTGTACTCATGTTTAGGAGGAGGAGGGTCTATGAAAAGGAGAAATTAAACTGCAAACTAAATTAATTTGTGGAAAGAAAAAAAAGTCTTGTGTCATGGAACTGTTGAAAATGGTATTTGTTGAGGAGATTCTAGACTTGTCTTATTCCTGTCCTTACAAAAAGTATGTGTTCGAATCCTGGTGAAGGCTAGGATTTTTTCCCGGGTCTGGTGGTGTCCCTGAGTCTACCCAGCTCTGATGAGTACCTGACCTTAGTAGGGGTAAAGTAAGGGCGGCTGTGCATTGTGCTGGCCACAGAATCAACTAGTATTGCGCATTGTTTCGGGGGTGAGGAGGCAAGAGCATATCTCCCCAACACTAATGGATCTCCACTGGCTCTCGGTGATAAAGCGAAAACAGCCCACAATTATGCCCATTACTTACGGATGCATAGGGACAAAAAGAAGTACCTGGGAGTGCGCTCATTTTAATCAGTGGCGCCTTCTTTATAGACAGTTAATCTCAGACACTTTCAGAATCTGGGACAAGAGAATCTTTTAAAAAGAACTTAAAGACCTTGCTTTTTGGCTAAAACATCTGCCACTGCAATTCACACCAAGAGCGCACAGAGCAAGCTAATTTAATAGCATGGATAGAAGCGCTATAAGAAATGCCTATTCTTATCTTATCTTATGCCGTGGTCACAGAAACTGGCGAACGCTGATTCACTGGCCCCACTACTGTACCCATGGGCCTCAAAGCGGCGTAGTGTGTAAACCGCCAGTAATTTTCTCTGAAAACACCGGCGGGCTAACGCATAGGGACAGCCCCCGCAGCATGTCCGAGATTCATTGCACTGCCGAGAGGCCACGGGGGTCTCGGTGGGGAGGAAGCAATGGATGCTGCAACCCAGTCTCACGACCCGCCCGGTGCCTGGATGCCTGTGCCTATAGTACAGGATTTGTGCTACCGGGTGACAATGCAGATATACGGGAGAGCCACCACGATAATGATCCTTAGGGGAACCGCAGCGAACGGTCGCTGGCCTGCGGAATCCTTCCCTTTTACATGGCACGCCACGCCTTGGGCGTGCCGTGGGGTGGCTGGATCCCGGACAGAGTTTTTAACTCACTTCTAAAGCGTTACGCCCCAATCTAGAGTTTCGGCTCGTCCGGGTTTTGAGACTTTTAGCAAGATTCACTGGCCCAGTGATCAAATTGTCCGAAGGGTACTTTACTTTACTAACTCCTTACTAGTAAATAATAAATAATAATTTGTCAAAGGTAACATAGGAAATATCTGCAATAACAAATGTTTAATTTAATAGTTTAGTTTTTATTTACCTTTTCATCTGTTTAATTGGCAGATCATTCATTTTACTATTAACATGGGACATTAGGGCATATTTTCTGCATGCACTATAATCTTTATAATAAAAATTTCGTGAAGAACATAATTGGTATGAACCATAAAATATTGCACATGTTAAAAATATAATGTGGAATGAACTAAAGATAACAGAATGAACTTTGTTCTGAACATATTCTTCTTCTTCTATTAACCAGTCTGCAGAGTAGTTTGCTCTCTTGCAGTCAATGTCAGACACACACTGGCGTTGTTATTCTGGGTTTTCCTTTGTGGCTTTTTTCAAACCTCGCAATTCAAGAGAGTTTTCGGTTCTCCGCCCAGCACCTGTGAGTGGTACTCTGGGATCGGCTGCATTGAGTCAGGGCTGAGTTGTGCTGAGGTGGGGCTGGCCTATGGGCCAATCTCGGCCATCCACAGAGCTCTCCCAATGGTTATGACACTCAGTTGCGCCATTTAGTTTTTTAGATTCTGGGAATACTCTGTAGAATTGTCACATCCTGGATCCAGGCCCCTTCACAACTTTACACCCACCATCTCCATGCTACCAACACCAGACCCCCCCAGCAGGAGTTGCGCAAAACCTCTATCCAGGTTAGTGCAATCTTCTTTCCAAAAATACTACATAAAAGTAGTTTTCTACACTGTTTGTATTGTCAAATTTTTTTATATTCATTTACCTACAAATTGATTATAAATAATAACTTGAAGTTAAAAGAAAAGGTGAAAAAGTGAAGTTTTTTCCTTTAGATTTAGAAAATAATGGTTTGACCTATTGATTTTTGAAATGACCAATAACTTTTTTTTTCATTTGAACAAGTTGAATGACCGATAGTAGTCCGTTCAAGAAGGATCCTCTGTCTGAAATTACATTTCCCTTCATATTAATATCCTAAGCACGTAATTCTTTTTTTTCTTAATGATTAATCCGACGCTGCATAAAAGATATGATAATTGAACTTTTATAAAGTCTTACCCGATTGAAACAGACAATTAGCAATGCTAAACACTCCGTTTTTAGACTAGCATATCAACATTTGAAAATTCGAAAAATTTCACCACAATAAAAGCATCCATGGATAACGAAACACAAATCTTGCTACCTTTACATTTTTCAAATGTTTAAAACTATAAGTATAAGTATATAATATAAGTGTATAACTATAAGCATAGAAATTAATTTGAGAAAATTACTTTTGTTGCTTTATTACAAAAAATTCATTACTTGCAAATTAAATCTAAGCATTACTAGTAAAATTTAAAATATTTATTAAGGGAGATAATAAGCGTTGTTTTTTTTTACTTTGCGTTAGGCATAATATTGTTAATATCTTTTTTTTAAGTATACAAATTGCATTTAAATTGAAGCAAAATCTTCGAGAATATAGACGTTTTCTAAATTAACGCTTACATATTTTTAATTAGTGATATTGCATATGTACACAAATAGACAATTATTTCTTTTACTTGCTTGCTTTTATTTGTTTTATATGTAAATTGTCACTCGGTGTATGTTACTTTCTTTGGCAGCCTTCTAAGATAAGGCTTTAATGAAATGAATCGAACGATTTAATTTATTTACACCTAATTGCTTATAGAATACACATATGGTAGCCTAATATTTAATTATTATTTGAAAAGAAAAACGGTGGGCCTAGAACAGTAGAGGTTTTAATTTTTAATACAGGTATCTATAATAAAAATATTGTGTTAAGAACTAACGTGGTATGAAAAATAAATATGCACACCTTAAAAAACATAAACTTTAAGCTCTAAACTATTCGTTAACTCGCAAGTATGTGTAGGAGTAGACAGGTCTGCGCATTAAAGAAAGCTTGTTTATCTTATTTTGGCATAGAATGGGATGCCCGAAATTGTCAGAAAATCGGTAACAACTTAATATCATTCAAAATGTTTCTCATAAAATAAACGTATACTATAACAAAATAAACGTATACTATAACATAAAATAAACGTATACTATAACATAAAATAAACGTATACTATAACATAAAAAAACGTATGCTATAACATAAAATAAACGTATACTATAACATAAAATAAACGTATACTATAACATAAAATAAACGTATACTATAACATTAAATAAACGTATACTATAACATAAAATAAACCTATACTATAACATAAAATGAACGTATACTATAACATAAAATAAACGTATACTATAACATAAAATAAACGTACACTATAACATAAAATAAACGTACACTATAACATAAAATAAACGTATACTATAACAATGTTTGTTAAAGACATTTTGTTTATTATAGGTTAGAAAATATTATTGCTTGTTTTGGACAAGAAGTCGTTCTCGATCCATCTAGATTTATCTGATCTTATACATTACAGATTTTATCGATACTCTTGGCTTTATTTCTCCTCCTGACTTTTTGTTGGTGTTCTGGAAATGACATCCATATACTTCCCATTTAGAAACTTATTCAATGGTGTGGAAAATCGTATTGGTTGTTTTTGTACAAAGTTAATCCATTAGAATTCATTCCTATTTAAATTGACCAATAGAAATTAAACTTTAAAACTTTTACAGAGAAGTTTGATGATTGAATTGCTTATTATTTAACAATTGTAACTGTCAACTAACAAAGCCACCGTAACAAGCCTTATTTAAATAAAAAAAACATGACAAGATGTATAATTCTTTATATGCTACATGTACACCATAACGTTATTAGAATTAATGTAAAATTATGTTAATGTAATAGAAAAAAATAATTTTCTCAAGTTCACCAGTTAGCCAATTTATCATTTTGAAATTCATTATTCTGGTCAATTCATGTCCGATTAAATACACGAACGTACGCCTTATAATTTTCTATTTCATGTCGTCAAATAGTTTACAAAGGTTGCGCCCTTGACAAACTAGACACTGTGTTGACCTCGGTCAGATAATATCCAGGAATGGTTTCAGACCGATGAGGTACTGGCCAAAATCGGACTCTACTGCGAAGGCTTTTGCATAGGACGTGATAAAACGTTTTATCTTGGTGGACGTAGATAAAGAAGTTGGAACAGTTATGCAGCACTGTGAAGAACTTGATGTACCATGGAACGTCCGAGAAAAAGTTACCAGACCCGTTCAGTACCAGATGAATGTTGTAAAGAATTCCAGGGGTGTTCAAGACGAAAAACGTCCCGAAGACGACCACCAGCAGTTTAAATGTCTTCCAGTTGGCCCTGACGTCTTTGAAGCTGTTGGGCGTTCCCCGCTCCCCTCGGCGACTGGCTGGTATGGTCATCTTGCAGATGATTTTGATCTGTCGTCGAGTGATGGCGCAGATGTGGGCGTAGATGACGGCCAAGGCAGCGCACCAGATGGCGTGGAAGGCCGGGAAGAGATACGCGAACCGCAGACGGAGATGTTGGTTCATGTTAGATTCCGTAATGACCTCAACGTTTATCGCCAAGGGGATGGTCCAGGCCAGTACCAGACATGCAAACACGAGAGTTGTCCTATTAAGTTTCTGGTGTAGAAACGGCTTGGTTATGTAGACCCATCTCTCCAAGGAAATCAGCAAAATGTTTGTATAATTACTGCACAAAGTGTACAGCCATATGAATATCATGATGTTCACCATGAAGGGGCCAGAATCTGGCCAGTTGCCGGTTAGTAAACCGTTGCTTGCAATAACGGAGCGGGCGGTGATGAAAACGGCGAAAATCAGCTCACTGACAGCTAGAGACGAAATGAAGACATTAGGCGTGGTCCTCAGTCTAGGCGTGCAGCAGACGATAAGAATGACCAATGAATTGACGACCACGGAAACCTGAAGCAATATGACCACACAGATGTAATAGACTAGACTATAGCCTTCAGACCATGATATGGATGTAGGTAGTGTGCAGACGTTGCTATCTTCATGACGTGATATGTTTATGACATTCGCCGTAATGTCATCAACACCAACGTATGTCATGTTTACGGCATTTGTCATGCTGTTATTAACATCGTCACATATTCTGTTCTTGACATTTCCCATGTTGTTGTCAAAATCATAGTATGACACATTCACGACTGCTGTCTTTGATGTCAACATCCTCAAATGTGAAAACACACTGTATGGCCAATCTATAAGCTTTGCCTCTCCACTCCAAGATATACCATCAGCCTGACCAGTAATGGCGTTCATGGGATGTATATTCTATTATGCCACTTTAAAAAAGAAACCAATGTGTACACTAGTCAAACTAAATCGTCGGAAAATCAACTTGGAACACTTGCAGGAATCCACAGTGTCAAGTTATTAATCAAACTCCAAAAAATTTTTTTTACTGTCTTCGAACTCCTTTCAAGTCCAGAATCACTAAAACAATTATAAGAGCGACTACGATCATATAATCTTAACTTTTCACAAAAGAAAGTCCTTTCCTCCAAATTAAAAATAAAGCACTAAATCTTACATATCAACGTCCATTTGTAATGAAACTTTTTGTTATAGTAAAGTAATGTATCGAATCGGTAAAACAATTGTAAAAAAACTTCTGGGTTGAGTTGATACAAGAGATCTAGACTGTAAACTCTGAAGATAATATTTAAATATTGATTTCACGATACTGAAATCTGGTTTAGTTTTTCTTTCTTATGGAAATAGATTTACCAGTAAGTAGAAAGAAAAGAATTCACAAATTAGGGAGGCAAATGTTCCTGGAAATATGTAAATTAGCGAATGGATAATTACGTCACCGGCTCTACTTAATTTCTACCAGCAGGTCATGGAAACTATCACTACAAATATACAAAGAAGGGAAGCAATAAAATGGCGTTAAAACAAGATGGAGCTTAATTTAATAGAATTTGAGATAATGAAAAAAAAACAGGCCTAGAACACTAACTTAAACAGATTGTTTTAAAATATTTCGATAAAGTGTCAGTGTAATAATCAATGGTTTTATATTTGTTCTGATAATTTTGACAAAAAGTTGTCAACATTTAGACTATAATAGCTGAGTTGTCTTTCTTTTTTTTTTCCCCAATGGGAATCGATGTGACCAATAAAAGCCAACGTAGGCCCGCTTTTGTCCATAAACGTCTTCAGGGAAAAACAAATGGGGTTTGGGGGGGGGGGGGTTCTTCCCCGTCCTTCTACGATGAAGTTACATCTACATTTGTACTTACACATTAAACAAAATTTTGGAAAACTGTTGGTCAAGACATGCCAATCTATTCCTTAAAAAAATGGTTGATATTCTAATTCTGATTCTTGCTTTCGTTGTAATGCAATTTAATGAACTTACAGAATCAGGTGATCTACGTAACCATGTTGATTATAATCAAAACCAGTGGAACCTCATCAGTAGGCCTACATGATTACTACACCTTATGTGCCCAAGACACGCTGCTGTTGTAGTTGTGTTGTTGTTTTTAAAATTAAATTTTCGTTTAAAATTCAAACAAGGTGTTTTTTTTTTAAACTATGGTTTTATATTCATTAAAGGGACACTTCTTCTTCTGTATTCTCTCACTATTCTGTGTATTATGACGCCCACAGAAGGGAGACAACCTCTCACTGTGTTCTCTTCAACATATTTTAATTGGAGTATTTGGAGTCACTGTCCTTGCTAACATTTATAATTTTTTTTATCCATGTCTATTGAACACTGAGTAAATAAAGAAATCCTACTTTTAAATGTATTTTTATAGAATATACGTAAGCAGGAATGTTCCAAAGGTGAAAAAAAAAGGAGGGTGGGGACATTTAAATAAAACGGTTCCCGACATTTAAACATGCGACAGATAAACATGCGACACTTAAACATAGACACTTAACCACACGACAGATAAACATACGGACATTTAATCACACGACATTTAAACATACGGACACTTAATCATAGCGACAGATAAACACACATTTTCACTATACCATTAAAATAAATCGGAAAATAATATAGATTATGTTGCCAATAATAAAAAATCGGTATAGAGGGAAGGAAAATACCTCATGGCATCAACAGGCCTACGGGGACACCTATGCCCTACGCCCACCCTTGGTTTTCCTCACTCCCATTTCATCATTAATTATAATGACTTTAACCTTAATATTTATTTCTTTTTATTGAGTTTTTTTTTAGCGTTTGAACTAGAAATCTATGTATACATACAACATTAGTTAGACAAAAAAAAGCGTTCAGTGTGTTATCCCGACTTTTTGCTCAGTAAAAGTCTTGCATAATATCTATGATCAGGGCAATATAGATTCTTCATTGGTACGCTCGGTGAAGTTAGACAAGAAAACATCTACTACTTGTGCCAAGTGATCTATTTGCGTACGGTAGTTCACACACAAAAAAAAAAGAAAACATATCAGTACCATAGTCTTATACATATCTAGTGCTCAATTATAAATACTTTATTGTTCTTAATGTTTTGGTTATTAAAATTTTAAAACATATTCATATTTTTGCATTTTTGGGAACTTAGTTATAAATAGAGTATTTTTATTCTTGCCACCATCATTATCATATTAATTTTAAAAGTTATTTCTAAATAATCATTGACCAATGCAATTGAAAGCTATATGTGTCAATTCGACCCACTAGTAGATATAAGAAGTATTTAAAAAAAACAAGGTGTATGAGTTACATTGTGGCCGAATACAGTTAAAACACGAAGAAGGGATGGCGCTAGTGAAGACATAACGGATAAGTGGATTATGTAATACTGGCCGTCCGATTGCTGGTCTGGGCAGCCACGCGTGAACTTCAACGTGAAGTAAGTCCCGCCCCTTCATCTGACCAGACAGCAACTAAAAAAAACTGTGGCGTCACAAATAACAGCCCGCCCCCTTCCCCCGACAGATAAACACACATTTTCACTATACCATTTCTTTTGTTAAAGATTATTTTGAAAATAAACTCAAATAATAATTGTCATTATTTTCACTCTATTTATCAACAGTCTTAATATTATTTATATATTGACAAAATGCTAAATCTAGAACGGTCTTTTTTCCTTTTCTCTCTCTCTCTTTTACTATCATTATTTTTGTTCCAATTTTCTCGACTATCAAACATTTTCGAGTCAGCAGCGCCTTATTTATGGAATAAATTGCCTCAGACATTGAGGGATTCCAGAAAAAAAGAGTCATTCAAGAGAAGTTTAAAGACCTTCCTCTTCAACTAGGCGTATAGTTTTTTGTTTTGTTTTTAGCCCATCCACAACTGAAACGTGGAACCAGAGCGCACTGAGCATGCTAACATAGCATGGATAGGCGCGCTATATAAATCATTATCATCATCATCATCATCATTTTAATAATATATTATAGACGAAAAATATACTATATTTGACCCACTAGTAGAAATAAGAATTATTTTTGTTAATAAACAAGGTTATGGGTTACATTTAACCACCTTGTAGTCGGATACAGTTAAAACACGAAGAAGGGATAGGGCTAGTGAAGACATAACGGGTTAGTGCTAAGTACATTACGTAATGCTCGACGCCCGATCGCAGGTCTGCACCAAGACCATCGTAAACGATTACGATGGACAGCCAGCCACGCGTGTGAAGTACTGCCCTTTCATCCAATTTCTACCAGAGAGCGGGACTTACTTCACGTTGAAGTTCACGCGTGGCTGCCCAGACCAGCGATCGGACGGCCAGTATTACATAATCCACTTATCCGTTATGTCTTCACTAGCGCCATCCCTGCTTCGTGTTTTAACTGTATTCGGCTACAATGTAACTCATACACCTTGTTTTATTTTTAAAAAAAATTACTTCTTATATCTACTAGTGGGTCGAATTGACACATATAGCTTTTAATTGCATTAGCCAATGATTATTTAGAAATAGCTTTTAAAATATATTTGATAATGATGATGGCAATATTAAAAATACTATATTTTTAATTAGGTTCCCCAAAATGCAAAATTATGTATACGTTTTAAAATTGTAATAACCAAAACATTAAGAACAATAAAGTATTTATAATTGAGCACTAGATATGCATAAGACTATGGTAACAGTAACACCATCCATTCTGCTGAGCTTGCATCTTTTGCCTATCAAAGATTTAATTTATAGTGCCTCACTGAAGGTTGTTTATACAGAACCTTTAAGTATGTATTATTCGTTCTATATGTGCTGGTAAAGGTCCTTTGTTATCTACATAGATACAGTGTATATTCTGTCTAAAGGACCGTGAAGCACGTGCAGTTAACCTTTATTGAGCTGCAAACTTTCTGCAATTTCTGCGAACAATGGCTCACCTTTCGTACCAATGAAGAATCTCTATTGCCATGCTCATAGATAGTATGCAAGACTTCTACTGAGCAAAAAGTCGGGATAACACACTGAACGCTTTTTTTTTGTTTAATTAATGTTGTATGTATACACAGATTTCTAATTCAAAAGCGAAAAAACAAAAAACAAAAAAAAAAAAAAAAAAAGAAAGAAATATTACGGTTAAAGTCATTATAATTAACGATGAAATGGGAGTGAGGAAAACCAAGGGTGGGCGTAGGGCATAGGTGTCCCCGTAGGCCTGTTGATGCCATGAGGGATTTTCCTTCCATCTATACCGATTTTTTTACTATTGGCAACATAATCTATATTATTTTCCTATTTATTTTAATGGTATAGTGAAAATGTGTGTTTATCTGTCGCTATGATTAACTGTCCGTATGTTTAAGTGTCGTGTGATTAAGTGTCCGTATGTTTATCTGTCGTGTGATTAAGTGTCCGTATGTTTAAATGTCGTGTGATTAAATGTCCGTATGTTTATCTGACGTGTGGTTAAGTGTCTATGTTTAAGTGTCGCATGTTTATCTGTCGCATGTTTAAATGTCGGCACACGAAATAAAACTACATTCCTTGAAAAGCATTGTGGATGACCAAGCGAAATTTTAATAGAAAACATCACAAACTTCATACAAGTCCCTACCTCATGTAGATACATGTAAGGGGATAAAAAAATATTTTTTTATCAACAACAACATTTTTTAAATTAATTATTTTTTATTAATACGCACTCATCTTGGGATCAGTTTTCTCGGTTAGGTCCAACGCCTGTCTGTCCAGAGATAACTTCAAGTGGATCGAAACATCCAAGGTCGTAATTGTTTTATCTCAAGTAACAAACAAACAATTAATAGTGTAGGCCTTAGAGAAATAACTAGAAATTAAACTATAATGCATTTTCCACCATCGGCTTTGTAAATGAGTAATGATCACTTCTCAAATTAGAAGATAAAACTTTAAATAATTGGACGATCACATTCTACAAATAAAGTAAGGAGTGGGCGAACTGAGCATTGTGGGAAACCCCCAAACATTTAGTTTCGGACAAAAGTACGAAAGCAACAGGGGTAGGTAGGGGGTGGGGCAAGATGGCGAACTAAAAAAATGTGTTACTGATTTATACGGGATTTTATTATTGTCTTACATTTTTTTGTATTAAGGATTTAAATAAAGTCCTGGTTAGTTCAGGAAACCCATTCCATGTCGGGATGATAGGCCTACTTGGGAAAATACTTATCACCTATTAAATTTTTTATTCTTGCATAATAATATGGAATAAGAAAATTTTGTAAACTGTGTCCCTGATATTTTATTTGATTATTGTATTTCTAAACTGGACTTCCTGATATTTTATTTGATTATGTTGTCTAAACTGGACTTTCTGATATTTTATTTGATGATTGTGTTATCTAAACTGGACTTCCTGATATTTTATTTGATTATTGTATTTCTAAACTGGACTTTCTGATATTTTATTTGATGATTGTGTTATCTAAACTGGACTTCCTGATATTTTATTTGATTATTGTATTTCTAAACTGGACTTCTTGATATTTTATTTGATTATTGTGTTGTCTAAACTGGACTTTCTGATATTTTATTTGATTATTGTATTGTCTAAACTGGACTTCCTGATAATTTGATTGATTATTGTGTTGTATTTCTAAACTGGACTTCTTGATATTTTATTTGATTGTGTTGTCTAAACTGGACTTTCTGATATTTTATTTGATTATTGTATTGTATAAACTAGATTTCCTGATATTTTATTTGATTATTGTATTGTCTAAACTGGACTTCCTGATATTTTATTTGATTATTGTGTTGTATTTCTAAACTGGACTTCCTGATATTTTATTTGATTATTGTATTGTCTAAACTGGACTTCCTGATATTTTATTTGATTATTGTGTTGTATTTCTAAACTGGACTTCTTGATATTTTATTTGATTGTGTTGTCTAAACTGGACTTCCTGATATTTAATTCAATTATTGTGTTGTCTAAACTGGACTTCCTGATATTTTATTTGATTATTGTATTGTCTAAACAGAACTTCCTGATATTTTATTTGATTATTGTATTGTCTAAACTGGACTTCCTGATATTTTATTTGATTATTGTATTTCTAAACTGGACTTCCTGATATTTTATTTGATTATTGTGTTGTCTAAACTGGACTTCCTGATATTTTATTTGATTATTGTATTTCTAAACTGGACTTCCTGATATTTTATTTCATTATTGTATTTCTAAACTGGACTTCCTGATATTTTATTTCATTATTGTATTTCTAAACTGGACTTCCTGATATTTTATTTAATTATTGTGTTGTCTGAACTGGACTTCCTGATATTTTATTTAATTATTGTGTTGTCTGAACTGGACTTCCTGATATTTTATTTGATTATTGTATTTCTAAACTGGACTTCCTGATATTTTATTTGATTATTGTATTTCTAAACTGGACTTCCTGATATTTTATTTGATTATTGTATTTCTAAACTGGACTTCCTGATATTTTATTTGATTATTGTGTTGTCTAAACTGGACTTCCTGATATTTTATTTGATTATTGTATTTCTAAACTGGACTTCCTGATATTTTATTTGATTATTGTGTTGTATTTCTAAACTGGACTTCCTGATATTTTATTTGATTATTGTATTTCTAAACTGGACTTTCTGATATTTTATTTGATTATTGTGTTGTATTTCTTAACTGGACTTCAGTCTTTTTCTATGTTACTCTCACTCATCATCAATCCCATAACCGTTTTGGTAGTTGGGGGGAGCAAATGGACAACTCAGCAGTCAACTTTCTCCACTTTTGCCTATCTTGAGCAGTTGTCAATAGATGAGATGAGTCAACTGAAGCCCTGTTCAATACTTTACATTGTGGCTTTTTAAATAACATTCTCTTCTCAAAGTGTTAAGTTAGTGATTTTACTGATGGACTTATACAGTGCCGTTGCTAGGGATTTGGGGGCCCCTACATTTTGACATTATGACAAAAAAAAAAAAAAAATTCGGACACTCCTTTGGGGGCCCCCCTCAAGTAGGGGCCCGGGGGGACTTTCAACTTCAGACCCCCCTCCCCCTCCCCTAGCTACGCCACTGGACTTTTAGGAATGTGTTCTATTTTTTTTAAGTTGTACTAAGTTGTTGCGTGCAATATAAAATTTGCATAGTACATGTACTCTTTTTTATGTTCGTTATATTTATTTGTAGAAATTTCTTTTTATTTTCAAGTGTGGTTTTGTTTGACATTTTTCTTAATCAATACGAAGTCTTAATAATAATTTTTTTCATTAATTGTTACCCGTAAGTTGCCTACATTGCATTAAAAAAATTAATTAAATGGAAATTTTATTTTCTAGTAGACAGGAACTAACTGCTGGGAATATTTTTATAATTTCAACCCAAAAATTATGGCTATAAGTACTATAAGTAGCCTATTACTTATTACATCATCATCAAATTGCTTTTTTTTTCTTTAGTGAAGATGTATTACAATATTACTTTGAACACGAAAATTGATATATCATCTTCATTTCATAATTGATTTTGTGAAAAATACTCCATATTTCAGTCAAAGAAATTGTTTTAAAACATCATCATTGAATTAAAAAATGTTCTTTTTTTTAAAAAAAACTTTAAGGGTTTTCAAATGTAAAAAAAAAAGTAGACATTCAAGAAAATAAAACGACAAAACAAGGTGATTTTTTAAAAAGTAAAAGGGACACAATATCACATTTTGCTGTACTAAATTTTATTACAGTTTGTTAATTACACGTGAGTTATTACATTTGTTTTAAATCAATTACTGACTGCTTTTGCCAATGAAGAAGTTTGAAGGCCTACCATCCAGAGATACTTTATTATTACAATGACATAGACCAACTACCAGTATAAGCTCATGGGACAAATATAAAAGGGGAAGGTGGGGGGTTGGTGGTGGGGGACTTCACACTACAGTCAACATGATACTACAATGAAAAAAAACAAAAACAACTTAACTTAACAACAGTAACACAGGACACATGAGTGGAAACATAAAAATGTGTACTAATGCTAGAGTTATGAATGTACCAGTAAGTAATGTCATGTCAGTGATGTCACATTGTCATGTCAGTGGTATCACTTGGTCATGTCAGTGGTGTCACTTGGTCATGTCAGTGGTGTCACTTTGTCATGTCAGGGGTTTCATATGGACATGTCAATGGTGTCACATAGACATGACAGGGGCATCATGTGAGCATGTCAATGGTGTCACATTATGACAGGGGTGTCACATGGTCGCACTAAACCATGACAAATGTAAACCTCAGGAAATAGTTCTATACGGCAAATACAAAAAAAAAACATTAATGACAAGCAGAGAAATTATCAATTCCTCAATTTGGGAAAAGTGACCAGTGGGGAAGTTGAAGAAAACCTACTTTGATTAGTGAATCTTTTATTTTTAGATATTTAAAACCTCAGAAATGCCAATGATTAATTAAAAGAAAAATGAACATTGAATAAAATTCTGGCCATAAGTGTTTAAAAAAATGCACAGAGCATTAACAACCCTGTGAGGGGAAAACACACAGACAAAATATTTACAGTAGAAGTTTAAAATAGAATGAGTAGTGACTAGACAGAAATAAGCTCTCACACAGACATGTTATAAGTTATATAGATTAATTATAGATATATCAAGAAAACAAAATATATCATGAAAATAATTATGGTTACAAATCCTTTATGCAAATGAGATTTGGAAAATGGATTTGATTGGCTTAGATAGATATAAATGACATATTGTTGCGAGGTCATCAATTTTATTTAATCATTATTTTTGTTTAAAAGCAGGAAGCGACATTGAGCAAAACTCCACAAATGGTGATGAATGACTCTTAAATCTAGATGGTCTAGCCGCCACACATTTCAGGCACACAATCTTCTAGCAGCTTAGGTAAACTATGAAGGTATAAAGCTACTTTTGATGTTGATAGATGCACATTGAGTAACAAAATGATTTGACTTTTAAATAAAGCAGAAGGGGGGCATCCTGGAATGATTCTTCAATGAATTTAATAAGAGATTCTATCTGGTAGAATATGAATCAACTCTTTTCACTAAATCATTAATTAAGTTTTAGTTTTCAATTAAACATAATAAAAATGTAAATCAATTTCAAACTAACAACAAAATATACATATTAAACAATAACAATTTAAATCATATAACCAAAAAATAAAGAATAAAATTTGTGTTAAAAATGAGCAATTTTAACAAATGAAAGAAAAAAAAACAACAGCTATTGAACTGTAAAGAAATAAAAAAAAGAAAACTTTGGACATTTCCTTGTATTTATTTCAAAATTGTATAAGTCCTAAATTAACAAAAAAATAATTGAATAAGTCTGAAAGTAATGCTGTCTTTGTTTACCCATTGAGTCCTCAGCAAGCTTATCAAAAAAATGTAATAAGAAAAATAGAATGGTACAAACATTTCAAACAGATGAACATACAGATCTCAGCAAAATGTATTTGATTGAGTAGTTGATGTGTCTTGTCAGATCTTTACAACGGGAGGAAGCCATACCGCAGTCCATGCGTACTAACACAAAAAAATAAAACAAGCAGATCTTTGGGCGGTTGCCTAACTTCACGTAAGGCGATAAAACAACTTAGGGCAAATAATGGTGTGTGTGTGTGTGTGTGTACAATGGTGATGAGCCCCAATATAGACAATGGATACAATCTTGAAATTGGTTTAAGGATATTAAAGAAATGTGAGCAAAGTCACACCTTTGGTGTATTGATTATCTAATTGAGTTCTGATTATCACAGCATTTAGCGCTTGTCAATCTCTTTTTTTAAACTATTCTAATTTTGTATCTTCCTATCATGTCAACGGGTGACGATATCTATCATTATAATCATCCAACCAGTTTGCAGAAACCGGTTCTAAAAAAAATATATAATGGCTAAGGAGCAGACGATGTCGGGTGACATGAAAACAATTTAACAAAATACTCTAGAATGGGTTCCTAAGGATTACCCGCGGATTGATACACACTTGTCAACTACTTATTGTTTACTTTGAGTTAATGTTACTACAATTACTACATCTCAAATTTGGTATATTTAGAAATGAATAAAAGTTGGCAGGAAACACTTTAACAGAAAAAATAAAAAAGAACTCATTACCCAGATTCAGCAAAAAAAACAAAAACTAAAATGATTTCATGAAGTTTGTTGTTGGATAAATGAAAAAAAAAAAGAACCGATCAGAGTTTCAATGAATGTTTGTATAAAGTTTGTAAAAAAAAGACAAAAAGCACATTGGCAAGAAGAAAAGAGTTATTGTAAATGCTGACCAATGAGGACAGCCCAGATGTAGTACAGGAGGGGGTACAATGTTGACTATGCAGATCTGATGAGCTAATGGAATACAAGAAGATTACATACTTGAGCTCACACCAATAGTACACAAGACGAGATGACTTGACTAAATGAGATTACACAGATTAAATAATAATGTCAGCCTGGAGACCACTTAACTTACTTCAACACAGATCAAATATACATTTATATACAGTATATGCAAAGTCTTCCCTACATACAGGGGCAGGGGAGAGCAGTCATTGTGAAGACTGTCCTTAATACCATTGGGTTCACAGCAGAGAAGACAAACAAAACCAAACAAAGGTAGGGGGGCAAAACAGCAACAAAAAATGACAAATATAATAAAAGCAGATAACTGGTCTCTCACTTCCTGGGTTTGCTCCCTTGACATACTTGTGTCCCCTTACTACAGAACAAATCAATTGAATTATGAAGAGACAACACTGGAAGGAATGGCAAGATTTAAACAACACCCTGGTATCAAGTTCCAATAAATTATATGAAACTTCAGTATTTTTATTCCGTCAATGTTTTAATACCCTTATAAATGAACTGTTAAACAGCAACTATACTTGTTATTTAATAAAGACACACACCATGAAGCAATGAATGGTCCAGTGTACCTTGGCAGCTCTTGCCATAGATGACACACAACTAAAGGAAAACAAGGCCCGAGAAGCTGGTTAAAATGAAGATGTATTTTACCAGCTGTGATCCCAAAACTGAAAATAACACATTAATAACTATTCCCTATACAAAAGTCTGACACCTGATTGCTAAACAAACAAAACAGAGTGAATGTATTTATCACAACATTATAGATTAATATAAACAACGGCCTTTTACTTCACCATTTTGTGTATAAGTAATAAAAACTGTAAAAGGAACAACAAACACCTGATATCAAACCTCAATTTGACGAATCTGAACCAGTCACAAGTAGACTAAGAAGATATTTCATGTGAAGAATACAATGCTAACACATGATGATGTCCAATGGAGGAAAGGGGGGTGGGAAGGGCAGGCGGGAGAGAAATGGAAAAGGTGGACAGAGAAGCACAGTGTAGGGATACATCAAGTCTTTATATGACAATAAAAAGTAGTTCCAAGAAAATTTGTCGCAAACCAAGCCAGACACAAAAACATGAGCCAAAGTGAAAGAGCTAATTATAACATATCTGCATCCTAAACTGTATGAATTTGTTTTTTAACTCAATTTATTATGAAGCTAAAAATGGCCAGTTATTTTTTCTAAGAACCTATCTGCTTGTTCACTTTTTTTTTTATTAAAAAAAAAAGCTCGTCCAATTTTACATCAGCAAAAAATAAAACGACTATGTTAACCCCCCACCCCTATTGAAAAAAATTTGCATTTGAAAATTTGTCTTTGTGCCCGGGGACAAAATGGACGAGGGGTTGAGTAGTCCCAGGTCATGAAATGAAAATACTATGATGACTTGACAAGATATAACAGAAGATGACAATAAGAAAACAAGAACATTTTGTGTCCACCATCATACAACTTGTGCTCTCTTTGTGTTGCCAACTCAATGTCCACACAGTTTCTTCTGCAGCTTGCTTGCTCGCCAAAATTTAAAAGTAAGGGAGATATGCAGTCCGCTAACACAAATCTCAAGTCCATCTGTTGTGGATTTCTCTCAATTTTTCTAATCTTGTCCTTTGGTTATGTCTAGACAGTAGAGAAAAAAACAACAACATTAGATTGTCTAATTATACTTGTACAGTTAATGCCATTCTGCAGGTTTCTGTAAATAAAATGTCATGAAAAGGTTGTACTATTGCACTAAGACTTTACTTTAGATTTTTTGAATAGACTACTGGGCCTGGTATTTATCTACAAAATAAATAGTTTATGTGTGTCCAAATTCTAAATTTATACAACATATACCGTGATAGAAATATATATTTTGGACATCTTATGATTATAAATATAAAAGTTGTTTAATGTTCGACCCTATATGGATGTTGAAAAATAATGAGAATATATCTGATCCTGAAAACAATAATCAGTTTTTGAAAGCAATTATTTGTTTTGTGGTGAAGCAATCTTTTACTGGTTCTAAACTAAATATGTTTAAAGACTTGTGTCGGAGTCTCACAAAATGAAGCGTAAATGATTAGAATTAGATTTTTTTTATTATTTAATTTAGAATTCATATATTCCTTTCATATCTGCTTTTGATTTCCTGGTCTGTGATGAGATATAAATAAACAGCCTTTGATCAAGTTAGATCCTAATTTAAATAAAAACTTAAAATGGATGATGGGCTTGACAGCTTCAAATAATGGAACACATGGCATAGATTGGGATAGTAAGAAAACATTTTCTACATTTTTTTAAAAACAATTTAGACAAACATCTATTTAATGAAAGCTCTATAAGAAAGAAAATTGTGGCATAAATCGGCAGAATTAATAAAAGGTAAACATGAAATGCTTAGCAAATGCTTTAGTGAGTGGTAACCCTTGCTCTGTGACCTGACTAACCCAAAAATGGCAATTGAAGAAACTACCCAAGTGATGCCACAAGCCAGGTAATCCATAGGGCTGGTGAAGCAGCGTTTACACGTTTCTGAGACCACGACATACTAGGGCATTGTTGTAAGGCTAGCGCAATGCCCAGCCGCCTTTACTTTACCCCAACTAATGTCTGGTACACATCAGAGCTGGGTAGACTCAGGGACACCCTCCAGACCTGGAGAAGAAACCTAGCCTTCACCAGGATTCAAACCCAGGACCTTACAGTAGGCCAGCTCTACCATAGTGCCCCATAATGTGTGTTAGCAAGACATTCAATTATCTAAAAGGTTATAGCTTTTAAAACCAATATATTTTCCATACTATTTAACAGCCCTGATTACAGGTTGGATAATGGTTGCTTAACTTGTGTCTATCAAGCAGATAGAGACTTTCTTGAGTAACCAAGTTGGAGGTAACAATCACCTTGTCATTGTATTAGAAAAGGCCACAGTCCTTAAGGTTATTTTTGATGATGACATCAGTGACAGCATCAAAGACAAACTGTACGTTGTTGGTGTCAGTGGCACAAGTGAAGTGGGAATAGATCTCCTTGGTGTCTTTCTTTTTGTTCAGATTCTCAAACTGGAGCTGAATATAGGCTGCTGCTTCCTCATATGTATTAGCACCTACAAAAAAAGACCGTAAAAATGTATGTCTGAACTTTTTGGAACACAGTAAAAAAAAACTAAGAAACTATGAAGGCTCATTTAACCCACGAACTGTGATATAGAAACATTCTGTAGTGTGGGGGCTTTTTAGAGCTTTTTGGGTACCTTTTGAAAAAAATTTAATTATTGACATGCTAATACTATAGCTTTTTTAAAGTAGAATGAATGGGGAATCTAACAAAACTATTTTGATTTTTAAAAAATAATTATTTGACCACGGCCTTGACCTTAGAGTGGTCAAGAATGAAAAAGGAAAACAAAATTCTTCTTTTCAAGTAAATCTAACTCCATTATTTTATCGGCACATTATTAAATTCTTATTTAATATAATAGCTTTTTATTTATCTTTTAGAAAATGTACTATTAACATTGGTTTCCGTTATTAATAGCCTTTGAAAAGAATAATTTGTCCGGATATGACAAATTATGTCAAAACAACTAAGTCGTAAAAAAATGACGTCACAGACATAACAAGGTAGAAATCAACACACAAAAATTACAAAAGCTTGTCTAAAATGATTTAATTTGATGAAAAATAGTATTAAATGACTGAATAACATCCATTTTTTGTTTAATTAATTGCCACAATCATCTACAATCAATAATCGTGTATCGTTTTTCGGGCGACACCTTATTTATTCTAGGCCTAGGCACGCCTAAGCATCGGATTTCAGCTTCCCGACTAACTAGAAGATGGACTTAAACTAATTTTAATATTATTTTTATATTTAGTTGAAAAATGATCTTCTGAATCAATTATATCAGCACTTAAATATTCATAATTGATTAATTACGTAGGCCATATGGTACGACCATTTTACTAAAATGGCTAGCGTAAATTAGCTCGACAACCATCATTGTAAAAATAACTTCAAAGTTATAAAAATCTTGCAGAAGAGTGAAAAACGGAAGTTTATTTATTAGTAAACGGAAGTGGCTATAGTTTTTATAAAATACTGGATTGGAAGTTGCTATTTGATTGTGATTTTGATTAGCCAACCACACAGGACTTGCGGCCGAAAAAATCGGCCGACCACTGTTCGTGGGTTAAAAAGTGACTACACACAAAAGTTAAAAAAATCATTAAAAAACTCGCAAAACTTTACCCAAAATTGACCAATCAATTTATAATGTGTAAAATATCCTAATGTCTAGGTCTTGTAGTGTATATATGTATCCAAAAAATAAAAAAAATTGGTTGATGTTTTTTTAAGTCCACAAAAATTAATTTTTGAAATAAGCATGATGAGACCTTAGCTTGACCACAGTTATTTCCATTTTTTACATTTAAAATAAATATTTTTACCCGTCTCAGGCCATTTTAGCAAAATTTGCAAACTTTCACAAACCTTAATCAATTTTCCCAAACTTTCCATAGATATATATATATATATATAAATCCATATATATGAGCTTGGTGAATATTAAATATTCAGGCCAATGACTTGTATAAACAGAAAATGTACAAACCAAGAACACCACCATAAAGTCTTGTTGGTACTTACCGGTGTATTCTGGGAAGCAGATGGTTAGAGCGGATTTTTTAATTTTCTCTTCGAATAAATCTTTCTTGTTGAGGAACAGAATGATGGAGGTCTCTGTAAACCACTTGTTGTTACAAATGGAGTCAAATAATTTCATACTCTCCATCATACGATTCTTTTGGGAAACAAACATCATACATCTGAATCAGTATTAGCACAAAACAGATATACAAATCACAGATCACCTAAAAACAAAGTTTTTCATATAAAACCTTTATATGCATTTTTTGATGCATTAGCCTTCCAAAGATTTAGCATTTTGCCACCCACTAAGAAAGCAAGTAACAAATAGCAAAGTTAATAGATATATTAAGATTTTTTTTACAAAAGGGGGAAATATATCAGAAACATAGATATTTTAATTTGGACCATCAAGTGTAGTGAAAATAATAAATATAAAAACTTTCTTGGGGGGGGGAGGGAGGTGGCTAAAATTTTGTTATTAGATACACATCTATTGTCAAGTTTCAGCTCAAAAGCACGGCAGGAAGTGGGTCAATTGGCCTTTCATAAATCTGGTCGCGTACAAGCCAGAAACAAACAACCCAAAAAACATTTTAAAAAGTTAAGTATCCTGTCTGACTAAATTTATCCATAGGGCCGCTGAAGCAGGGTTTACAAGTTTCTGTGGCCACTGCATACTAGGGGATTGTGTGGCCAGCACCCCTACTAAAGTCGGATACTTATCAGAGCTGGGTAGACTAAGGGACACCCTCCAGACCAGGGACCAATTCCTAGCCTTCAAGAGGATTTGAACACAGAACCTTTGATATGCCAGACAAACGTGATTACAGAAAGCTTTCCAAAGTTATTATAAATGATTTTTAAAAAAGCACAATATAATCATCAAAATATATTAGCATAAATCAAGACATAAAAAAAATAAGTCCTAGAGTGACATCAAAAATAGAACATAATACATGTAGCACAACAAACAGCCATGAGTATGTGTACAGTGTTGACCTCAATCCCCAGAAGACTGCCTCTCACAATACATTTAATTAAGTAGATTCACCTTGACTCCCTTAAGTGGTTCTAGTAACAGTGTAAGCCTCGCTAGGATATTGTTATACATTATATCATGTTCTAGACAAACTTAACAAAGAGCTTGGATAACATGTTGCAGAGACTTGAACTTAAATGATTTCATTATTAAATCTTTCTTGAAATTAAGCGCACTAATAATTTATGTGTTTCAGCCCCTTGTAAGAATACAAAATCAAAGTATCATTTTTTGTGCATTTGTGATATTCAAACACAAGAATCTGTATTTAATAGATTTCAGTTCAGTTGACAGCTCTCTAAAATCTCTAAAAGCTGATCTCACAAATAGAACTCACCATTTCTTGGTCTTCCGCTAATGTCAAATCATATTCGCTCATGGCAACAATAAATATGATGGCTGTAACACCTTCAAAGCAATGGATCCATTTCTTGCGCTCAGATCTTTGACCGCCAACATCAAACATTCTATATCAAGTGAAACAAACAACAAATTATTATGAAACAATATATAGTGTCTAATATTTTTTCACATCGGACATGTATCTTTGCTAACTTAAGTGGTTAACGTATCGGAATGCCATGCGGGCGAGCCAGGTTCAATTCTCCAGTTAGTCTATAGGCTATTCTACTTTTTTTTTCTCAATTAATATTACTTTTAAAAACAAAAGACATTGTAAATCTACTGGAAATTTAGATTTTTGCTAAATAAAAATACTTGCCTATTTTTTTACACGATTACAATTTTTTAAAATTTCTTTCCTAAACGTCTTCAGTAAAAAAAAAAATTATATTATTAGATCTAGATTTATAGCTTTATTTTAATCCCAGCCACGTATATTTCCCTCAAGGAAGGGTGTCTATTTAAAAATCAAAATAAAGGATTTGACCTTTCACCATAGTCTCGGGCAGAATATTTATTAGATAGCTGAATAGTTGAATTTTATTTCGCTTTTTAAATTATGAAAATTGACCAATTATTGATTTATTTTTTTAATTGAAAGTGCGGTCCTAACGGACGCTACTGAATTACCTTCTGTTATTATGGCGGTACATGGTGATGAGACTTTTTCTTATGGATTATTATTACGAATTAATACCATCACTTTATGAATTCTAATAAGGTAAGTTATTATGTTTCTAGCAATTTACTTTCTTAATGTTATCATCAATTTTTACCAACAAAAAAGTAAAAAAATAATTTCAGAACCTGATCGATGTCTCAGCCATTCTGAAATAATGTCTGGGATGGAGGGAATGATTAGTAAAATAATGGCTGGGACTGAAGGTATACATCGCAAATAAGTAGGTAAATACATAGGAAAGGGTTAAGATTAAGAATAAAACATGGTTGATACCTTTACTGAACTGAACAACACTTTCTAAAAGTTTAAAACAAATATTTTTCTATTTTAACCAAATTAACAAATTTCTCAAACCCGTTTTCACAAATGTTCCCAAACTTTAAAAATTATGTAAACTTTGCCAACCCATATGAGCCTGGAATAAGGCAACTTGAAAAGTAAGTAGTACCGGTAATTATTTATATTTAGGCTTAAGACAAAAAAAATATTAATACACTTAGAGCTTTGTTCTAAGAGAAAAGTAAACTCCAGTAAATATTTCTATAAATACTTATCATTTTTACTATAGACTTAACTCAAAGGAAATAATTGAACCTTTAAGACAAGTAAGGCCAACAATAAACAATAGGTTCAATGCGGGGAGCCAGTATTGTAGCTTGGTATGTGTTTTTTTTTGTGCTGTGAAAATACTACATTTCCTAAAGAAGAAAAAATTTACTTTTGACAAATGAGAGACTGTTATATAGTGATTATTCTGTAAGCCAGAGGGGTTTTGAATATTTAATGACAGTCAATGTTATGGTCTCTTGCACTCTGTGTGAAAATGTTGAGCACTTTAAGGGTTAAAAGTTGAAAATGTGTGCAAGAAGCTATGGGACAATATAAAATGGATAGCAAGATCACATAATGAAATGTTGCCTATGGATAAATCAATGCTCTCATTGATTAAGCAATTTACTAGACTAGAAGCATAAAAATGTTTACTTGAAATGAAGATCTTTGAAAGTAAAGTGTGTCTCTACAATTCCAGTAGTTTTCACTCTCGTCCTCAAAACATCTTGTTCTGTTGGGATGTAGCCAGGCGCAGAAATCCGGTCTAGAGCATTCAGGTAGCTAAAGCAAACATAGAGCAGTTGTTAGTATGTGCGTGAGATATTTCAGCTCATTGTTGTGGGGAAACTATTTAGCAAACAAACTTTTACTTTCACGGAACAGAGCATGAGAAAAAGTGGGTTTGACTTACTACTCGGCAGAATCATTCAACTGATATTCCCTTGACCTGCTGAAACACTCCTGAACACCCACATCCTTCCAAAGCCGTTTCATTATGCCAGAAAGTTCTTGTGACATTTCCCCTTCGTCTGCATGGCCAGCCAATGCAAAGAACTGCCGAGCTTCTTCCTGAAACAAATTTTTTTTACAAAATTAAATGTGCTGCTTTTCAATGGAGTAACAAATTCTATACTTATAACTGCAAACTACTACTAATATCAGCCTCTTACAAGTTAACTGTATTGTCTTTATAGGTACTGGACTATTATTGTTTAAGTATTAACACTATCAAACTTTGAGTTCAGATGTTATAGTCATTGTCTTCTTGATAGAATTGTACTTTCTTTGAAAGTGGTGAAGATTTACAGCAACTAAAAATACCAACTACAACTGAACTTGTATAGAAATATCTGACTAAAGGAAAATATCTAAATATCAAAGTAAGAGAAAATAAGAGGAAAATCGTATTTTTCATCCAATCTACTGTGCAATTGAACCAGAGATTTCAAAGGGAAACAAAAGGTAAAGGGATGGGGAAGATACAGAGGTCAGTACATTCAGTAGATAGTTATTTTTATTCTATGCATATATTTTAGATAGTTGGTATCATTTGAGTAAAATAAAACTTGACAAGTGTAATCTTTAGGTCTTCAACAGGGAGTTGTATTCTTATGGTTTGTGCTCAGCTGACTTTCAAAAAGAATACAAATAGACCACATGAGTACTCATAAAACAAAATGCTATGGTAGGGCACAAATCTGTACATGATTAAACATTTAGCATCAGCCAGTGTGTTACCGCAATGAAACTTTATTGATCTAACAAGTGAACACTATCAGATTTCCTGGATAAAAACAACATCAGGCAAATCAAAGATCAATTATTTCATGACTAAACTTTTACAGAAAACAACTGTTAATATAATACATATATGAAAGATTCTTTTTAAAAAAAAACAAAGGTCATGAGTTCAGAATTTTTTTTTAAAGATTTGTAACACATGGTTTTTATAATGTAAGTCATGTTCTCTTAAACATGAGACTTATAACACCAGTGTTAATGACATATACCGTAGTTACTATAGACTCATCAAGACTTACAATATAATACACCGGAAATGTAGTAGAAAATTCCTTACAAATATAAAATGATATGAAATAATAAAACATTTCAATTTGAACAATTTGTTATGGAGATCATTGATATTTTAATACATTTTTTCCTAACTAAGCTTCAGATTCCATCTGTTGCCTTCTTTTTTTTTTCTTCTTGTGTCAGTCTGAATGACACCAGTAATTGGATATGTTAATTTACTAATTGAACACTTCCATGAAAACTTAGCTTAACAAAGAACAGTTGTGTATAACAACACAAGAAATACATCAACTTTATGGGGGAAGAGGCCAGACATTAAATAAATTGGATAGGACAATCAATAGAAGAAAGAGCAATGAGCCTGGAGCATATGTCTTGTCTTCCACACACACAAACACATTCTGCCCAAGCCCTCCATTCTTATCATGAGCTATTTCAACACTTGAAGCTTGGCCAGAGAAAACACAACCTACTTGGCCTCAAGTTCAAGGAAAAGAACACACTTTTTAAAAACTACACAGAACAACATGCAAACCACAAAAGTAATTTAACAGTAACAAAATATATGGTTATTGATTCACTGTGCTTTACATTGTCATTTATTATACTTATTTCTATTAAGCTTGTACACAACTCCCCATGGGATGTTATTGAATATTTCTGAGAGAGTGATAAAAAAAGTATTCCAGTAATATAACAACCAAATACTGTTTGGAGTAGAATAGAATCTTTTGGAGTAGAATAGAATCTTAACAAGAAAATGCAAATGTAAGTTTTCAATTCTTTATAATAAATGTAGGTATATATAAGGGCTGAGTTAAAGCCAAAAAACTAAAATATAGTTGGTAGATGTGGGTATATTTATATTTAATTTCATGATCATGTGGGTTCCATTTTGCCATGGAAGTCAACACTTTTAAAAAAATGTGTAAATGAGTGCTGCATAGATGTTTGTAACAAACAAAACTACAGTGACCATATCACATACTGGTATATAGTTGTAAATAGCTCCTTTACAAAGAAAGACAGAAAGAAAAATCTGATCTATGGGATTAAATTTCACACCCACTGGACATTTTTGTGCACAACAACTTCACCAGTATAGGTAGGTTGGGTGGAGATAGGAGCACTGGAAACAATACTTTCTTTAATGTGAGGCAGATGGTAGAAGTAAATCTAGTAAGGTAATGGTGGTAGTGGTGGTAGTGGTGGTAATGGTGGTAGTGGTGGTAGTGGTGGTGTTTTTAATAAGATAAAAAGGGGAAGTTAGGCAAGTGGTGGTTTTAAAATGTTGAAATACAGACATCTGTGAATAAAGGATTATGGCTTTGGAAAAGCAATGGTAATACACAGATAATGATACTAAAAAAAGGGTGATCATCCACTTATATGCGCATCCAGTTTGTGGTGGAGTGTACCATTCATCTGTATTTCTAAAAGCTGGCCAGGTGGGTTAAAGGGTGTACCACATGTCAGACACAACACACACATTACCTCCTCCAGTCAATTACCTCCTCCAGTCAGTGCACGGATTTAATGGAAACTTAACAATGTTAATTCAAAAGTTTTTTTTTTTTAAACTTAAAGAAACTAACATAGTGCAATAAACATCCCCACTGCGCCCCATTAGCCACTAAACTGACGTCATTAAACCAGGCATCTGTGCTCCCAGGATGTCACCGTTTTGATTGAGTGATGTGATTTCATTACTTCCCTCGCCCTCCCCTCGATGCTTCTAAAATTTCGCTTATCGTAAAACGTTTTAATCCTCTCGCAAAAGTTATACCATGTGACGTGTGACATGGGGTCCAGCTGAACTATCCCACGGGTGAAAACAACAACACCTAACTCACCGATCTCGTCAGACACTAATAATAGAACTACATCAATTATTGTAACTTTTATATTGCTATAAAAGGTAGAGAGATAGTTATATATAAAGATATAAGATGTATGGCATGAAGTTTTCATAACGACAGGCCAACTGTATGTGAAGCGGTGTTTATGTATGTAGCTGATAAAGCAGTGTGCCCAGTTCCGGGAAAACCCGCTACTGAAGAAAGTTTCGAATGATGTTAACAAAAAATGGTTTTAGTAGGTCGTGTGAACTATTCTAGGCAGATAACAAGCAGTGGCGTAACCACGATCGCAAGTTGGGATGTGAGGGGAGGAGTGAAGGTGGTGGGAGCAAGTGCAGGGATAGGGACGGGGACAGTAGCAAGCGAATTCTGAGCGCCTAGACTAATAACTAATATTGAATCTAATTTACAATAGTTGAAACTTACAACAGAATTGATTAAATATTTCTAAGTTTTAAATTCTCTCCCCAGCAAAAATGGGTTGTTATTGTCGCAACACTAACGCAGTAGAAGGCAAACGCTAAACTCTAAAGAACGACAAGCCAAAGTTGTCAAAATTATTTAAAACAACATAAAATGGCCACAAGTCGAGTTAATATGGTAATAAATTCATGGGCAATTTAATAGACACATTTTTTAATGAAATAATGTGAATGCAAATTCTATTTTTAAAATGTTAGCTCAGGTTTGAAAGAAAAAAAAATAGATCTTTAGCACTGGCTCCCCCTCCCCATCAGGGCAATGCCTAAGCAAACGAGCCCTTGTCGTGGTTCCAGGCCGTTCTGGCTTTCTTCCAAGAAATCGCAGCACGGCGATTGATGACAAGATCCAGGGCTAACACCACTGGCGGTAGTGCTCTAAGTTTAGGAGAAGAAAAAAAACAACAACCCCAAAATAACACAAGAGTTCCCTGAATCCAAACAAGTATCACTGTAAATAGAGACGTAAACATTAACTTCACTTGGTAAGCTCGGATGCCGGCCCAACAGCTCTTGTGGGGGGTGGGGGGAGAGTGGGCGGGGGATCAATATGTCAGTCAGCCGGGAGATTTTATCCCATTGATAACCAATGACGTCATTAAAAGAAATTCACCGACTCACTTGTTGACATTGTTTTAAAATTATTATTTTTTTCTTTTGCATTAATACAACTTGAGTTCTATACTGTTTTAATTGTGTTTCATTCAGATGCATTTTTCTTCTAAGTAAATTAAATAAATAAAAGATATTAAGAAAGGGGAGTGCTACTCCTTGCCCAAGTTCTACCTAAGCCCATGCCCGTAAGCAGGTTTTTTTTTGGGCTTAACACATAGAGTACATGACATATATAATATGGAGACGGCATTACGCGGATGCAGACCTGCCTACCCCCCACTGGACCAATGAGGGAGACAGAGGCTAGTTATGTGGGAGATTTTCCAACTGATGAGGGAGATTTAGAGCAGCATAATAAAAATACATAATAATATAATTATAATTATACACAAACTATTTTATCATAGTTATAAAGAAACACAGGTTTGCAGCATAATATATGATAATATTTAATCTACATGAAATAACATCATTCCAAATGCAATGGTCAGTGCAGGTCTTCCTGACCATTGAATAAATACGCTCACAAGGCGCGCTAGAGTGGGGAATTGTGAGTATCCCCTTCATGACTAGAGAGTTGGGGATACTCGGAGGACAACTTTGTCCAGATGTGATCAACCCGTTCATTTACTGGCAGATCCAAGTCAGTACTCTGCAGCTTGGCGAACTGCTCAAGGATAACATCCCTGTCAGCATCCCCCATCAGCATTGGAAATCTATCTAAGAAGTAATTTAGATGGGAAGACATTATGTTCTTTCTTTCATGAAGGTTGACTACAACTGAATTGACAAGGACTTGGTCATCCAAGGGCAGGTTTTGCACCAAGTATTCACAGACTTTACAAAAATAAAGTCTTACAGACTTGTAAAACTCAGAAATTGTCTCCTCTCTAAGTTTATAGAAGGAGGGGCACATGACAGAAAAAGTCGTTTTAATTTTTGATTAGGCCCTAACCCCAAACCGTGGGTGCCACTCACTTGAAGCAGTGAACCCTGAAGTCCTTTTCTTAAAATTTCTTGAACCCTGAAACCTACTTTCCAAAATTTTACAAACCCTGAAATTTATCACAACTCCTAAAATTTATATTATTTTTACTATATTGTATATACCGGTATATATATATATAATTTAATATAATATAGGCTACACCAATAAGCAATGTTGTTTTTACAATATGTTTCTGCATATTATGATAGGAAAATTTTGTTTTATGTGATTGTTTTATTGCTAGGCCTAAGCTTACTTTAGTTATTGATAAATGGCTTGAAAAATCTTTTCAAAAAAATGGAAAAATCTAAAATCATAGTTAAACATACAAAGATGTGTTATTTTAACAATTTAATAACATCATTCCTATTGATCTTATCATAACCCTTTTGTTTTTTTCAAGTTAAGCTAGCCTACTTTAAAGATATAATTATGTGTTTCTTTATTCCCCATTTACTTTGTTACTTTGTTCTGTATTTTCTAGGTCAGTTACCAATAAATGTAATTTAAATATTGTATCCTAATCCTAGTGACTTTAACTCTAAGGTAAATGAAACTTTAGTTTATTTAGGATAACATGTTAACTAGTAAACTATTGAATCTAGTCTGTAACTTCAAATGCCTAATAACTGAAAAGAGGGAAAAAATAAAAACTGAAGGATTAATACACATTTTTTTTACGGTAGGCTATATAGTTCAGTGAAATGACGTATTTTTATTTTGTTATGAAAATGAGCAAATTCGCGAATGCGCAACACTAACAATTTAAAACTTCGTTTTGAAATTAATTTAAATCAACATTATTTTATGCTTTTCTTGTTATGTCCGATATTGTTAGAAAAAAATATGCACCAGCATAAGTGACTGCTAGGACTAGGCCTAGTTCTAAACACTACACTGACAGTTTTACTCCATTCATTAGGCCTAATAAATATGACTGCAACGTATAATCCTATAAATATGCTATAATTATAATAAACAGTAGGCCTAACTGTGACATTGCTCCAATAGATTAATTTATTCATATTTCGTCGCCTTCATTTTAGCGGGCTGATAAAAAAACGCATTTTTAATGGAGGAAAAAAAAGCAGTTTTAATCTTTCCATTGAAATGACAATAATCAATAACCTTTCATATTACAAGCTTATAGTTAGGCCTAGCCTAATATAGGCCTACTAATAGTATAGCCTACACGGAGAATAGGCTATATTAAACAGTAGGCCTAACTGTGACATTGCTCCAATAGATTAATTTATTCATATTTCGTCGCCTTCATTTTAGCGGGCTGATAAAAAACGCATTTTTAATGGAGGAAAAAAAAGCAGTTTTTATCTTTCCATTGAAATGACAATAACCTTTCATATTACAAGCTTATAGTTAGGCCTAGCCTAATATAGGCCTACTAATAGTATAGCCTACACGGAGGTGTGAAACAGTCGCAGAGTCGGGAATTATCAATTACCGATATGACGATAAAAATCTAGGCGGCTGGAAAATTTAGGTCGCCTACCTTATTTTCCGATCATTAAACATTTTTTAGTGAATTAAAAAAAAATCCAACCACATAGCGTGACATTTCACTAAACTAAGCGTAGGCCTATAGGCTAATAGTAGGCCTACTGTTACTCAGTGTAGGCCTATCAAGGTATGGTTTACAGTACGCCTACCAGGTCTATTAATAGACCTTTTCATTTTATTAATTATTCCAAAAAAGAGGTCAATGTCTAGGCATGCGCAGTAGCTAGGGGGCAGAAGTTGTCAATAAAACCTTCTTCGCCTTTGTTATTTTACTGGGGGCCTAGTGGTTTTTGGGCGTAATTATATTAGCTTTTCATTTTACAAAAAAACTAATTCATAAAAACTTTATACACAGAAGCTAGGGAGCGAACTGTACTTTTCTTTTACCTTTTGAACCAGTTTTTAACCCAAAAAACATTTATTATACATTCTAGGCCTAATGCGTCTATGGTTACCATCAACCATGTCACCATGTTAATACAGATTGGCGTCGAGCGATCAGTAAATCGTCTTTAAGCATACAAATAAAATTTAACATAGTTATATATTTATAAAGCTTTGTTTGTGTTGAAGTATCAACGCGTAGGCTATATTGTATTTAGTTATTATTTGTAGCAATAGAAATCGTAACTTTTAATTATTTTAATTTTTTTTATCGTTCGATTTTGATGTCACAAAAGAACCTTGCAAAGCCAAAGTAAGCTCATCATAGTTTGATTCTGAAAAGGCCTAGGTCTATGTCCCATAGGCCTATGCTATTGTTTGACTTGTTCTGGGGTTTTATCGTTAAAATATTGTAGGCCTATGTAGAAGTAGTTAAGCGGGATTATAACATATTAGTAGGCCTAGACCTAGCTATAGGACTATAGGCCTATAGCCGCCTATAGGCTATAATAGTAGGCCTATAGGGGCTATAGGCTATATAGTATTATAGGCCCTAATAGGCTAAGCTAAAGTAGCCTAAAGGCCTATATAAATTATACAGGGTTCTCACATTTTTTCTGAACAAAAATTCAAGGCTGTTTCCAGACTATTTCAAGGCTATAAGAGCCAAATTCCAGGCTGCTGGAACACGTTATTTGGAAAATGGTCACACGTCTCATACCCCTAAGTGACCTAAATATGAAGTGAACGAGGTTTTTTAATCTAAGGCTCGATCAGTGGGCTTTTATGGCGTATAAAAATGGGATTGGAGTTTTTTGTCTGACCTTGATTTTTATAATAAATTTAGATATAAATATAGATTTAGTTAAATTTCCAGGCTGATGTGCTATTTTTCCAGGCAAAAATGCCAATATTCAAGGTTGTCCAGGCCTTGATTTGTTTTTTTGAAACTCCAGACTTTTCAAGACTTTCCAGACTGTGTGAGAACCCTGATTATAAATATAGGCTTATGGCTTATAGGATAGGCCTATAAATTATAATAGCTATTATTTAATATAATATAGCATATCGAATCGGCCATATCACATATAGTTTACTATAATAATAGGCCTAACTATTAGCCTGCCTATAGGCCTAGGCCTATTACTATTAGCCTATTAGTACATTAGCCTATTATAGTAGCCTAAAGGTTATAAGCTCAAACAGTTTAAACTATTAAACAATTGAAAATATTTACTATTTACTATAGAAAAGTGTTGATTAACCGATTGCGATTGCATGAAATAATTAAGCGAATATGAAGGTAGGCTTATTATTTGATATTTGCAAACTGGTGCGTGTTTTCTTCATGAATTTTTAGTTATAGGCCTGTTATTGAATAATATTTCATGCATAGGACTAATGAAATGACAATAAGTCACAATATGAATAGGCCTATAGGCCTATATATTCTATATCATCTATATCTATATTGACTATATCTAGGCTATAATATATCATATTCAATATGGAAAACATAGGCCTACGCCGACATACGGTCATAGGTCCGACTATACGACATAGGCCTATATATATATATATATATATATTATATTAGCCTCTTCCTACGAACAATATATATTTTTTTAAAGTTTAACATAATATTTGCTATGGCCTATGGCTATAATATGGTTTTTATAGGCCTATTCGTGAAGATGCATCGGCTCTTATGCGTCTGTCTCTATCAAACATTCAACATGAAATATATCTAGAATTATATTTGCCTTTTTTATTAATCAAAACGAGCGATCTAGGTCTAGGGCTAAGTTAAGCAATAGCTTGAATAGCCTACAGTAATAAAAGCATTATAGGCCTAATTATTTTTTTTTCGATACAAAACTAGTTCTAAACGTAATTTTTTTTTTACATTGATTCTCATTGAAGAAACTCAACAAAAAGTAATGACACAGTGATCACGATAGAATCGACCATAATATTAAGGTCCAAAGCATAGAGTCCAGGTCTAAAAAAAATTTTCTTTAAAAAATAAAGAAGCTCTAAACGTTATTTTTTAACAATTCCCTTCCTAGGTTCTTAGTTTAAGATCTCCATGTGTTTTTATGGTTTGAAGTTCAAAAACAACTATAATAACATTAAAAACCCCAACACCTTTAGTAAAATACTATATGGAAAGAAGGAACAAAAATCTTTGTGCCCCCAAAAGAAATATATGTCAGTGAGTCTCAAGGCCACGCCCCTTTTCCGGGGTCAAACTAAAAAGGTCTATAGTATTAAGTCCATTCATAGCGGATCCGATTCTCACCGAACCGGGTTTCGTACCGCGATTTCGGACCCGTAGATTTTTTTTTGTTGGTTAACCCACGAATCCGGAACCAAAGTAAATTGAATCTCGCGAATCCGGAGCCGAAAAATATTTAGCCTCGCGAATCCGTATTTCCGGGATAATCTGGAAAAGTGGCACCCCTGCCCCAAACTCCACTTTTCAAAGGCACATAACTTATTAATTTTCATGAAAAAAAATTTTTTAATGGAATTTAATAATAGTAATAGCCATTTTATATTTTATTTATCTTATAAAAAACTTACTATTTATTATTATATTTACATAGTCGTAGAGGTTTCAGTTATTTAGGGCTTTGGAAAAAAAATAATTCTCCCGATATAGCCTAACTTAATGGCAAAATAACAGTGTTTGAGTATGACGTAGTCAATGGCTAAAGCTTCGGATCAGCTTTCCGACTCAAAATCTAAACTTTAAACTAACAGTCTTTCATATGTAGATGCAAAATTATATTCTGAGACACATAGCATTAGCATGCCTTAAAAAGGTTCCTAACTGATTTATAACGTAAGCCAGATGACCTAGCTTATTCCATTTCAATACAATAGTAATAGCATTAGCCTAGGCATTGCTAGCAACAAGTTCGACAAACATCGTTGTAAAAATAAATTTTAAAAAAAAAACAACAGAAGAGCGAAAAACGGAAGATTATTTATTAGTACAAGGAAGTAACTATATTTATTATAAGACATTGGATTGGAAATCGCTATTTTATCGTAGTTTTTATCTGCCGATTTTTTTGGCCGGCACAGACCAGAAAGTGAAAGTGCCGCCATTTTTTGGCCGCTTTGATGGTAAAATAAAGGGAAATGTGTATACTGCGCATGTCCATGCAAATAAATTTTAGTTCCGACTTCCGATTTTTGACAGAAAAAGATTCGCATATTTTGCAAGTGTCGAAAAAATCTGGATCGGAAAAAAAAATTAACAATTTTCGGAAAAAAAAATCCATAGGCGGGGAACAAAAAAGCGGAAGAATTTTAAAGGCGTGCGTAAAAGCGGAAAACAGGGTCCAAATGCGTATAACTCCCGCACAATGCGGGAGAGTAGGCAGGTCTGCGGATGTTTACAGGCCACGGTCGGACGTGATTCGGTGATTCATTCCAACCTAGACTAATCGCTATTGATTGGCCAGTCTACATCTCAGGACAGAATTCATCTACAAAACACCACGTGCCAAAACAAATTAACAATTAACAAAAACAAAACTTAAAAAAAAAATATTAAAAATCTAAAACCCTAAGTGGGTGACGAAAATGGCAGTGTACTCCAAATGCGTCAAACGTTTTTCTTGAAGATTTTATTTTAAAGTCTTTGTCTCAAGGTTGATACGAGTTGATATTTTTCCTGATTGTCATTTAACACTATATAAATATTTTAGAAAAAAAAACAACAACTACGGTCTCTAAGTTTTTTTTTCATTCGATGATGTGAATGATGGGTTTAAAATCGGATCAAAACAAAATGTCATCCCTGGAGACGCGTCGATCAATAAAAACATCATTTATTTTTTTAATAATTATTGATTTTACTACACCTGTAAGTAGTATTCTTATACAGGAGAAATACTTCCCTGGGGGAGGAACAAGTTTCAACTGGTGATAGAGAACCTAAGTATATTAAATGTGTAATTTTGATTCCATACTAAGAATAGATCAAACATCTTTTATCTTAGTCCCATTATTTTAAAGCTGCTCTTCAGGTAATGACTTTGTCCAAGAATTTTAGAATAAACTTTCTGGGCTTTAAAGAATGAACTTTTTTTTATCCTCTTTAAGTAAGGTAGCCTTTAAAAAAACATCTGATAAAAACTGCATTGTCAATTTCAACCCTATCACCATGGTTACAAAACCAATTGAACGCGCTATTTACAATACCCAACAACAACAAAATGTACGACTGTAATGAAGACAATGCATGCACTGGAGTGAGAAGATAGCGTCCAAGAGACGCGATTTAAAAAAAAAAAAGACAACAACGGGTGACGAGATAGTTGTGGTCTTTAAATAGCTAAGTAATTGTGACCATCACGTTTTTTTCTGGTGCAATTTGTGTTCATTAATTAAGACTCTGCCATTATAGATATCGATTCGAATCGTTATCGGCCACGTGATAACACGAATCGTGATTTCTGCAAGCAACTCAAGCGCAAGAATAAAAACTAAAAGCTATCAATCACCTTACTAGCTCCTAAAATAATTGACCTACAAAACTTTGCATGTCCAAGCGGTATAGATTCCAGTTAATAATGGCACATAGAACTAAACCTACAGAGCGCTCGGCTTGCGTACTTGAGGTTCTGGGTTCGCATCCTGGTGAATGCTAGGATTTGTTCCCGGGACTGGGGGGTGTCCCTGAGTCTACTCAGCTCTGATGGGTACCTGAACTTGGTTGGGGTAAAGTAACGGCGCCCGGGCATTGTGCTGGTAACATAATCCCCTACTATGCCGTGGCCACGGAAACAGGTGAACGCTGCTTCACCAACCCTATGATCAATTTGGTCTGGAAGGTACTTTACTCTTACTTTACTATTCGCTCCTCTTAATACGGTAGGCTAGAAGGTCTATTATAGAACCCGTATTAACTATAATGGCTTAATTCGTGTTGTACGTGTGTGTTCTACCTGCATACGTTTATGCCATTAAACGTCTACTTAACAGAAGGGTAATTGAAAAAAAGAAGTAAATAATTATTATTGTAATCCCATTAGGGGCCACCCATAAAATATTACGTATAGCACTGAGGAAATGTGTAGGCCTATTAGATTTGAAATGACGTAGCAGTTCCCAGCGGCTAACGAGGCGACAGAATCAAGATTGGTGTGCAACAAATGGTTATAAATGCAAACGAAATAGTGAATTTTCAATTAATTAGATTCAATATGTCATTCTGAATAAACGATCATATAATACGAAAATCATATCTAAAAGCAAATCAATTTTTGTTTTAAATTATATTTCATTTTCTTGAAATGAGTATAGCTTAGATCTAATTAGTTTCTCTCTCGCTTATACGCTTTTGTTCTATTCAATACATCATTTGGAAGAATTGTATCCTACAATAAAATTTGAACGTTATATTGTATAATATATTTCTTTAAAATGTCAACGTGAGCTAACACTATTTGAAAAAAAAAAATATATATATATAGTAAAATAAATGCCTTGTGACTATGGTTAAAGTGGGGGGGAGGGGGCTAAAAAAACGTAAGGGGTGAAAATTGGGGGAGGGTATGTGAAACTATGACCTTTTTACCTGCGTAATATGGAGGTGGCATTTCTCAGCCACCAATAGTCAACAAAATATTAACCATTGTTGTTGAGTATTATATTATGCATGAGAATGTAAATATCAGCTTTCATTGCTTCTGCCTCACTAGTGACATTACCTTTTTTTTTGCTTCGTAATTTATTTCCTTAGCTCATTATTTGACAAAAAGTGTTCTATTTCAGGCTTTCGCCTACGGGAGTGAAAACAAATGGGGCAAATAGGACCTTGTGGGAGGGAGGATCCTGGAATGTTTCTTCACTATGGACACTATAACGCCACGGAGTCACTGTGTTTAAAGCAAAACATTTCTACATTTTGTAAATTACATCCTGGTTAAGTGTTAATAAACGCTGCCCAACACACGGGCAAACACACAAGGAACAACACATTTGTGTTACAATGGGCCCGCTACTACCATTTCTTGAAAAAAAACATTCAGTCAAAAAAACAAAATGGAACATTCGCCTTTGATACACCTCAGAACCCTGACAAACATCACAATATCAATATCATAATAACATTAACCGCAAATCAGTACAAATGGAAAATAACATTACAGTAATCATAATGAGTAAGGTGACCAAAAACAATGCGCTAACACACAACATTTCATCCAACATGGCTTAGTTTTCCTTAGCTCCATCCATGAGCAAAATAATAAGACTGCTCGCTTTCGGCTCTCTAAGCATGTTGTCATTAACGGTTGTTATTAAGATAGGTGCACTGCGGTAGATATGGTAACTATGGTTACTAGACATGCTGGCCAAGTTTTCTTTCCTTTCGTTGAAAAAAAAAACGTCATTAGAATGTAAACACTGAAAATGTACGAGCGAAACACGCACATACACACACACGGGTCTTCACGCTGTACTTTGTCGTGATTTGCCTCCTGACAATATAAGGGGAAAGAACTCGCCACAAGACAAGAGGTTATTGGAACGATGGATTGATCTCATTATTTCACTGGCTACATCTAGATCTGTGTGTGTGTGTGTGTAGGCGGTAGGAATTCATACTAACAATACACGTTTAAAATGTAAAAAATTTAAAATGTAAAATGCCCACATAGTATCACAACAATGACACAACTTTGAACATTTTTTAGTCTGGGTTCTACCGGTGAACATAAATGGTTGACTTTCAATTTTACTCTGAAACCTGGACGTAAGGCACACACACGCAAAAGAAAGTTTCCTTCAATCGCCAGGCAATGAGTCTTGTAGACGAAAAAGACTCCAGGTCCCTATCAATAGGCTTAACTCCCAGCAGACCGCGGTCTTCTAATCAATGGGAAATTGAAGCAAGTCAGTGGAGAGTATCTTTTGAAAAAAAAAAGCTATTCACACGTAAGGTAAAAGGGACGGCGTTGACTTAGTGCACTTATTCTGCCAAAATATAAACTATCTACTTCAATGACCGGGACACAGACATGTGCTGGTGGAACTTACTACTGACCGAGTTTTCCCTCTTTGAAGAGACCGAATCGATTTTTTGTTCTCTGTGTGTGCCATAATTATTGGGAGGGGCGATTCACTGGCGCGGCAGAGAACTAGTATGAACGTATGAGTTGTTTTATCTGCATTGGAATCCATAAACACACTTAGGGGAGAAGAAATAGAAAATACATGAGCTATTGCAAAGAATGGCTACCGGTATTCACATTTCAAATGGCCAACGGCAATATTCATAGCTTATATTCTTATCGTATACGTTAGAGACGCTCCTTTTATACAGAAGATTACTGCGCCATACCTCGCATTATCCGTGGTTAAGAGTTTTAGTCTTCCATTTTTTTTAGTGAAATTATTTGGTTTACCTGGTTTGTCCAAGTAACCCATCTTACGCCCGGATACCACTCGGGAAGAAATAATTAATTTATACGTGTTTGTTCTTTCACGTGGAATAAGACTCTAGTTTTATCCATATGTTTATCTGAGCATCGATTCATATTTGACTCTAACCTAATAAGATCAATAATATGAAAACACTTTCTTTTTAAATGTAGAATACTATCAATATCAACAAGGTTTTATATAATGTACTATTTCCTGTGGTTACATTTATTACGTATTTAAATTTTGGTCTTGTCAACCGCAACAATGTCAAATATCTCTTGGGAGACCCACCCCATTGTACGCGTTCAACTACAATACCACCTTCTTTATTCCATGGATTGATGTAACATGATTGGCTGGTGGGACATGGAGAGATGATGTGAAATCAATGTGTTGGGGAGTGGCGGGCAGAAGAGGAAGGGAGATTCACTTGAAACCACGGTAAAGAAAGGTGTATGCACTATTCACAGTATAATAAATCATTTGTAAACTAGACTAGAACTGGATGTATAATAATAAAGCTATTCAGAGCCTAACAGGTGCAGCGACATCCCTATAGACACACACTCACACACACAAAATATGATTTAGCCATGTCTTAATAAACAATTCAGGGATAATATTTTTAGCCAACAGTGCAGTCAACCTTCCTAACCAACAATTTCCTTCCTGTTGTCCTCCGCCACACTCCCACCCACCACTTCCCCGTTCCCTTGGAAGTTGCTCTCTTTCCTAATTAAAAAAACCAAGGAAAGAAAAACAAAAGAAAAGACTAACACATTGTTTCCTTACACACGTTGGTACGAGTAAGGTAATAAACACGTCGGGAGGGGGTGGGAGAGGAGGAAATGTCCAGCCTAACAGTGGGCAAATTACACAGCGCACACACACTAGACAAGTACTGGTTGGTTGCCTACTGTTTCAGGGGTCACTCCAATTAAATAGTTCATCATCCAACTCGCAGCTAATCGGCTATTAGCATAACTAATATAATTTTTTTTTAAATCCTAATCCTAACAATAGAACGCATTTAGTTTAAAAACAAAATAGAAAACAACTTGTACAAACTAGCGAAGACATTGTTTGTGACCAGAGAAGACATTTTGTTCTAAATCACAGTAGCTATTTTGTTCTATACTACAGTGGCAATTTTGTTCTAGAGTAGCTATTTTGTTCTACATTTTGCTCTAAACCAGAGTAGCCATTTTGATTTTGTTATAAACTAGAGTCACTCAGAGTAGCCATTTTTTTCTTGACAAGAGTGGCCATTTTGTTTATAACTTCAGTAGCTAGCTTGTCCTCAGCTACAGTAGCTAGCTTGCCCTCAGCTACAGTAGCTAGCTTGCCCTCAGCTACAGTAGCTAGCTTGCCCTCAGCTACAGTAGCTAGCTTGTCCTCAGCTACAGTAGCTAGCTTGTCCTCAGCTACAGTAGCTAGCTTGTGATCAGCTACAGCAGCTAGCTTGTGATCAGCTTCAGTGTCTAGCTTGTCCTCAGCTACAGTAGCCATTTGATATAAACTAGAGTGCCAGTTTTTATTACAAACTCAAAAGAAGAATTTTTTTTTACTATAGACTTGGTGACAATTTGTTACAAATCTGCATTTTAATAAAAGTGAATAATATTAGTGTTCCTGCGACATTTAGTTAATTCCATGCCCTGTTGACACTCGATATGTCTATGCATTTTATTGGACTATTGTGGTACGAATGGATGAATTCTATTGAATCTTAGGAATGCAATCCTATTTTTAAATGCTGGATTTTATTTTTGGCCTTATTTTTATTGTTTTAATAATAAACTTACAACCGCGCGGTTATACCGATTATAACATATTTCTTTTTTAACACATATTATTGATCTATAGCTTTGGCAGCGTTCGACAGTTTATGTGGCCACTGTATACTAGGGGATTGTGTGGCCATCACTGTGCCCTTTACTTTACCCTAACTAAAGTCAGGTACCCATTTGAGCTGGGTATACTCAGGGGGCAATCCCTAGCCTTCACCAGGATTCGAAACCCAGGACCTTGAATACGCCAGTCGAACGCGCTGCTCCTCAGCCACTGTGCCATTAAACTGGTATAGTTCATGTTTATGAATGAAACTAATCTCTAGCCTTTACCCCCCCCCCCCTTCGCCCAACCCTCCAGAAGTTGCCTGCATGGGTTCCTATATTTGTTGGATATACCTATAAAATATAGTCATCTCTATATTATCTAACCATCTTATATCTGCATACTAACTAGTATATGGATAAGTATAGTAAGAAGCAGTGATGAGAAGATGGATACCGGATTTTGTCTTCGCCCCTAGACATACCTAGCATACCGCAGGTAATTTTTGTCTTCTCTAGTTTAAATTCAAGCATTTTAAAAGGACATAGAAAAGACAAACAGCACACGCAATGTAATGCATTTTTTTTGGTACTTTAATAAGAAACGAAACACAAATACGAACAAGTCTTGGGGCGTACACGTCAAAAATTTTATAAAAAGTCTGACACAAGTAACCCAGTGTTTCACGTAGAGACCGACCGATATTCGGTTTCGGCTTCGTTTTCGGCGCCGAAAATAGGCAAAAACCCTTTTTCGGCGTGTTTTCGGTTTCGGCCGAAGCCAAAATGTTAGTGTCCGGTTTGTTTACGGTTTCGGCCGAAACTGATATTGACTTTCGGTCATCAGCCGAATATCTATTTTAACTTTCAAAATTCATATAATGCTGCGCTATTGCTGCATCACTCTGCTTATTGATACTTTCATTTAGTTAAACTGTTGTGAATTAATCTGTGTGAGGTAAGAATGTTAAAGAAAAACCGGATTTCGGGAGGAAATCATTCATACCCCACGATTTATTTATCTTTTTATCTGAAGAAATATTTGTAAACCCTGTTTCATTAGCACAAAACAATTCCTTAACATTATATTCCTCGTTTGTCAGAGGCGAAATATGTTTTTTTATTTAATGTAGACTGAAAAGCAACTTGGGCAATTAAAACAACAACTTTGCAGAGCATGTAAGGTTCTTTTCAAAAACTGTTCATTTTCTTGTCGGACGTTAATCAACCCTAGATAGATGTGTCTGGGATTTTATTCATATTCTACAAATATTCTTTTAATGTGTGTAACATATAGATCTAACATCCACTGATTTATATTATAATTATAAAGGTCTAAATTCATGACACTACAGCTTTTGACTTCTGCTAATCCAAAATCAACTTTTTTTCCAAAGATTTCACCACGTTCTAAGGATCAATGGTCCTTCGTATTATTTTTTTAGTATAATCAATGCAAATTTTTTTTCCAAACTATAACTTACTGCCCGGGGGCGGAGAGGGGGAACCTAAATTGGTTTTTTAAAAAAAAATTGTTAGAGCCGAAAATAGGTTTTAAGAAAGACAAAAAGTGTATTAACTTAACATCCCTAATGTGAAGTAGAAGACTGAAGTTAATAATAACGGAATATTGAATCACTCCAAAGAATGGTTTATTCAAATAGAGTGCCCATAATCTAGTTAATATTACACATAAATGTGCAGTCTTTTGAAATCATTTGTTTCGCATTTTCGGTTTATTTTTCGGTTTCGGCCGAAGTTGCAGTTAATTTTTGGTTTCAGCTTCGGTTTCGACCGAAACTAAAAATTTGGTTTCGGTCGGTCTCTAGTATCACGGACCATTTCCTTTCCACTGGTGAAGTGACACATCAATATTGATCACCTTTTATTTTGGCTCTGTACACTCGTTGTCTTATTTCCATGAGTTCTCCGTAACTCTTATGCTTTTAGAAGGCAACTAAGTCCACCGGTGATAAAATGGCAGCTCTCACAATAAGTCAAAAGTAGAATTTTTCACAATTTCAATCATTACTAAACGGGGTTATTAGGCAATTGTTGCTTTGTTTATCCATATCAGGCCTTCCCAGCCAACCCCACAACTATATCTCTGTCACACACACACACGCGCACAAAGAAGCTTGCAATTGTGTTAAAGAAAACAACTAAATTTTCATGTCATGGCTTTATCTGGCTTTAACTTTAAGCAAAAAAATTTTTTTTTTTAAACCGTCAGACATCGATTTTTTGAAAGCACCAAGATTCTAGGTCATGAGAAGAGCAGGAGTGTTTACAAACAACATTTCCTTTTCTCTTTCTACCAGAAATATTGGGCAAGATGTTTCTTAGATGAAAATCTTCTTTTTGGCAGCATGCCTCTGATGATGAGATAACTGGGCGGCCCTTCTATTACAGGATGCAAACAAAGAACATTTTTTTTAACAAAAAAAAGGACGTGAGCTCGTGGTTTGAACACCACCTCCCGCCGTAGTGCACAATCTCAGAGGTTTTAGTCACGACTGCCGCTAGGCAATGTTTACTTCTGACCTAGAATTCAACTCGTCACTTAGATGCCAAGTCAAGTTTTCTATCTTGGGAATAGTTGGAACGTACAAATCTGAGGATCAGAGAAAACTGTTCTGATGGAGGGAAGGGAAATTTAAGCTAAGCATAAACTAGTCCTGTGATTTCAAATAGTCTCCATTAACACAGGCGTGTGTTACAATGTCCAACTAAATTTATGAACTAATGTATTAGTTCTAATAGTTTAACGTTTCAATGAGTAATTTTTAGACTTCATTTTCATGTTGCAACGAGCATTACATACAAAAAATTGTATTTTGCAAAATTTGTTTTTAAAGAAATAACAACAATATAGCTCTAATTTATATGTTATACATCAATTACAGTACGATATATAAAGTGTCTTCACTATAAAGCCTAGCAAATAGCTGACTGGTGTGCTGCGTGTGTGTATGTGCTAAGTAGACCATTCAACCTTTGTCTTCATCATCTAATTATGAAGCCTTGAGAGCTCTTAGCGCTAATGATCTAACCGACCAATCGGGATGACCTAGGATACATGTCGAGGATGACGATCTCTGGGACACGTTCATCAATCATTCAGCATGGAATGTGTCACATCGTCTATCTACACACGCACAATTTTTTTTTCACGGTAAGGGGGAGGGCATTACTACTTCTAAGCTGCAGAACGGTTGACCCTCTTGCAGCCATTGATAGTCAAGAGGGGGGGGGGGGGTATATATATTAAAATGTATATATATGTGTGTAAGAGAGGTGGCTATTAAAGACTAAGTGAAGAGCTTTTCAAGTTTATCAAAACTTAGTTAACATTAGATTTTGATAATAAATAGTGTATTCAGTATCTGAATGTTAATAAAAATCATTTAAACAAAATATCAAAGATAACTTTTAAGTAATTAGTTCAATATTTGCACTTAAATGTGTGTGTTTTTTGGAGGACAAATCCAAATCTCGTAGCCATTTGAGATGATTTTTATTTCCGGCAACATAGGAAAGTGACGTAAGAGAAAGATTAGGAAAAATGAATATTACCACATGTTTTGAATCTTTTCCCGGTTCTTATTTTTAACAAAATGGTTAAATATAGATTTAAAGCGTCGAGTTTTGTTTATTTGTTTTCTTTCTCAAACGTTACTGCCGTATGAGGCTATTCCAAGTCTCGTTCCTTTGAGAAAAACCTCTTCACTTGGTCTTTAATGTCTTACATGTGAAAAAAAAAATGCTCCAGCGAAAGGGACGCCCTCTCTCTACCCACCTCAAACCGCTCATGCTGTGGGGGTCAAAATAAGATAAACCTGATCCTAACAGGCGGAGGTCAAGAAAGTAGTCCAAGTCCATGTTGTACAGGTTCAATCTGAAATCTGTTTTAAAGACGGCGTATATTGTTAGGATAAGGCATTGTGATTACATTCAACTGTGTGGAAAAACAAACAAACACTAGGATTGACCACCAAATGAATCATGGTAATCACACAGATACATCTGCTCCATATAGTCTAGACAAGAAATATAGTTTAAATCCTTTATGTTAACTTCGTATTTAATTCTTTTCTAGCAAGTATGTAGGGCCTATTACCATGTGTGTGTGCTTTGGTGGCCAGACATTCAAAAGGCTAATTGAGCCCCACTTCCAGTCGAGCAGAAACGCGACCCATAGATGTAGATAACACGACGCGACCCATAGATGAAGACAACACGACGCGACCCGTAGATGAAGACAACACGACGCGACCCAAAGATGAAGACAACACGACGCGACCCAAAGATGAAGACAACACGACGCGACCCATAGATGAAGACATCACGACGCGACCCATAGATGAAGACAACACGACGCGACCCATAGATGAAGACAACACGACGCGACCCATAGATGAAGACAACACGACGCGACCCATAGATGAAGACAACACGACGCGACCCATAGATGAAGACAACACGGCGCGACCCATAGATGAAGACAACAACAACACTGTCCATCAAACTTTTAGCCACACCCTACCACCCCATTAATACGATTGATAGATTCACTAAGTTCGCTTCTTTTTTTCTTTGTGTGGAGCAAAGTGCGAAATCTTTGGAAATGAAATTAAATGAATAACAAAAATACAATTGAAACTGTTTATAGGAAAAACTTTAAGGAGTTGGTAATTATTATTATTATATTTTAATTATTTGGTGGACACGAACGAGCGTTAACAATGCCGGCATTGTTTGTGAACATTTCTGATTACGTAAACTACAGCAGACTCGCAATAGCACTATCTCATCATCTGGTTCTTCAGACTAATACATTTGTCATTGAGATCATATCTATGACCCTTGATACCAATGTATGATCTTGAGCTCGGGCTCTATGAGACTCCTATCTCTGACGTGTAAATCTAAACATTGATTATTGAATGGCTCTTCGATTGCAATAAGTGGTCGGCCACGATAATAGTGCTAATTGTCAGCCATTGAATAAAAAACATTTTTTTGTAAAGCTGTCAATAATATTGTTTTTGTTGTAATATGCACGCCACAAGATACAGGAAGCAAATCTATTATGATATTTTGCGGTTGGTTTTCCGCCCCCCCCCCCCTGTTTTGAGCACGTGCTACGCATAGCAGAGGCGCACATACTAAGCATACAAAGAAGGCAGTCTCGTTCAAAACATACAAAAAGCTTTACATAACACTTCAAGTATAGCGGCCGCGCTTCTCAAGATATTACTATGGGCCTTATTATGAAGAAATCGAACACAAATTATGACGTCCATTCAGAGGTCACATGAAATAGACAACTCTGCTAAATTGTTCAAATTATTGTTTTCTCATTTAGATAATTAAATAACTTTACAATATTTAGAAAAAACAACAACAAACAAACAAACGTAGTCTGTAAATGTTTTAGTGACATTAAGGATTAATAGTTCATACTTAATAGTTTACTTCACAAGGGAAAAAACAGGACTCACAAAAATAACTTCCTAATAAATAACAATAATATATATCTAGTGTCAATAGGTTATAATATGTGATTATTATTTTTACTTTAACTTTTGAGTTGTAGCAGGTTTTACCCCCACCCCCTCCTCCAACTCATATATGTACACAACTCAATATAAATTAGTGAACCCACACATGAACAGCCCTTTATCCAACCCATGATAATTGTTAATGCTAGCAACAACCCCCAGCTATAAAAAAGAAAGTTCCTTTATGGAAAGCTAATTAATAATCGTGCACGGGAATCGTTGTATTGAGTGTGCATGTGTAAGTGTGTGTGTGAATGATGTGTGTAGATTGGTTTGGTTGACCATTGCATTGATACGTTCGTTACAACAAAATCGCTTTATCCGGCGTGCCCCACCCCATGAAAGTAAAGCAGGAAATCCGTTGAGATATAAAACAGCCAAGACACGCGCCCTTAACAGCCGAACACAGGGTTAGCGTGTGAGAAGCGACATCGGCTCATTACGATTAGACTCGGGTCATATTATATACGGGCAGATAAGGAGAATAGAGAGATCTACTGTATGAGGCATAAACACGGTGAAGATTTTAACGGGACAGAATCAACTGTGGGGAGGGGGAGGGGGTTAATATATATCCAGGATAGTTTACAAAAGAAAATCTACATTTAAAAAATACAACGTCAAGCAGTATGAATAGAATGTAAGAGAGGGTGCGACCCACAGTGGTGCGACCAGAAGAAAGATACCAAGTTACTACCTAGACCAGACGTCGGGAACGCACTAGGTCACCCACTAGGGCACCGATAGCCACATTCCAAGTTTTTATGTCTATACTACATAGTTGTGTATTCACACTTCATTAAATTTCATTGAATCCATATGGTATAACATAATACTCTAAACAAGTCTTAACTTAAGTAGTATGTAAAATATATTTACATAAGAATAGGCTATATTAACAGAAATAAAATGCAAAATATTTTTCTTCCAAATTGTAATTATACAAATTAAATTAGAAACATTTACACTTTCAATGGAAAGCCGATTGGCACTCGCAATAAATGAGTTATGTCGGTTTAATATTAATAATGACCAAAAATAAAATATAATAATAAATAATATATTAGTTAAATTAGTTCTATACGTATATTATACTGTGCAATATTCATATAGAATTCAAGAGACAATCGTTCATAGCACTGACAAATTGAAAATCCCGCACTTTTGAAGTGGACATTTTAATGTATGCGTGTCATAAAGGTCAAAGACAAACACATACACTCAAACTAAAGGCTACAAGTAGCCCTCGCATCGTAGTAAGCAAGTATCTTTTTCAGACTAACTTGATCCATAGGGTAAGTGAAGCAGCGTTCACAAGTTTCTGAGGCCACGGCATACAAGGAGATGTGTGGCCAGCACAATTCCCAGCCGCCTTACTATCCCCAACTACTCCGGCACTCATCTGCACATCAGAACTGGGTAGACCCAGGGACACCCTCGAGACCTCGGGAACAAATCCTAGCCTTCACCATGACTCGAACCCGCCAGCCTTGCGCGCTGACGTTAGGCGACCGGGCCTCATGAGTCGTGTTAGGATCTTTAATGGACTGTGAGCCAGTAATACTTAAACAATTGGTCTTAATTATCTTTTCTTAACTATGAGGGCGAGGCTAGAAAATAGTCTGACACAAACAGAGCACACAGCAGCCCATACACAGTCACGCGCTCTAAGTGTGCTGTTGGGACAAGGCGCTGGTACTCAGTACACATAGTCATGGAAATAAGCACTTGAGTTGCCAACACTTCAACTTTGTCGCACTGCACAAGTAGCCCTGGCCAACCCATCTTATTCATCATACAATGTCGCAACATAATTGCACATGTTTTTTCGCTCTCTCTCTCTGATAGCCTAAAGCGTAGTGCAAGGCCAAAATGATCCCCGAGAAGGGTGTCATTAAGTTTAAGACCTGGACCTGGGTATCGACTTCGCCCATGCAATATGTACATTTTTAAATCTTCTATTACAGTATCAACAGTTCTCAAAGCGCTATATTACGGTTAAAAAAAATTACCCCTCCCCCATATTTATATATATTATATATACTTTTTGTTTTACTAGTTAATGATTGGAAACAGTTTAAAATCAAGCCTACGACTATTCCTATTAGTTACCTCCGTATTAACCAAAACAAAAATCTTTTGTCTTTGTCCTGTGACCTTAATCCGGCATAAGCTCATTTCCCAACCCCTTACATACAGCCGGATAGTGCCCGTTCAGCTGATAGGTAAATATGTCGAGAAGAAAACAAGGCAGAGAAAGAGAGAGAGAGAGAGATGATGATGCGACATGTACTATTTCAACAATTTAACATAACAGATTATATGACACCCTACTGTCATGAGTCAGACATGACACCAGACGGCAATACAGTCTTGCAGTGATACAAAGAAACTAGGTACGAGGTTTCTATATGTAGAAAGGGGGGAGAGAGGGGAGTAGAAGAAGAACTAAAACCGTTTATGAAATGTGTAAGAGAGCCATTAAAAAGGATCTTCATTTATGGCAGCTAACGATGTATGACAAAAGTCTTTGATTAACTATAGCCCAATTCCAATACACTAGTTCAATAGTGGCCATGGTCGTAAACCATTCAGGAATCCAGCTTTATTGGGCGATAAATGCGCGACATTGCCGTGGTCTGTCAATGTGTACAGGTCTTTTAACGTGCATGGTTGCATATAGAATGAACACATCGAATTTAAAGCCTAGTGAAACAGGTGTTTATAAACAGGACGTTAAAGAGAATGTATCGGGTGAAATGTGAATTGGCCAAGCAGACCTTGCGGTGCCATAAATCATTCGAGATTTAAAAGGTGCTAATAAAAGCTATGCAAGTTGCTAACCAATAGTACTATGCTAAACACAGCCAGCAATGTACGATTTCACTACACTACACTAGTGATTTCGATAGATTTAATTTTCTAAACAACGAGTTTATCCTTTGACCAACAACTAAAACCCACAAGTAAAGTATAGAACAATTATAGTTTATTTTGACATTTGAATTTTTGGTTTTGAAAAAAAAAAAACTAGTTTCAATCAAGATCATTCATTTAATCCGCTAGGTAAAATTGGTATGCATTATACATGAAATTAAATGTCCAGTGTACATATCAAATGCACCAGTGTGTGAAAACTCGCATGTTTCTGCTTTCCTCTTGATGACATTTCCGTAAGTACTTGAGAGATTTCTCCAATGTTTACTCAGTCAACTAAAAATACTAGCAGGTAGTTGGGGCAAGAGAGACCACTACTGTAAGCACCTCTCCAAAATCTCTTCACAGATACTCCAACGACACATAAAAAACGTTTTTAGCCACAGGTTTATAGCAGTATAAAACAAACAATGATTTAACTGTGTAAATACTAAGAAATCATGGGGAGTATCGTGAATTATGAAAGGAATAACTGAAATATGCAATCGGGGGTGGTTAAAGGGCTCAGGGTTTCTGAACAGCCACAAATTTCTCCAGCTAATAGACCGCCGACATAGACATCTATTTCCACACGGAATGATGCCTGTCCCTAATTCACACAGACGTGGGGGTATGCGTGCGTGTCTGCGCTTTACTTGTTGAACCCCCCCCCCCCCCGTTTCTTCAACAATGGCTTAAGGTGCCGCCGCACAAATATTCCGGTATACGACAACCAAACACTGGGCAACATTTTCACTCCGTGACCCAGATACAAGAGTGATCAATGATAAGCAAAGTTATTTCAATAGGATGCTGCAGAGCGAGATAAGATAGCCAGCCAGCCTAAAGTTGTACATTGACTGACACACACTCAAAGATACAAGACACTAGCCAGAAATAGTATTTTATAGAAGACTAGCTTTCATGTTTTGTCGGTTTTTTTAAAAAAAAAGGTCACCCATCTAAATACCAACTGGATCTTTTCAAATCATGTTTTTTTTTTGTTCCTTTAACAAAACAGCATCATTGATTTTGTTCTATAATGTGTGTATTAAGGCTGGTCACAAGCTTAGTCTAGAAATGTCGGACGTGAAGGCGATGGAGGGATTTAATCGATTGAGCAATATAAGGAGGACTCGGTGTTGCCAAATATATCGGCATAACAGGGAATATGGTTAACGTACAAAGAACCTTACAATTGTTTACCAGTGCAACAAGGAGCATCCGAGTCAAAGATGTTGGGTTTACTAAGAGAATGACATCATAATAAAAACAATGGGCGACATATGGAACAACATAGTATAATGAGATGCTTAGCCATTGAAGAGATGGCGGTATCTTTCAGATAATCTATACACTTGACGTCAATTCAACCATTTAAAAAGTTAAAAGGACAGAGAAAAAAATGTTAGCCATACATTTCATCTGATACATCCACGCCATATTTACGTCATCTCACAAACACACTCACGCCGCAAACATTTAATCAGATTGTAGCTGCTCACGTTCGTGGGTTAGCGCAGTCAGGCATACATAACATCTGGAAAGGGAAAGTGGTCGCGTACGCCCACAACTGAACGGGGGGGCGGGGGGGGGGGGGGCTTTAAAAAAAAAGTTTCCCTAAACATGCATAACATGAAACATGGATGAGTGTGTAGCGTTGTTATAAAAAGGCTTTTAATTCAAATAAATAAGTAAAGGACAGTGTTATTTTCAGTAACTTTTACTATGAATTGAATATAGATGTAAATTAGTTTTGCTAATATACATCAAACCACGTCACCACGTGTAAATATTCAACAGCAAACATCGAGTGCCTTAAAGTAATTATGTGTTTGTTCCAACAAATAGAATCTAAAACACATCCGTTGAGTCAGAGGCGTCCATGGTAGAAAGTAGAGGACGTTGCTAACTAATGATAACTACAATCTAGTAGACTAATTCTAAATGTACGCCACTGAGAACAAAGACGGCCTCGGGGGCGCGGGGCATGTGGCGTGCAAAATGGACACATTTCAACTTCACAGACAACCGTGATGGGGGGGGGGGGGGGCGGTCCTATAATGGGCAGTCACAACACCGAATTGTGCGAAGACATGCACGGGAAGACACACAAAGAGAAAAGAGAAAGGTAAACATCAGAATTGTTCTGTTAAGTTTCCCTGCACATAATATTTTCTAACTATTCCGGGCCACACAATAAGAAATGAAGAATTTCCACTCGGTACCTACATTACAAAACACAAGCTCCGTTTTAAAGTAGTTTGTATGCTGTGGAAAAACCAGACCGGATGCGGTACACGCAATGAAAAGAACACACGAAACGAAGTTTTCTTGATGTTAAAAACATATTTCAGCCTTTTCATAAATATTAGCCTGATTATGTATGTCATCAGCAAATATTAACTACATAAAGTACACATTTATAACCATTGATATTTTGTCCTCCCTAAATAAAAACACTATAATAATAACGGTTATGTCTAGTTAGCCGTAGTTACTTGACTTGTATTAAAAAGTTCAAACGAGTAGGGTTTGCCAGAGCTTATTTTACTGCCTCGAGCAAAGTTTGTTTTATTACAATTTTAAAAACTTTATAAAGAAAACACTCTATGCATTGGTGATGCAGAATATAAAAGAATCAAAGAAATGAATTAAGCAATGAAATTGCATTTAAGATTCAATTAAGGTTCACTTAATCCTCTACATTGTTTTGTTTTACTACAAAATCCATAGATTTTTGGCAGCCATCCTTGTATTGAACAAGAGGTTAGTATTAACTTGTAGTACAAAGGTAGTATTCACTTCCTAGTTAACCATAGGGAATGACAACAATCATCGCACTATAATTGGCACTGTTGCTCTTCAAGATATCACAGCATTGCAGATAATGGTTACTTTACATGTTTCACACACTACACGAATTTAGAGCTGTAAAATACTTACGACTGGGGGACAAAATTGTATTGGTGACACGTTTATAGAAGTTGGGGAAGGAGGGGCGGATGGGGTGCGTAGAATGATTCGAAATGGGCGAATGGGTAAATTATTACCTGTTAGTCTTAGTCCTACAGAAAGGGATAGGTAATTGATTCATTCAAATAGAGATTAAATATTATCTTAGACTAATTGATTGTGTGGCCCATAAAGAAATGCAAAATAGAGCAAATTAATCATCCACTCCCCCAAGTTTGGACCCATTTGTTTAGCCACACATCTGGTAAAATAATGTCAACACAGACCAGGCATGCACTAAATAAATGTATTCAATTGGACTTTTGAAATGAAATCTCAGGACACAATGCAATCTTCATGCATGCATTAATCTAAACACAAAAGTTGCCACAATTAAGTGAGGTTGTACACTGACCTCAGCCATGAACAGAAATTGTACATACAACCCAGTAAGATGTTTACCCCAAATGTTTTACCATTGTGATGAAGCAAAAAAAATAGCAGCATCATATTCACATGAGAAAGATAAGGCAAGATATGTATGTCAATTCAAACCAATTGTGCTTATAAAATATACAACAGGTGCCCCTAGGGTTTAACACTATCAAGTGACCCAAGTAACATGCAACAGTACAATTACTGATTATATTTTAATTAAGAACAAGTCTTAAATAATCATTACAAAGGTTAACATTACAAATTATTAACAAGTTTACAGCATCATTTCATTTAGACCATTTTGCTGTGTATCAAAGTCAACACATGAAAATGAATTTAGCTGAATTAACTTTATAACTAGATCTGACCCCTAGGCCTGCAGCTATAGTATTATAGGCTTCCTCTTTTTCCATGTATATAAATATGCATGTTTTAAACGTCCGGGTATATAAAGAAACTAGCTTTCCTGGATGTTTACTAAATACACATTTACCCAATGGACCCAGCAGTTATTAAAAGCCAGTACATTTTAACGGAGTCCAGCCAAGCACTTGTGGAATATGGAAACTAAGTTTATTCAATCGAAATATTTTTGACCAGAAAAAAAAAATAATAGAGAAAAAGTGGATGCTTGGAAATTGTGCAAACTTAACACACAGAAGAGTGTCTGTGAACCCTGGAGATCCGGATGAAGCCGAGACAACTATAAACATTTTATGCTCACAATTCAAACAAATGCAATTACAGCCACCTGTCCTATTCTACATCTCCTTGGATGTTGAACACAGAACCAGCTAAGTGAAGATTAGTGATTCCCCCTCCTCCCCCAACAGTTATGCGCAACTATTAAAGTTAATGTAGATGTGCTTCAGATCTAAGAATGGGCCCAGCTACAGCTTAAAACAAGATTATTTATATCAAGCATAACAAAGAACACAGACTTCAACTGAATTAGCATTTGTTATATTCAGAGACAGTGTTACACCCTCACATTAAAATACACAGTTGAGGCTTGAGTTGTTTTATTTTAAACTTCCTAGGTTTTTTATAAAAGACATGACTAAGACTGTGCTTACAACTTTTCAAATTCAGGTCAGATAGCTGATTGTTATCTATAAAAAGTATATTTGTTTTTTAAGTAACAATAAAACAACAAAACTTGACACACTTAATTTTCTCAAGGGCCTGAAAACAAGTATTCAACACTTTCTCACAGCCAAATTATCAGCAGTTTTATTTCAAACAAGGCTGTATCATTCTTCTCAGGCTTAGATTAGTGGGTGGGGCCACACCTTGACCTTTACCCCCTCCTGTGTCACTACACTTGGAAATCTAAACTGGGCTGACTTGGTTAGTTTGTGTGAGAGGCAGAGGTGTGACCAACAAACAAGTCAGCAGAGAAGCAGAATTAGATGGGCTTAGCAATAAAAAGAAACATAATGTTTTCAAAGATATTGTTATGAAATGGTTGAAAGATTTCAGTAAAACTTTAGCCTTTCTTTCAAAACATCAATCATATATTTACATTTTAATTATCATGTGGTGACTTTCCATACTGCTACAAACCAGGCTAAAAATAAATGTGGGCTTATTGTGATTCAATTCAAACTTCAACAATGTCCCATAATAAATGTTTACCGCATATGTCTAGAAGGAAGGAAGTTGTATCTTCATCACTTTCTAATATAGGTCCAGAAACTTTAAAACAAACAAAAAATAACCTCACCAAAACTCCCCCTCCCCACCACAACTAGTAAAAAATATGACTGCAATGTTTTCTACTAAATAAATAAGTACTCACGGCTCTGTCTGGATGTCCAAACTGAATTTTTAACTGCCCCATTGCTTTGATAATAGCTATCATAGATTGAATAGCATTACTGTACACAACTGGTTTATACTGTAAGCATTCTTCTTGTGAGTAACCCTTTTCGTGGATAATTCTGAAAAATTGAAGCCACAAACATAGGGTAATTACGAGGTGACAAAAAATGATGGGAATCAAGGTCTTCATAACTTTACTACATAGTTATAGACTTATAAAAAAAATATACCAGTAACATTTTTCAAGCTTCTTTGTCCGTCTTAGAGAGGCTCACAAACTTAACCAGATCTCTGCCAGTTTTCCCAAACATAAAAATCAAATAAATTCTCCAACCCATAACAGTACAGCTTCTTAAACCATAAGATATAAACCAAATTTAAAAAAAATCCTTAACACCTCTTTTGCTGGGTATTCAAATATACCATTTAAACAGACAAACCAGACAACCACTCAAGTGGGAGTACTATGATTATGATACACTGGCTAGCTACTGAGCTAACAGTGCAATTTTAATTAATTCAAATAGCTTCTCTCAAGCCTTGCAAAGCAATTAAAAAGGAGTCTGGGTACATTAAGGTTTTTATAAACTACCTGATGCCAATATAATGCTACACATCTACAAAATACTGAGAACCATCATTCTTCATTATCAAAAGCTTGAATTCACCAAGGTGTAATAATCTTTTAATGCATCATACCCATGCCTGATTGAATCTGAGATGTTTTAAAAACTACAAAGAACATTTTTAGCATATAGTATATTAGTATAGCTCTCAATAGAATAAGAGCCATAAGCACATGAAAAAAAATATTTTCTGTAAGATCACTTCATATGCTAACGTGTACTAAGCACTTAACTAATTAAGTCAGTAATTGCTTCCCTGCTAAAACATGGCTTCTGTTTTACATTACTGTTCAATTTAACTTAACAAAGAGATTTCGCTACTTTTTTTTATAAGCTTTTTTTTTGGCAATGGATTTGAGCAGGGTTAACAGGAGTTAAATCTGATGATTGAAATCACAATTTAAATTGGACGAATAAAAAACTGTACAACAAATGATCTCAATCAAAACATGGGTTTCGTGTCAATTAATTAATTATTACAAATTGTATGCTTCATTTCAAATGTATTAATAATTACTGGATTAATGTCAATTCAACCAATTTGTAAACATAATAGTGGTTTGCATTTTTACAACTTATAAAAATTTTGTTCAATTTAAATAATAAAATATACACACATATCTTATTTATAAATTCAAACTGAATAGTGTTGACAAAAATGAATATATTTAATTGTGCCTGATGTTGGTAGAAAAAATGATGTAATTTGGGCATAGACCTAGTTTTAAGGTTTGTTCTCTGAGGCATGACAAAATAGCAAATAATAAATGTAATATTTATTCAGGAGTTAAGATCCATCATTGATTAATATATTTTTTTTTGTAATCTTGGAAAAAATATCAGCAGTAGATTCAATAAAGGAAAACAATTTTACATCATCTTAAATGGGTTTTATTATTCTTAAAAATATGTATTTGATTTTAAATGTGTATATGGCTCATGTAATTGTTTAATTAACAGTAACATACTATTTAACTTGAAATACCCATTTATATATATTAGATAGATCTAGCTTAATATAAATAAAACTAAAAAACTGTTAAAAAAATATAATAATATTTAATTTTTAAAAATCTGCCTTAAATTGCTTTTAATGTGACAAACAAAAATTAAAAAGGATTATTTTAAAATTCATAATTTTGTCAACCATTTTTTTAAAACTAAAGTAATGTAGGCCATAATTTTGTCAACCTTTTTTTTAAAACTAAAGTAATGTAGGCCTACTATCTAGCTTTATAATCTTTTTTATACGTGAAAATAAAAATGAAATTTTAAAACCATGAGAGAAAAAAAATATACAAAAAAAAACAACAAATCTAATTTTTAAAAAAGGTCCAATTTAAATCAAATAAATCCTTTTCTCAATTATTTTGTTTTAATCTTCATTTGTACCGGGTATCAATCCTGGATTTAAGATTTTTTTCAGCTTGATTGTAGATTAATACTTGGATCATTTTTTTAGAAAAAGGTTGCCATTGTACCAATGTCAAAATTTAAATAATGGCCCTTTTTTTAAATTAGAAGGTAAAAAAATGAAATCTATAAAAACAAACAAAAATTTATTTAAAATGAATCTTTTATATTTTTCTACTTTTTTATAGTCTGCTCTGCATTTATTTTATTTTATAGGTCAATAATAAGTTTTTGTGTGATAATAATTATTGGAATCTCATTAAATGGTAGGATGGTAACGATTCATTTTATTAGTTTGCTGTCTGATAAGTTTTGTAATATAGTAATATGGTACCGGTACGAAAAGTTGTAATATAGAATGACAAATAAAATTTAGTCGGGGAAGAATATTTATTTAGAAATAATATGGGCATTATAAATTTTGTAATAAAAGATGTATTTCACATGCTTTTACAAAAAAACATATTTTGAACATCTGATACTCTTGTTAATAGCAACATTCATTTTTAAAACAGCTTTCATAGTTTGTACATAATAAAGTAATCAAATTAAGATAAGATTGCTTTACTGATCCAAGAGAAAAATGCATTACTTACTTCATTTGTTTTACAATAGTACTTTTCCCTGATTCACCAGCCCCTGTTAAGAGAACAAGCTCATTATACAAAAAACTGTAAACTAATTACATAGAAATTCAAAACTAAATAGATCATAGAAACACATTATTTCATTATTTGACAAATCTTTCTAATGCTTATTAAAATAAAAAGTTTTGAAGGAATAAAGGTAAGAAAAGGCACCCATATTTACTACAACTTATTATAACGCTTAGGCCTACTTAAAGGATGAAACTAACTCATACAAGTCAATGGAAGCATATACTAACAAAGTTTTATAAATTTTAGCTGTTCAATGGCAATTGAATATATTTTATCATATTTAAGTCGTATATACTCGCGCATAAGTCGCACCCCTAGTTTTGAATTTTTTTTCTTATATGTTGTCATTGACCCGCCTATAAGTCGCACCCCGACTTCCAGGGGTTACACAGTCTTTTAACTTTTTAAAAATGCATGCTTTTTAAACATAAAAGTTACTAAATATAATTTGGAAACTTTCCTTAAAAAATGATTTCAATCGTGCAAACATAATCAAATAAAGGCAGGGCTTCCTTTATTTTAAACTACCGATCAATAAGCCTACAGACATGAGTCATATGAGGAAGTAAGATATATTTTTCTTCATCTCAGTCCCCATCCCTACTCAAGTTCCTATCCCTAAACTCTTTGAAGTGCGTCATTAGACTGAACGCCGCCCAGACTGGGTGCCGGTATCGAGAATTGTGCTATACAAGTGCCTTATTTACTATTAACATTGCTTGTAATGACTTCAAACTATGCAACTAATGAGAAATAAAACACACTGTTTACATTTCACGCGTCGATTGGCCGATCTTAGTTTTGGAAACTTAGACAGGGCGCGTTTTATCGGAATGCTAAACACCTTATTAGTAGGCTATAGCTTTTAAGCCTAGGCCTTCTAGGTCCTAAATAAAACGTATCTTAAGCTACTAGTCTATACCCTTATAGGACTACCTACATTATAGGCCTAGACAGGCTTTCAACTATACGGGTAATGTAGGAAACTTTATAACAGAATAGTGATGTTTTTAAATCAAACTTTTCAAAAACATTTTATTTTAACTTATGAAAGCTTAAAATTGATAAAAGCGTAGGCCAATGTTAGACATGACGTAACATGATAACTATAAGAATCAGACAATTACGACAAAAAGAACAGAAATGCAAATCTGAAAAAAAAAAAAGAAGGAAACCTAGAAAATATTAATCTTTATTTAGAAATATTCTTTGCTAATAAAAAAAAATAATTTGTTAACATGTTTACAGGAAACATTAACAAATAAATTTAAAGTTACGTGTTTAATACTGTGTATGGAAAAATGGTACTCATAAAAAAAAATGTACAACCATCAAAAGAACATTTACAATTTTTAAAAGAAAAGTTTTATTAAGTACATTAAACATCATCGTCATCGGCACTGAATCCTAAAAATTCATCTTCTGAAACATCACTTTCAAACAATTGTCTTATTTGTTCATTGGTTAACATGTTGTCATCCATGCCTGTGTCATAGTAGTCATTTGTCTCACCATCACTAATACTAGTTGCATGTTCATCTTCTTCTACACCAACATCCCTGCTAGTGCTTGACGCTATTAAATCATCATACAACATGTCGTCTTCAGTGCCATCCATGGCATTTGAAATCCCACATTTTTTGAACGATTTAATAATTATATCTGCGTTGACATTGTCCCAGGATTCCTTAACCCATTGTACAACTAAGCTCAATCCAGGTGCTTTCATTGAGCCACCCTTGGTAAACTCCTTATCACCAGATATCATCCAAGCATTCCACAGTTTTCGAATGTATGCCTTAAAAGGTTTATTAATCGACACGTCCAGTGGCTGCAAAACAGAGGTGCAACCACCGGGAATGACTGCTTGCCTTGTTTGACATTCCTTTAGAATAGCCTTTACAGAATCACAGCAATGTGCCCTAAACATGTCCCATACCAGTAGACTTTTGGGTTTGAGCAAGGCTCCTGGTCTTTTCATAAACACTTCGTCCAGCCAAACTTTTGTTAAGGCTTCATCCTTTCATCCCTTTGGGTGAACTTTAACCACGACATGTGGTGGAAATGACACCTTTGGCATAGTCTTTCTTTTAAAGATAACCATTGGAGGAAGTTTTTTACCATCAGCTTGGCAAGCCAGCACAACAGTAAAATGTTGCCTTTCATGTCCTGTAGTTTTCACTGTAACAGTTTTACAGCCCACTCTGTCTATAGTAGTGTTTCCAAGCATATCAAAATACATTGCTGTTTCATCCATGTTTACAATATTTTCTAATGAAAAATCAAATATTTTGCGCTCCTTCAGAACAAATTTGGCAAAATTGGGAACTGTTCATCAATGTCTTGTGGCAGTTTTTGCGCAATGTGAGTTTTTTGTCGTAGTGTCAGTCCATTCCTATTCATAAATCGTGTGCACCAACCGGCCGATGATTTAAATGTCGGAATGTTGTATTTTGGAGCTATCTGCAGTCAGGGGCGAAGCCACATGGGGGGGGGAGGGGGGGCTGAGGGGGGCTAAGCACCCCCTGGAATTTAAAGAAAAATATTTTTCCAACTGATTTTTTAAAAATATGCACTAAATTTGCTAAAAATTTGGTAAATCTTTGTCACGCGAAAGTTTAGCCCCCTCTGGTATTTGGTAAATATTTGTCACGCAAAAGTTCAGCCCCCCCTGAAAAAAATCTCTGGCTTCGCCCCTGTCTGCAGTGCTTTGGTTCTTATTGAAAGTCTAGTCACAATAACCCTTATTTCTGAGGTCAACTACCCAATCACACAACTCTTTTTCAAGATTCTGAAATGGCGATATTGAAAACCTTGCTGCTCTTTTGTTTTTTGGCATTTTTTTAAGATTATCTTTCCTCTTTCTCCATTCTCTTACCAGTTTTTCTGAAACTTTAAACTCCCTTGCTGCAGCTCTATTGCCATGATTTTCGGCATAATTGACGACTTTCAACTTAAAGGCTACTTCATAACTGTTTCTTTTACTCATAATAACGTTTTTATATCAAAACTTTATAATCTAGAACCTGTTTACATCAACTGCTGTTTTAAAATATTTTCGCGCAAGCAGACATTTCTTAGAAACGTCACACAGCGATCGATATCACCAGACCTAACACGCTGGCTTACAAAGTGACTGAGCCAAGTGGCGAGTGATTTTCTGTATGCTACTGCAGATTATTTGGCTATAGATGGAAAATACTTTTTGTTAAAGAAATGACTATTTTTATTAGACAATAAGCCATAACTGTTTCTCATAATAAAGTTCTTACATCAGAATTAAATTCATAAAATTGTGCGTGATCAAATCATGTCTAAAACATGTTTACATCAACTGCGAGCCGACTATTTTTAGAAACATCACCAAGCGAGAAATATCACCTGACCGAACGCGCTGACTGGCAAAGTGGCGAGGGCTTTTCTTTTGTTCGGCCTTTTTTCTAGTTCTCATTGCGTTTGCAAACGTTGTTTTTAATTATTAAGTTTGAATTAAATGTACATGCTATATCTAAAAATAAATTCATATGTCTTACATAAAGAGTTATAGGCCTACTTCCCTTATAGGCCTAGACAGGCTTTCACACATTTACGATTCTTTCCATACTGTAATTTGCGTTCAATAAGCCTACCAGAAAAATGTCGCCTTTAAGCCTTTAAGCTTAAGCTACGTTTCGGCAATACAAAATCGGTCCAAAAATTCAAAAGAAATGGGAAGGGGTATCTGAAAAACCTAAGATATTTGTTCATTTCAATTTCAGTTGTATAAAGATAGTAATATTTACACCTACGAAAGTTTTCTAAATGTAAAATATAAGCCTACGCATATCCTAGTAATTCTACATCACTACAATCAACTATACAGGTTATGTAGGAAACTTCATTACAGACTAGTGATGTTTTTGGAACTTTTAAAAAATAGTGTCGGGTGTTTAAGTCGCACCCCTACTTGTGCGACTTATACGCGAGTATATACGGTTATTGGCATTGGAATTGGAATAAAATTGGGAAATAATGTGTAGGCCTAGAACTAGATTATAAAAGATTTAGACCCATAATTAGCATAAATCTGTAATAAATTTAAGATATGGTAGAATATGCTGAAAAATAAGATGTTCAAGTATCACTCTAGTAGTTAGTAGGCCTATATTATATTGGATTCTTTTAAAATAAATATAATTGTGATTGTATTTGTTTTTGAAGGCCCAACTGATTTTGCAACATAATTTCAGGACTTTAGCCTAGAAATGGAATCCATTTTAAAACTCCCTCTCTATATTATCACTGGATGAATACAAAATAAAAGGGGGTGATTCATTCATAAATTTAAATATCTATGGCCATGGTCTGTTTGAATCTTGACTAAACTATGTTATCTAAACAGTGTCCGGGCTTTTAGCCAATCAAAATGAAAGATACTTTTTATGACATATTTGAAACTGCTACCTGTGGTAAACAATGGTTAGGCCTTCCTTGGCTTCACTCCTTTTATCAAGTTTTATCCTAGCCTAAGCCTTCAATAGTAGTCAATACATTTGTCATTTGTGTAAAACAAAGATATAAAATTAAACTGGCTAGAATAACTATTTTTAGGCTAATATTATTATCAAATCATGATATTCTGACTGCAAATGATGTTTAGACATAGGTTTAGGTAGGGGTCTACTAACATTTGAAAATGTAGGCCTATTTAGTAGTAAACCATGTCAATAATTTTTAAAAGATCAAATAAAAATAAAACATCCTAACAGATTGATGATAAAATATTTGTGTTAACTAACCAGTCCTAGATGGCTAAAAGAGTAATTAGATAATAATAGTTACCTTAAAATAGTACAATGGTTCTGAAAACTAATAATCGAATTTCAAGTTTTTGTCTAGTCTATATATTCAAATATATTCTAATGATCTACCGATCTCTTATCTTTTAAATTTTATAATAAAAAGTGGCGAGTGCCCAGTAATACAGTATGCAGTATGAGTATGAGTAGGCCTATGCCATACTAGTGGCTATGCCGCGCGCTATGCGCCCTATGCCTTGCCTCGATCTAAATTTAAGCCGGTTCCTTATTAGATTGGATTAAATGTGTGCTACTGTTAAACAGTTACTTGAAAAAGCTTTAAAAAATTAAATATTAAATGGTGTTTCATTTATAAACTCATACCAAGTAGCAGCAATTTTACTTCTCGAGCTGCCTTCTCTCCGTCCATGCGCAGGGATTTGTCGATTTGTTTTGATCGCTCCACTGCAGCCTTATCCTCTTGGCTGGTTACACACCCCATTTTAGGAGAATTGGTACACAGTTTGCCCTTTTACAAAGCGAAATATATAATAAAATAAATCCTAATTAAAACAGTTTAAATGAAAAACAATCCCAAATCCGTAAGAACATTCATTTAGAATTTCACTAACAAATCCACAGACATCGAAACAGTTTTTCAGTCGGCTTCTCTGCTTCCTCTTAGCATTTGAAACGGATGCCCGGATGAAGTTTGCTACACTTGCGCAGAAACTTAGGTGCGAGGGCATTACAAATTTTCAAATTTATGTTTGCATAAATTTAAAGGCTTTTAGCGAAACAATTTTAAAAGCTGTTAATGTTAAAATTAAAATAACCCCACCGTTGATATAGAATCTAACTTGTTTGGAAAAAAAAAAAAAAGAAACAAAAACAACTAGTTCTAGAATCTATTAGATAAATTAACATGCGATTTGTTTTTTTTAAAGTCGTGATTGAAAATAAAAATTCGTTTATTGAACTTAGTCTAAGTCCACAGTGAAGCCGGCTGGTCCAGCGGTTAGGCCTATATCACCGGACTGTCAACCAAAAAAAACAACTGACACATCGCGGGTTCTATCCCTGGCCTGCCACCGACCGATCCCTGTCGCCCTGCAGGAGTTTTGGGCCTAGTGGGCGTAATAATCTTCTATCTAGAAGGAGCCATAGACTATAATATACATAGACCGCTTGCTTTAGTATTTCTGCTATATGATGACTCGAAACACTGATTTTTTTAATTTCCGATTCGTTGTTTCCTTTGCACTTCCGTTTTATTGAATCGCTTCGATTTTCTCAATGAAAAATTAAAATTGAAAGTTGTATAAAGCGGAAACATTTAAGAAACAACGAGGAGCGTAGAAGTCATTTAAGACAGCCTTATTGGTTGCGCACGGGAAAAAAAAGTTGATATATGCTCTAAAAATAGAGCAAGCGGTCCATCTTATTATAGTCTATGAAGGAACGTCTGTAAACTTATAAGAATAAACCTAGGCCAATAACTCTATAAGAAAGTAACAGCCAACGTTTAAAATGCCGTTCTTAAATTAATTACGTCATAAATACCATTAACATAGTGACATAGTCAATATATTGATATTAAGATATATTTTATGTATACCATAACAGACGATGCAAATGTATTTCTCGCTAAAATATATTTCATATAGGTAATATGTAGGCCTAGTGTTTAGTAAAGTAAAGAATTCCTCGCCCTTTTTTTTCCTTTTCAAATTTAGTTTGAATTCAGTTTATATTTATCAAATAGGGGACCTCCAATATAACTATATCGACAAAATCGGGGGAGTGGCCGGGTCTCCAAACGTTTGCCAATGGTTGACATGGGGAGGGGTGGGGAGGTCAAGAAAAGTTGAAGTCAACAATATTACTTTTTATTTTATAAAGTTATAAATAAAAAGAAATGGACATATCGGTAGGTCGTGCGTTTGTATGACACTCACGCATCGCCCATCAACAGCCTACCATTTTATACGTAGGCTACTATACTAGGCCTACTAGATTATGCTTACCGGGGTATACTAAATCGCCCACATGGCCGCTCTAGTCCTACCCAGTGGTAGGAGTGGCGTATTTAGGCATGTTCCACATGTTCCATTGAAACAGGAGCCCTAGCCTACCATAAAAGGGGGCCCCCATACATCACAAAAAGATTTTTTTAGTGACATCCCAATTCTTTCGTTGAAAATTTAAAATAAAATTCATTTAATCCCCTACAATTTTTAGCGCTTCAGTCCAACCAAGCGAAGCGCAACATACATTTATGATTTTACGGTTCACAGTCATTTCATCCTCAGGCAATTCATCCCAGTCACCTCATCCCGGTCACTTCATCCTCGAGTCACTTCATCCCCAGTCACTTCATCCCCAGACAATTAATCCTAAATCACTTTATATAATAACAATGTACAATAAATTAGTCCACATAACGCGAAAATGGAAAATCCAAAAGTGTATACATGCAGAGGTAAAAAGTCCCGTGTATAGGCCTATATTCAGCGGGTAAAATCTGGACTTGTCTGTCTGTCTGCCGTCCGAACCAATCACATAATTTAGGAGGGATTTAATCGTTAGTCACAAATTGTCGATCCATATTGTCTGTCTAATTTAATCGACAACATTGCCGCTTCAAAGACATAGATCCATTGGACATCTTGAGTCTGAGTAAGAGTGGTGTCCTATTTCTATCCACCGTCCTATTTATCCGTCGTGATTTTTATCATCAAAGCGAACCCGGCGCACGGCCGTATCAAACAAAGGTAGAGCCGACCGCGAGTTACCGGTACCACCGGTGGCCAAATTAAATAAACCTTGTCGAGCAATCAAGCCAGGGGCAATACTGAGATAAACGACGACGAAATTTTATCCCCTTGACCACTTAAAAACAAAATAAAAAATTGAATGTCGAACTATTAGCTTTTTTTTGTGTTTGTTATGATTTATATTTCGATCTGATTTAATAATTCTATACCAAAAATTGCATTTTTAGGATTAATTGTCTGGGGATAATAAAGTGATTTAAAATTAATTGTCTGGGGGTGAAGTTACTGGGGATGAAGTGACTCGAGGATGAAGTGACCTGTCACCTGATTTTACATATTGTAACATTGATTAACGGCACTTTTCTTAAGTATGTGGAAGGCAGGGCGGGGCCACGAGGGGCCCCCACTTAAAATTGGGAACAGGGCCTCCACAATCCTAAATACTGCCCTGGTCTTACCCTCTCTATTCCGATCTGAACGAAATAAAAACAAAAGGTATTACGAGTTTTGAGGGGGGGGGGGGAGCATAAGGAGTGCGTGCAAATTATGATTATGTGTGTATGTTGGAGAACATATTGCACGGCGCAGGAGGGCAATAAAAGTTTTATTCTGAAAGCCTACATATAAACTAATAAGTTTACCGGTATATCTGTGCTTATTATGCTACTTTATAATAGGTGAAACATTAAAATATTGGTCGATTAAAATAATTAAATAGATCTAGCCTATTAAATAAGTTCAAAGTTTAAATTATCTGGAAAATATTGGGTAAACCTGCCTTTAGTGAACTTACGGTGGCCATAGCCTAATATTTGGAAGGCTAATTCTCAACGGATGCACGATTCCCCCTAAACTATTTAACAACTTGTATTGTATCCAATTATCAATAGTGAAACGTAAAATTAGATTCATTAAATATAGGCCCTATCTATGACTATGAGTAAAAAAAAAAAAAAGGAAATATTGTTAACATCCTCGGATTGTGACCAACGGTTACCCTCCCACCTCGTGGCTACGTCTATGAGAGTCATATAGTCAATTTGAATTCTATTATTTTAATTTGAAAGTTTGACAATGGTTGACAATTGGGAGGGGGGGGGGGTAAATATTGCCTAAAAGTTGTTGACGTAATAAATGGACGTCCCCTTAATAGGGACGACAGTATAGGCCTACCTGTTAAAAGATTAATATTTGTCAAAATTAAGCTTACATAATACCGGTATAAGCCTATAAACTATAAAGTCACAAAATTATTATTGTGCGTAGTTTTAAGACTGTAAAAAAAAAAATGAACTTATTTAACACTGACACATATTCATATACAAATGGTATAGCATTTCCAATTTCAAAATTAGCATGTTTCAATCCATTTTTATTATCACAGTCGTACCACCGTACCATCAGTGGTCGTAGCCTACCCAATAAGTAGCCCATGTCAATATAAAACAAAATAACTACAGAGCTAGTTACGTATGTTAATGTGGAAATTTCATTTAAGATGCACATTTTTATAAGACTTCCTTCACATTGTTAAACACCATAGCTTTCCCTCTCGTCGCCTATCGTAATTAATGTTTGACACCCCTCCCTCCTCATTTTGCGTAACGTCATTTATGAACGCCTTACCTTTGGGCTTAAAGTTATATCAGATACTATAATCATGTCTAATAATAGTCTATGGTTATATAAACACCCTAGTATTGTGGCTTAGATAAAAAAAAAAAAGGGCAGACTACGCTCGACTGGCTACCTGGAACAGCAAAGGTGCACAAGTTAAACTCAGAACCCAAGAGTAAAACGACCTAAAGGCAGACCCAGACCGAGATGGTTGGACGATGTCGAGATGGATCTGCGACAGATCGGGGTTTAGGCCTGGAAAAAGAAGGCAATGGATAGGTCAGAGTAGAAGGAGGTGGTGAGGCAGGCCAGAGCACTCCATGGGCTGTAGCGCCAAAGATGATGATGATTACCTTTGGGCTTAAGACAAAGCTAACTAGATCTAGTTGTTAATATAGGCCTATTACCAGAAAGAGTCCTTCAACTCCTACAACTACAAGTAGGCTACAACTACTAGCAGTAGCTTAACCAGAGAGGACAGAAGAGGGTGCGGGTCACCCGGGGCGCCACAGTTTAGATAGGTGCCCAATTAATTTCTAATTACGCTAGCTTAGGCATAGGCCTACTTATTACAGGTATCATCAATATACCATTATACCGGGTAGGCCTATATAATTACCGTGAGTTTCTTTATACCGGGTATATGTTTTCTTATGATTATGTACGGTGGCCTATATAATGATATATTTGTCCTACATAGACTCCTTGGCTGTATCGGGACATAAGGTAAATATATAAATTGGAAACAACCTTCAGAAGAGATTTTAATTGGGTAACGGTATATCAATTTTAATCATCGATGTGTTGGTGTTAGATCTATATAGTATAGATAAAAAAAAAGATATTTCCAACTATGCAAATACATATCATAATCGAAAAACAACAACTGATCCACACTTGCATTCAGGGCCGGATTTACCTATAAGCTAAACAAGCTATAGCTTAGGGGCCCCCACTTTTTTAGGGGCCCCCAAACAAAATTGTTCGAGTGAACAATTGTCATATATACTTAAATATACTGCAGCATTATTATTATTATATATACATATATATAAATAATAAACGGCAGTTCTGGAAAAATGTTTTTAAACGAGTTGTGGTAGCCATAATTATGCTTACTATGGCAGAGAGGGGTTTACCTTTAAGAGGAGATAAGGCAACATTTGGATCTCCTCACAATGGAAATTTCCTTGTACTACTGGAACTTATACTACTTATAGCAAAATTTGATCCTTTTCTAGCAAGCCATACAAAAAAATTGGGAATAAAGGATCAGGCGTCAACAACAACAATGACTCAAGATAAATTATGTTTTCACAGTCTCATGTACATAGAAAGTACGAAGTTTATCATTTGATAATGTCATCAGTGACTTTTCTCTGAAGAAAGAAAAGTGTTTAATATAATTCCTGAATCCTTATAACATGTGTCAAGAGATTAGATAATAAGCCATTGTAAATTGTGCGTTTAAAAAGACTTTTTTTCTTTTTACCACAGTTTGTATTTTTAAGTTTGTTTTGAATAAAAATAATTTTAAGTTAAAGATGTATTCAAATACTATAATACGATGGGCCCCTTGCTCTATTTTTAAAGCTTATTAATGTGTTCTTTTTTTCCGCAACCAATAAGGCTGTCATGAATGACTTCTATGCTCTTACGATTGCATTAAAGGTTTCCGCTGTATACAACTTTCTATTTAAATCTTAATTTTCCATTGAGCAAATCATAGCAAATTTCTAAATCGGAAGTCTAGAGGACTTAGTGCGATCGGAAATTCCGAAACTAAGTGTTTCAAGTTATCAAATAGCAGATCTCGAAATATCAAAGCAAGTGGTCCATCTTATTATAGACTTTGATTTATTATGTCACTACCTATATGTCTATAGCCTACTTCTTAATTAATTGTATTTCGGTTTAACCCTCTAGGTATCCGAAAATCATATTTAATTTGACACTCACATATAAGCTTATAAAGGGCCCCACATCTCAAATAGCTTAGGGCCCCATCAAGTCTAAATCCGGCCCTGCTTGCATTGGTAATAATAGCCTATAGTTAATAGGTAGATAACCGAATATTATATCTTAACACATTATCGGTATTGATTGCATCCCCTTGGCTTTATGGAAGAAATTCCTTCGGTGTAAAATTCACCAGAGCAAAGCTTCAGTGCTTCGATGACATCGTTGTCGGCACACAAACATATTTTATTATACCGGTACAGGGTAACTTGATGCTCATACCGTTAGTGAATTCATACAAAAAAAGCATACACAGTGTGATACAGCACACTCACCGATATGCAACTACTTAATTAAGGTTAGCAGGTTAGCACTGCCTCGCCCATCTGAATGGAATCATGGCGATAATAGTTTATGGGCGTCTCCAGTTGGGGTGCCCCACCCCTCCCTTTCTGACATTGAACTATTAAAATATCCTGGAAAACGATACATATATAAGACGAGAGCCCTTATTTATAACGAGGCTCTTGGACGAAAGTGTTATAGTTATAGGCCCCATTTATATCAGTTCTCTTCTACAAGTAGGTTGGCATAGTAGTTTGTAGAAAGGGGGACACTAACATGCGGACTTCTTTTATGCATTCCATGCACTTGGGTAAGTCCATCACGGAGCCCCATTACGAACTAGCGTTATCCTTTTAAGAGATGTAACTACGGTAGGCCTATATACTTTCCAACATTTTAGGTGGTCCCCCCCCCCCCCCGCTATTTATTGGCCTTGATCATTTTGATGCAGTCTTAGAGTAGAGCCCATGTCTACATTTAGGTTCAATCTTTTGTGCCCTGACCTCTTTTGTTGAGTTTTAGCTCCCCTATATTGACCTAGATCCATAATGAGGAATCCATGTACCAGTAGGCTTATTCTTCATTCCGAATAAGATAAGAAAATAATCATGTTCATGTCTTATTTTTGGCTCTACCTTATAGTTTATATTTGTAGAGACAAAAACAAAACTATTACCAATGTAAAAAAATATATAGATCTATCATCTAGGCCTACCGGTAACAGTTAGGCCTACATTTGGATACCCAGGGCATTCATTCAGTTAACACAAATAATTTATGATAATGATAGTTTTCATTAGAAAAAAAGTGGACGTACTACAGCAAACAACTTACAAATAAAAAACAAATGTTTTATTTAAAATTGTAACTAACTTTATTGTACAGATGTACCAAAATGGAGGAATCCACTATCTATCTTTAAACTTTAAATTTAAATGTATGATTGGGAATGCATGAATTCTCTACATTGAATGAAACTGGGTGTAGCATGACTGACTGTCAAAGTGGATTTTAAATTTCACTATGGGTTAGTTATTATCTTATCTTATACATTATAAGGAAAGTGTTTTTGTCTTTATGTTTTTTCTGAGCTTTGCAACAGGTTGTTATTGGGTTGTATTTCTAAATTAGAGTTTAATGCCTTATGTATTATTAATACTCTACTCTTTGCCCTTCTGTCCTCTAGTGTTTCTAGGTTTAGTGATTTGACTAATGGTGTTACTCTTGTCAATTGGGAATATTATATTATATAGTTATTGACTGGATAGACGGAGTGATAAGAATATGATTATTATGATTGGAGGGATGTACCGGTATACATAAGGAAAAGAAAACTAGTAAGGAGAGAATAATACAAGAATTTATTCTTTCTGAAAAAAACAATTCCAGCAATACTTTTTTCAAAGCTTAACATTTAGTCATTTACATAATTTGAATTTACATACAACTTCAGAATAGAGTAAAACTTAATCACTTTTAATCTTTTCTTAGGCCCATATGTTACAGAAACATTTTCTTTTTAAAAGATAATTGCTTCTTACAATCTCATGATAACATGAGACTATAATATGACTTAAGATTTCTGCTCTAATTAAGGCATCAGGATACCAAACAAACTTATGAAAACTAAAAAATTTACAGCAACATCAAAAAGGAAAAAAAAATGAATGTGTATAATTTACACCCTAAATAGGAGTATGAGATCATTGAAAGTCACTGGGCTCTATAATATATAGAGTACTTCTTAAATATACAGACATATAGATCACTGTTGAAAGTTTATGAGGCTTCTATGCAAATATAGGTCAGTGAAAACATTCTGAAATCCCTTTTTAAAGTTGAGTACAAATTACAAAAGGAAAAAAATAAAAATATGTGATTCAACTGCTTAGAATACAACAAAACAACGGATTAAAGATTGAGCTTTTAGTAATGAATTAAATCATTTGTAAATTGTTAAACATTTTACATTTCGAAGCATTTTTTTGTATTGGATTTTTTTGTCCAATTAATTTTTTTAAATAAAAAAATAACAATCACATAAGAAAATGTAGAAGTTAAAATTAAAAACCCATATTCTTATTGTGGGGAATTGAAATATATTTTCATAGTTTGTGTTTTCTCATTTAATTTAAATTTAATTATTTTTAAAAGTATAATAAAAGGCTAATGTAAGCTTTTTTTACTCTTTTACCCAAGTACATCTAAATCTAAGGTAAAAGGAAGAGGGAAAGACCACTCTAAGCATGAAGAAGAACCAGGAACAAAGACGTGAAGGCAATTAACAGAACCTGGCATGAAGTCAACTGGCTCGCCAGGACACGAAGGCATAGCAGAATTTAAGAACATAAAGATAAAAGAACATTAAAAATTCTAAAGTTGTTTTTTTTTCATCCAGGATAGCCTGGTATAAATATTTTACAATAAAAAAAATTAGCGATTGACTGAGTTTTCTCCCCTTGTACAAATTTTTTTTACTGTGGTTTTGTAAGTCTTTTAAACAAACATTAAACATGTGTACTTTTGAGGTGACAATTATAATTATATCAAAGTTAAATCTTTTCATCAGTAGGCTACACAGACATAAATGTAAAAGATAACATCAACTATAGTCTTGGGTTTTCTTAACCCTTTTAAGCAGTTAAATAGGGACCTTAAATATCTGAAATGGTAAAGGATAGTAAAGTAAAAGAGGATAGCAAAAATATAAAACAGGGCATTAACAAAAACAAAGAACAATTTAAGCTAGTCTGAAAAAAGTTCATATTGCAAGTCACATAAACATCGCATTATTATAATAATAATATATCGGTAAATGATTACATCCCTGAGTTTAAAAATATAATTTTAATACCAATGTAAAAAAATATCAGCATGAGAAAGCATCACTCCTTTATGTAGACATTTTGAGCAATAATTTGTTCATGCTCCGCAGGCACATTTTGTTACAAAATGATGTTTAGGCAATCAGTGAAAACAGTACAAATTTATTTACAGATACATTAGTGGAATCAAATGCTGAATTTCAATTATCTGAAAAAACTTCTTGAGTATAGTTTTAATAAACATATTATTCTTTTGAATATTATTATAATATGAATAGTCAAAATAATGAGATTCAAAGTATGTTCATATGAAAAAAATATTTTTATAACACCAGTTGAAAAAAAGTCAAATAATATGATATTGTATTGACCATACAATTTTGCTAATTACAGAAAAATTGGTTTTTAATCTAAACTTCATATATTAACAGAAATTAAAAATATTTTCACTATTTCTAATCTGTAACTGTATGTTCTCATAGTTTATAAATAGTAAAATAAAAAAGGATGCGTTCACAAAGATGTTATTGTTGTTAAATTTTATTAGAGAGCCCTTGTAAATTGACTTGGCCTCAAATCTAGAGTTTAAGAAATTTACTAACTTATATAATACAATCCTATGCAAGCGTTTATGAAATATTGATCATTTTAAATTTATATTCTAATCATAGATATCTAGACATTAATAAATGAAAAATGATGAATATACAGATGAATAGAAATTCCATTGAACTTATGGTGTAGGTCATTTCAAAGGAAGCAATTAAAGTGTCAATTATCTCATTGGTAGGCCTACAATAGGGTATAATAAATTATGCTAAAAAAAAAACAACTTCAAAGAAGAATGTCTAAATTAATCGTCACAAAGAAAAATTGTTCAAAGAATTCACCAAGAAATTAACATGCCCCCATCAAGTAAGAGGAAATAAAGCTCATTCTCCACATCGAGCAATGCACTATATTTCTGATGAGAACAGGACAAGTATCCCTCTATTGGCACATAAACAGAATAAACCAAATCTTTCCCCCTTATTGAAGTCAAACACATGAAATAGTAAATCCCTTCACTTCCAGTTTGAATGTCCTCAACTAGCCCTTTTCAGACATATATTATTGCCCCCTCAAACAAACACAGTCTATACTATACAGCAAAACAGAACAGAGGACATCATTATTTGTTGGACATTGAAAACATGAGAGCAGCATTAGCTTATAAAGTATAGGCATCTTCATTACAATACTTCTCAAATCAATTTCCGGTAATATTTATTTTACAGATAATAAGCATGACAGTATTACAGGTTGATAAATAATATGCTAAAGCACAGATTAATTTAGCCCAGATTCAAGAAGCCACTACATACCATTGACTGCAAATAAAATATAAAAACATTCTAACATATAGCTTAATATATCTTATATAGACAGTAAATTTAATACACAGAAAGACACTTTTACATTTATTATCAAAATTGACTATTAAAAAATTGATTTAAAAAAAAATACCATTGGTAAGGGCAACAAGAGAAGTTGCATTTTTATGTTAAAACTGAAGGAAAACTCATTTTAATATAGAGTACAACAATTCATATAAATCTTGTAATTGATTGAGCCTTATAATTTTGCAGTTATAAAACTGCAACAATCTGATATAGCCAAGGTTTAATGTGAATCAAGTAGTATGCTGGCTCAACACCTAGGAATGAACTTTGATAGAACTTTTGGCCCCTTATGGAGGAGGTTTGTCTACAATTAGTCAATAGGATAGTTGACATGGTTTTAACAATTCTCAAAACCGAAACATAGCATTATTATACTCCTTTAAGTAAGTGGGAAACAAGAATCAACTAAGATCATGGTCAAGCTTGCTACTCTGCTGCATATTGACTTTCATGCTTTCCATGTTCACATTTTTAAGGGCACCAGAAAGTCTGTTATATCCACTGCTCATAACCGAAGACTGTTCTGTGGTTAGTCGTCTTAGCTGTTCCTGGCTTGCCTGTAATCTCTCACCAGATGAAAATGACATGGCCGAAATGTCATTAAAAAACTCTGCAGCTGCAGTAGAGCCCTTCTGCCCAGTTCTATTATCTTCTTGTCGTTTACAGTTCATTCTCAGGTCTGCAGGTGACCCAAGATAGCCCTCATCATAAATCATCGGAGCACTTTGGTTCCCATACTGCATATAGTAAAAGTCATGAGGCCTGGGATAACCGCCCATTGTCCCATTACCGTAGCGATTGAATGAAGAGTTGTGCTTGTCTTGATAAGTGGATGGAGTGGATGACTGCTTAGGCTGATGTCCTGGAGAAGGCGAAAACGGGTGTAGTGATTGATTAGCTGAAATACTCTGATGACCAACACTTGCAGCTGGGGCCCAGCTAGGAGAGGGATTAAAGGGACCATAAGCGGCAGGTCCATATGAGGAATGCATACTGAAATTGGCCTCATTTAACTTGGGGCTGTTTTCGGAGGACTCACTGCAAACCTTTTCGGCATCAGAGTCATCAAGTGATGAATGCAGACCCACAGAGTACACAGTAGGTGAAGTGGAAGTAACATCATCAGCACTGCAGGAGCTCTCCTTTTTACGCCTCAACTCACTTGCCTCTCTAGCAGCCTTTACCTCTAGGATGCACTGGGCTTGCTCGCCGGGGGTAAGAAGGCTTTGGTCTGTTGGAATCCCATAACGGGCTTTGATGATGGTGATCTCCTTGCGCAAGAGTGCATTCTGTTCTTCCAAACAGGAAACCTAAAAATAAATTGGAGAACTAAATGTTAATTCTATTGAGTCACTAATGTTTTCCATAAATGAATACAAAAGGTCTTAAAGTACCCAAATTAAACACAATGAAGCATATCATAATTGGATTACTTACTTCAATTCAAAATAGAATTAAGTATCATAAATGAATATTCTACCTTCTGTCTTATGTCACTCTCAATAAGCCGTTTATTCTCTCTAGATCGCTTGGCAGCCAGGTTATTTCTCTTCCTCTTCTCCCAATATTTGTCATCCTTCTCTGTATCTGGGATGGTTCTCTTGGCACGTCTTCCTGAATTCTTCTGTGAGCTTGTCTCATCTTGATCCTCTTCGCATGTTTTCCATTGGTTGGTTTCAGACATAAACTCTGGTAATGGATGAGGCATCTGTGAAGAGGGGCGTTGCAGCTGATGCTGACAAGGCAAATGCTCTGGATTCATAGTGTCGTGGGACAAATGGTCTTAGTGAAAGAAGAAAAATATATCACCATTAAAAATTGATGACTGTAGCCTAATAAATTTGTGGGCTATGTTTAAACAGGCCTGTAATTTTAATACTTTCATACCAACCATAAAACAAAATTAAGCCTGTATTGAGGGCATAAAGCGCAGGACAAAATAATTGTCTGTATAGAAGAAGTGTCTGTAATATATTTAAGATAAAGAAAGGGGGTAGTCCTACCACAGAAATGTTACTTAGCCGGAATTTATCATGGTTTCTTTGGTGCAATACTGCAAATGGTGCAAAAATAGAGTGCATTGTAGGCTATTTTTTTTTTAAATACCTAAAATGCTTAGCAAAGGATTTTCCATTTAACAAATAGTATGGAAACTCTTTTTCTGTCTTACTCTAAGTGTAAGTCTTTTTGAATTGCATTAAAAAAAACATAATTTTATTGTGTTTTTTTCTATTATATTTTGAATTTTATATTTGCAACATATATTAGGTCTATATCTATAGGATTTACCAGAACTGAAAAGGCCTATTGATATTAAATGTAAATTAAGATACTGACTTGACTATTTGACATAATATACATCTTTTTTTTACTGTACATATTTAGAGTATATATTTTAATAAAATATAATATGTAGTAATAAAGATGAACAATGTTGGTTTTGTCTTAATACGTTTTGAGTATCAGAGTTTAGACACATAAAATCAATTTAAAAAATGCTGAATTATAAGTCTGTAAAATAAATAAAATAAATTAAGGTATAATAATATTAAGTATTCTATTAATTGAGCCTGTAAGTTATTATGAAATGCCAATGTTCATAAATCATAAATATGGACAACAAGTCTAGATCTTTATTTCATTTTCCCCCCATTTTTAGACGTCTTTATTTTCTGTCATTAGAAGAGGAAGATTGTTTTCAATTTTTTTTGAATTCATTTTATAGAGTTTCAGCTATCTAATATTATTCTTCATGTCACTGTGTTTGTCAATTTGTATGTTTGTTGTTTTGTTTTTTTTAGAATATCCTGCAATAAAAATAAAAAAATAAAATAATGTTGTTATGATAGAATAACTTTTGGGTTAGTTTTAATTACTTTCCCCTTTTTTTTGTTGCTCAGATGATGATGGATTAAATCTATAGGATTTACCAGAACTGAAAAGGCCTATTGATATTAAATGTAAATTAAGATACTGACTTGACTATTTGACATAATATACATCTTTTTTTTACTGTACATATTTAGAGTATATATTTTAATAAAATATAATATGTAGTAATAAAGATGAACAATGTTGGTTTTGTCTTAATACGTTTTGAGTATCAGAGTTTAGACACATAAAATCAATTTAAAAAATGCTGAATTATAAGTCTGTAAAATAAATAAAATAAATTAAGGTATAATAATATTAAGTATTCTATTAATTGAGCCTGTAAGTTATTATGAAATGCCAATGTTCATAAATCATAAATATGGACAACAAGTTTAGATCTTTATTTCATTTTCCCCCCATTTTTAGACGTCTTTATTTTCTGTCATTAGAAGAGGAAGATTGTTTTCAATTTTTTTTGAATTCATTTTATAGAGTTTCAGCTATCTAATATTATTCTTCATGTCACTGTGTTTGTCAATTTGTATGTTTGTTGTTTTGTTTTTTTTAGAATATCCTGCAATAAAAATAAAAAAATAAAATAATGTTGTTATGATAGAATAACTTTTGGGTTAGTTTTAATTACTTTCCCCTTTTTTTTGTTGCTCAGATGATGATGGATTAAATCTATAGGATTTACCAGAACTGAAAAGGCCTATTGATATTAAATGTAAATTAAGATACTGACTTGACTATTTGACATAATATACATCTTTTTTTTACTGTACATATTTAGAGTATATATTTTAATAAAATATAATATGTAGTAATAAAGATGAACAATGTTGGTTTTGTCTTAATACGTTTTGAGTATCAGAGTTTAGACACATAAAATCAATTTAAAAAATGCTGAATTATAAGTCTGTAAAATAAATAAAATAAATTAAGGTATAATAATATTAAGTATTCTATTAATTGAGCCTGTAAGTTATTATGAAATGCCAATGTTCATAAATCATAAATATGGACAACAAGTCTAGATCTTTATTTCATTTTCCCCCCATTTTTAGACGTCTTTATTTTCTGTCATTAGAAGAGGAAGATTGTTTTCAATTTTTTTTGAATTCATTTTATAGAGTTTCAGCTATCTAATATTATTCTTCATGTCACTGTGTTTGTCAATTTGTATGTTTGTTGTTTTGTTTTTTTTAGAATATCCTGCAATAAAAATAAAAAAATAAAATAATGTTGTTATGATAGAATAACTTTTGGGTTAGTTTTAATTACTTTCCCCTTTTTTTTGTTGCTCAGATGATGATGGATTAAAAAAAAAAACAACTAGCATAGATCTGTACACATCTCTTACTTTTACTAACATCTAGAATATTTCTACTAGAGAGTTTTAGTTTTAGCTTTAATAATATTTTTGTGCACCGCAAATAGACTTACAAATGTATACATATAAATAGGCCTATGGCCCTACTGGCTAGTAGTCTATATATACGTTACGGTTAGTTTAACACATAAAGGCGCGCTCTCGTAGCCGTAGGGCAGGAAGGCATTCATTACCTAGTCTGAGACTGCACAGCTCTGATGGGTAGATAAGTTCAAAATAGGAAGTGCGACATAGGTCTATTATTGTTTTTGTAATTTTAGCGCCAGCACAATATAGGCTAATAATTGAGATCCGGGTAAGAGAATTTGAAATAATTCGCCGGAAGCTTAATGTCAAAACTTCGCTCTTGTTGTTCTTGTTTTTTGTCAGAGAAACCAAAATCAGGCTCAACGACTTGGCTAACACTGCTCTCCATTAGGCCTATGTATTAATTGACTATTAGATCTAAGTTCTTTTATTTAGATCAAGGGTGTGCAACAGGCGGCCCGCGGGCCACATAACGGCCCGCCAAGCCTTTTAGTTTTAGTTTGGTCCCCGAAGAGCTCCTAACGGCATTTTTTCTTTATTCGTTGCATTGATTATGCAAATACATTTTCAGATTGTGTGGCCCGTCAAGTTATATAGGTTAAAATTTCATATGCGGCCCAAAGCAGAAAAATGTTGCACACTCCTGATTTATATCTAAGTCTGTAACACATTTTTTTTTTATAAATGTCTAGTGTGTACATAGGCCTATGTAGATAGGCCTACTAGACCTATACTGTTTAGTCTTCAATAATGTTGATGTAGCCTAGTTTACTATCACCATTTCATGAAATAGAAATCACCATCCGCCAAAATACGATCAGCGCACCATTAAGAACCGAATCCCGAAATGTTTAAGCGACATTTTGCGTTATACTGGCCATCTTTCGCGTATCCTATGTTCAAGTATGACCGGCACATCGTTGGTGGCGTCCTGGGCAAGCCCAGTGATCGACATCAACGTCTCCCAAGTTAAGATCTCTTTGACGCCCCGATGAGAATGGTATTATAACTCCCAGTTAGGATATGCACTACATTTTTGACAACCGAGCATCTTTGTGCGTTATTGAAGTTACCCTCTCATAACTCACTTTTAACATGGCCGAATGGACATTTTGTATAGTGTATTTACTAAATCAATGCTTACTTATTTCTAAATAAAATAATAAGGCCAGTACCAGTAGTGACTTAGGGCAGTAAGACATGGGAGGGGCACACACATACAAACAACACTATATTAAATACCTGGAAGAGAAAAGCCATAATACAAATATTTGAACCGTTAATAATTAAAGCAGAGACGCGGTGTCTATCCGAATTGTTCAGGGTCACAGGGAAGGGGAAGTTTGCGTCTCAACATTGCGTACATCAAAGAGCAGAGCACATCTAAAAGATGAGCCGACAAGTACAAAGTTTCATGTCAATTATAACTGTAACTTAACAAATGGTTTGATGTTGTTTTTATCACAAGCCATAGTTGGTATTTGGAAACACAGGAAACACAATATCTAAGACTAAATAGTGTTAGCAAGGTATTTTAGGAATTGTTTTGTGCTAAATTAAAAATATTTCCATTAGAACCCCCCAAAAAAGGTCTTCTACTTGAAGTAATGATTACATTCCAACCAACACCGTAATCCGGTTTTAAAAATCAAAACCGGTTTTAAAACCGGAATACGGTACTACGGTTTTCGTTTAACATCTCTAGTCGAGATGGACCTACGACACCTTGGGGTCCTTTCATGAAGAGAAAAAAAGTTTGGATTGAAGAAGGTTTTGAGACAGACCCGAGACCCCCAATGGCTGTAGCGCCACAGATGGAGAAGATGATGCCCACTTTCTCTTTATTTTGGAAGAGCTTTGGTAGCGCCCGTGTTGCAGTACTGTGAGCCGGCCCCGCTGCCAATGTTTAAAGACCAAGTGAAGAGGTTTTTCTCAAAGGAACGAGTTTTGGAATAGCCTCATACGGAGGGGGCGTTTGAGAAGGGAAGTTTGGATTTTTCCTCCGAAGAACACACACATTTGAGTGCAAATATTGAACTAATTACTTAAAATATATCTTTAATATCTTGTATAAATTATTTTGATTAACATTCAGATGCTGAATACACTTTTTACTATTAAAATTAAAAGTTAACTCAATTTTGATAAAAAGCTCTTCACTTGGTCTTTAATACATTGTGAGACATAGTAAGCAGACTATAGGCATGCCTTATGCCAGGGGTCGGCAACATTTTGCAAACAGTGTGCCGAAATAGGATTTCTAAATCATTCAGCGTGCCAATAACTTAAAAGTCAACCTACTCTATTATACCTCAAGTGGGTTCTTATAGAGCGTTCTTAGTGGGCGTGGCTTAGGTTTTTAGTGACGTATTTGTATAAATATAAGAACCCACTTGAGGTACAAATGTAACGTGGTGAAAATGAAGTTGTTCTTTATCATGCAAAATTCACATCTGAATATTGGCTATCCTACTAAAAAATAAGGAGGTAAATGGTAGTACTGTAGATTAATTGATTAATGTGATTAGGCTAGGGCCGGCTAGACCTATTTACACTTTCAATTTCACTTTATAGGCCTACACTTTTAATGTTTCGTAGGCTAGGCTACGATGTCAAGTGATAGTGTTGGTGAATAGGCTATCTAGTCAAGTCACTAATAGGCTCACATCGTCTATGATCTATGTCTATGATAATAATAAAATAGCCTATTTTATTTAACATACATAATACAGCTTAAATATTAATAAGACTTAAAACACAACACATCATTTAAAAAAAGCTCGAGCCTATATGAAACTTTATTAATACAGCGGCCATTATTACTTGTACACCATAACAGAAAGTAAACACAAATCACGTGCTTTTTGTCACGTGATTGCAAACGCCCTATATTTACACAAATACGTCACTAAAAAAAGAGTAAAAACCTAAGCCACGCCCACTGAGAACGCTCTATTCATTTTTTTTTCATTATCATTAATGGTAGATATTTGCTTTATCTTATTAATTTTAAGTAATAGTAATCAAATGTTTTAATTATTAAATGGATTCACGTCGCTAATGAGAACATCCTTTAATGAACGACTTTATACAATCTATCATTTAAATGATACGAATTATAAAGAACAATCTATAAGTATGCCTATATATTTAAATTATTACTTTTTAATAACAGAAGCTTGACGGCAACAATTTGTATGCATGTACCAGGGTTAGGGTGACTGATAAAAAAGTGAAGAAACTAAATACCGAAAGAAACGTTCTTAATACTGTTTTGTATTGATACAATAAGCAAGAACCCAAATTAAATACAGAAAAAAAAAATTCTCACTACACTTTTTATTGTAATGAAATATTATTATGTACTTTTTTTTACTATTTACTTTTTTGATTGTTTGGTATTTGTGTTTTTTTTTTTTATCTTTTGGATAGTATTATGTTAATTTAATATTAGGCATATTAATAACAAGTCAAGCCAACACAACTGTTCGTACATTCTAATACCAGAAGCCTGACATCAACAATTCTTATGCATGTGCCAGGACCAGGACAATTAAAAAAACAACTAATTAAATACCGAAAGAAAATTTCTCACTGTAGTTTTTATTCTAATTTTATTTTCTTCTCTCTTAACAAAACACATTGTAGTCATTCGTTTCTCCGTCATTTTGACGGGCATAAACACTAGTATTTATATAATCTGTAAATACTTTTTACAGTTAGATCATTTTAAAGTTACATATTGTAAACCATTTTTTTAAAGTAACCCATTAGAAATATTAGCGGGGAAAAAAAGGCTAATTACCTCCCTTTAAATTAGAAAACGTTTTCATATCTATATATATAAAAAGACAGTGTTAAGCCCCGCGAGGATCCCCATTGGTCAATTTGAAAACACGTGTGTCACTGACCTATCTAGGCCTAGCCCAATATACCGTCTAATAATTTTTCACATCGGACATGTGTCTTCGATAGCTCAGTGGTAAACGTAGTGGACTGCTAAACGGGCGACCAGGGTTCGATTCTCCAGTTAGACTATTCTTTTTTTTTTTCGACAATTAATTTTTCAAACTTTTAAAAACAAAAGACATTGTAAATCTATAGGCAGTATAGATTTTGTTAAATAAAAATATTTGACTATTTTTTTTACCCTATTACAATATTTATTTACTTTCCTAAAAGTATTCAGTAAGTGTAGTTTATAAATTTGTTATCTGCACCCCAGAGAGTCCTTTTTTTTTCACCCGGGCAACGCCGGGCAATGTAGCTTGTTTATAATATTTTGATTCAATAGTGATGCCAAACAAGTTTTTTTGTTGTAATATAACTAATATTACTGACTAATTATTATTTCTTTACATGAATCCAACATCATGGTATTCATTACAAGATTTAATTATAATTAGAGAATTTGAATAATTTACGTTAAATATGTTGTAAATAAACTTTTCCTGCATTAATTGTTTGACCATTTAAGGAGTTTATATTTTAAACATTAATAATTACAGAAATAACATAATAAAGTGCAATCAAAACAGTCTTTTATATTTATTAAATTAATAATACAAACAAATTTGTTTTCGAATTACTTTTATGTTTAAAAAAATAAAACTATTTTAAATGAAATCAATCTGTATCAAATAATGAGCGGTCATGTGTAAGTGATCTCTCTGTGTGCTTAAAACAGCTTTCATTTGCGATAAAATCTGTTCACAGGAGTAAGTTGAACCAAAAGCCGAAGTAAAAGAGCGAATGCCTAGCAGTTGAGAATAGCAGATGACTTTCCTAAGAAGCTTCCTTCCAGATTTTTATCCGCAAAGGGGCACATTTCTGATTCCCATTTTTTAAATATTTAAAATTCAACTTGCTGCATTTGAAAATGCTCCACCACTTAAAAATTGATCTACATCTAAGAAGGTTGTAGTAATATCAATCCAGTTAGGCTTGATGTGGTATGAACAAAATTAGTCCATCAATTTAAAAGTCTTGCCTTTGATTATAAAACTCCGCATTGAGTGCTTCGATGTAGTTCTAAAAAAGGCCCAACTATCTATCTTAATATATGCCTTAATATAGGATGTACATGCAATTAAATGTATTGAATTGATTTCATGGCAAAATAGGTTCAGTTTCAATGCAAATCCATTCCAGTGGTCCTTATAAATGTATATTCAACATCCTTTGACATCCTTTCACACTCTATCTTCTCAAGTGTTTCACGCTGATAATAGAATTTATTTTTCCAGATAGAGCGTTCTTGAAATTCCAATAGCCCCATTTTCAGATTTCCTAAGTCTAACCACAATAAGCAGGAAGATCACGTTCTTCAAATTTGGCTTTATCCGGGGAAGTAAGAAAACAGAGGGGTGTCTCCATCTTACGGAACTGTACAAACTTGTTACCGAAATTCTCCTTTGCATTTGCTACAATGCTAGAAAATTCCTTGCAAATTTCCTGATGGCTTGTAGGATTGTCGGTAAATGTTATAGATTTTTGTAAATGCATTTTTACTTTTGGAAAACAATTCAGCTGCCACATTTCAAAAACCTGCAGTTTTCTTTTAAATGTTCTTATATCACAAAACATCATTTCTACTGTTGTTCCTGAATCTTGCAGTTGTTTATTCAGTTCATTGAAATGTGCTGTACAATCTGTAAAAAAAATCGTGAGGTTGGTAACCCAGACCATATCAGTGAGCTGTGGACAATCATAAACAGCCTAATTTCATCCAAGCATGCTACACATCTCTCCAATACTCGTTCTCTGCTCAGCCAACTGCCATCTTTGTACATGAGTAAAGTATTAAACTTTTCCTCTTGACGTCATCAAGAAGTGCGTGAAACTGTCGACAGTAGAGAGCACGGGCCATGATGTAATTGACTATTTTTGTGATATCTTGAGGATAGCATCTTCTTGCTGCTATCCCTGGCACAAAGAGCTTCTTCGAGTATAATAAAGGGAAACTGAACGACTGTGTGTTTTGCTTCTTTGACAAAGAACTGTATGAAACCAGATGTGTCCCCCACCATGCAAGTTGCCCGTCACTAGTAACCGAAACAACTTTTTCTGGTTTTATATCGTGTGTCCAAAAAGATTCCGTAACAGCGTTGTGTATATCTATCCCTTGTGTTATTTCAGGCAAAGATAACAATTTTACCAGCTCTTTTCTCATATTGTCATCAACTGCATAACGCAAAATTACCACAAGCCTTGCATGATTATTTACATCTGTGCTTTCACTAAAGCACATAGAGTAACAGTCAGCCTTTTGTAAGTCAGTAGTGATCTGCTGACTAACATCACTTTCCATACGCAAAACTCGATCTTTGACAGTATTTCTGCTAAGTGGTATCTCAGAGATGCGATGCAAAATTTTATCTTTGTTTGGAAAATCTTTAAAAAGATAATTACTACCAGCCAAAATGGCCGTTTTCAGAAAATCCCCACCAGAGAGGGGCTTACCATGCTTTGCTATGCAGAGTGACATTTGTAAGCTTGCTTCTGTCAGATAGTTTGTTTTTACAAAAACTAGTAACTGGGTGAGATATTTCCTCAATTTCTCTTCAAGAAACTCTTTCCATTCATCGTCGATCCGACAAAATAGTCGTTTTAAATAGACGATCCCATCGTGTGGTGTGGCCATATCTAAACTGTTTCATTTCTGGTAAATGCTCGCGTGCCCACAGAAATTGCTCCGCGTGCCAGCTGCGTGCCATAGGTTCGCCATCGCTGCTCTATAAACTATGTCCTCTCCACTGAATAAAAATTAATTAGGCGAACCCAGCGTTAGGCCTACTAGCCATTTAGTTAGGTGATCTCTCCATAGGCTGTCATCTCCACTGAATTTTTAGGTTAATCCAGCTTTACTGGCCATTTAGATTTATTATTTTTTAAGGCCAGAAGTGAGGGATTGTGGGATTTACACTTTTATACATTAATGTCGTCTAATATTACAAGTAGGAAAATAAAAACCATTAGGGGTATCAGGCCTTTACACTCAGTCCCTAGTTTTCATGTCCCTAATATTAATAGCCTACAAATAAAGTTGGCACCAATATAAATAAGTTTATTTTGTTATTCATTACACAATTTTAAGGCCAACCAAATAACCTACAATGGTTTATTTCTAATCTAATGGGTCGTATTGCTGCTGAGAGTTAACACCCTTGCCCCTTATACAAGTCAATCTTATATACCGTAATTGTAAAGATTGCTGCTGATAGTTAACACCCTTGCCCCTTATACAAGTCAATCTTATATACCGTAATTGTAAAATGGGCAAGGGTGTTAATTCCAGGGCTGCGGAGTCGGTAGAATGTTCCGACTCCGACTCCTCATTTTTTTTACTTCCGCTCCCCGACTCCTCTGTATTAATATCGAATGTATTTTGTACATTCCTTAAAGGAAAGAAAGGCAACATACATCTACATGTCATTACTACAGGACTACTGGCTGGGATTTACTGTATTTAATTTTAAATATTCAAGGGCCCCCTAAAATTTTGAGGGCCCCGGTACGACATACCGGCTGTACCCCCCGCTCGTGGGGCCTGATCAGAAGAGGTCACGATCGGCGAATCCAAGGGACAAACGGTTAATCCCTTAACGGTGAGAGGCTAGGTTACACATGGGCGCTGCGTTCCCTGTAACAGCAGAACTATGGATGTTAAAAACGGTTATCGGTTCTACAAAACCGGTTTAAAATCGGATTTCCGTTTCCCCCTCCCCCCACCCTGCGCAATGTCACAAGTCACATGCCGGAACAGCCAAATGTGCGTAGTTTTGTAGGTAGGCCTATATTTGAAAAATACTTCAAACTTTATTAGTGTTTGCAGGGCATTCAAGGGGTTGATTTGTGTGAATACAATATGATTTTGTACTCTTTACCATAAAATTCTTTAGAACTAAAAAAATCTGGGCTATTTGATTAAAAAAGATAATAGCTTTCAATTTTTCAATTGTGATAATGAAATTACCGATTATCGTTGACCATAATATTAAGAAGCATATGAAGAGGCATATATTTATGATAACTTGTAAAAAATGTGTTGAAAGAGAATCGAAAGAATATGTATTTAATAGTGCCGTTAATAATAAAGCACAGACGCGGTGTTTTAAAAATCAAAACCGGTTTTTGGTTTCAAAACCGGAATCCGGTATTCCGGTTTTCGTTTAACATCCCTAAGCAGAACACAACACTAAAAGTATAAATATTGCCACCAGGGCCGTATTTAGGATTGTGGGGGCCCTGTTCCTAAATTTATGTGGGGGCCCTGTTCCCAAATTTATGTGGGGCCCTCGTGGTCTGCCTTCCACATAGGGCCTACCTCAGAAAAGGGCCGTTAATTCATATTACATTCTGTACAATCATACATTTTATGTTGCACGTAGCTTGTTTGAACTGGAGCACTTAAAATTGTATGGGAATAAATTAATTTTATTTTACATTTTCAACGAAATATGGGGATGTCACTCAAAATTTCTTTTTGGGATGTGTGGGGGCCCCTTTTGTGTGGGGGCCCCTGTTCCAATGGCACATGCCTAAATACGCCACTGATTGCCGCTCCTAATTGTGCGTTGTGTGCGTAGCGCATTTATAAGTCGTAAAGGCGGCATTTTTTTTTGTAGGCCTATTGAACGCAAATTACATTATGGAAAGAATCGTAAATATGTAAAAGCCTCTCTAGGCCTCTTATAAAGGTATGCTTGTACACTAGTAGCTTAAGATGCGTTTTATTTTGGACCTATGGCCTAGGCCTATACTTATAGCCTACTAAGGCAGTGTTTAGCATTCAGAGAAAACCGCGCGTGCCATGTCCTAGCATTTGAAATAATTACAAACAATGTTAATGGTAATTAGTAATTTGGGCACTTGTGTGGCGTCATCAATACCATCGCCGTGCAGTCTATATGACGTTCAGTCTAATGACGCATTTCAAATTAGTTCAAAAGACTTTTTTTGTGTGTCGACCCGCTATAGTATGACAATAGGGATAGGATCTTGAGGGATGGGGACTTAGAGGAAGAAACAGATACTTTACTTTCTCATCACTAATGTCTGTAGGCCTATTGATCGGTTGTTTAAAATAAATGAAGCCCTGTCTTTTTCCAATCTAAATTTAGTAGGAGTCGGAGTCGGAGTCGGTGCATTTTTTGCCGACTCCGACTCCAGGTACCCAAATTTCCTCCGACTTCGACTCCTCGACTCCCGACTTCACAGCCCTGGTTAATTCTCAGCAGCAATACGGTACATTGTAAACTAATTATGTTTTGAAAAAATATATTACTCGGCACCAATAAATACATTAATTTTTGTACTTATCCCAACAATGTTTGAAGAAAAATAATTAAAAACTTCAATTAAAAAAAATACTTTTTTCCGGTTTGGCGAACTGTCCTTTTAATAATATAACTAACGCTTAATGAAAATGGCCGAAAATAATCACTAGAGGTCTTTCTAATAATGATTCCTTGTTGGTGAGAGTATTTTCTTTCCATCAATGGTAATTGTTTCCCAACGGTCAGTCCGTAGATGGTAACATCCAGATAGTGAAGACCCCATGACCTGCCGTCCAATTATCACCGGCCTTGAAACCTGCCATTCTAGTAGCCGGTGACGTAACGGCACGCGCAAAACACGCCAGCCTCGGCCCAGGCTAATGGAGTGAGCTTGTCAATGGGGCTGGGAAGGGAAAGCGAAAAGAGCCACGGTGAGGAGCTGGTCTGGTCAGCAGCTGGACCCTGTGGAAAAGGGCATGGTGGGGAGAAGGGGCAATATAGCTATACCGCCGACCGGGTATAAAATATTGATAAACGTTATATAACAAACTGAGGTGAGGTCAGTGTAAAGTCCGAAGTAAACGTGGTTAATGCCTCTGATAACATATACAATGTTGTATTATTTATTATTCAGGATATATATTATCAAAAACCTGAAACATTAGGGGGTTTATTGTGTTAGGAAAATGGCACTTGAGTCTTTTGGGCTTTTGGTTTTATTCCAGCCTGATTACAGATTCAAAATCGCACTCTTAATTTAAAATTAATAAAAAAAAATATAAAGAGACATTTCAGTTACAGAATCATTTTTCTTTGAGTGGGTAGAACCGGAAGGGGAGGGGCTTTTTTTGTAGGCTGTTGTATGACGTCTAGTCCGCGGCCCTCGGTTTAATGTAAAAGTACAACAGTTGCACCATTAACAAAACTTTATAAAATGCCTAACTAACGCCTGTGGGGGGGGGGTGCCATTTGCTTCCTCACCCCCCCCCTCTTTAGTTACACATATGACAGTCTCCCCATTCAGTGATGCGTGTAAATATTTCTTGCAGATAATGTAAAAACACAGCAATCTTATATAAACTATATATAAAGTGAGCAAATAACCACAATGCCCAACTTATAATCAACGGTGGTAATAGTTGACAAAAAAAACAACACGCTACATTTTCTGGCAAACATGTTTCTAAAACTAAACTAGTAGTACAGTAGGCTCACCTGTATCTCTGCAGTCACTAGAAGTTCGGAAAGATGAAGGTGGGGGTAGAGGGATTTAGTGCAGTAAAAAAAAACTAAATGTCCAAATGGATAAAAAAAGTGAAGGGTGAAGAAACGGGGGGGGGGGGCGTGTTTCCATTGATCATTAATGGGTACCGATAATTTTGGGTCATCTCCCATCCTTCTCCACTCCCTCCCCCTTCCACCACCATTACCTGAAATACTATTTTAAAAAAAAGCCTAAACCATGTTTAGTGCAGAGGACAAAGCATTGTACAATTGTGGGTGTGGGTATGTGAGGTGGATTGTGGGTATGTGAGGTGGATTGTGGGTGTGTGAGGTGGATTGTGGGTGTGTGAGGTGGATTGTGGGTGTGTGAGGTGGATTGTGGGTGTGTGCGGTGGATTGTGGGTGTGTGCGGTGGGTTGTGTACGGGATAAAGGCTAACGGCCCTTTCAATTTCAAAGCTTTGCGAGGAGGGTGTGTGAGTGGAGTCACAATGCGAACCTAATGAACAAAGTCAATACCTATTGTGGGTGACGGGGTCTCTATACTGTGTCCAGATTTATGTACACATTTTGAGCTTCCGGTCAATTTATGCACACATTAAAGTTTTCCCGTTACCCAGTCTGGATACAAGTGTTTAGGACGCGGAAAGGGGGGGGGGGAAGGGGCGGACATTGTTTGAGCTACAATGTTGCAACGTCGAAGGAAATTAAAAATGAACGGGAAAAAAAAAGGCGGAACTAGCGGGTTCAAATTAAATTTGGAAATGGTTCATATTTTCTTCGTTTAAAAGTTTCAAAAATTGAATGAAATGAAAAAAAGAAAAAAGATATCACCAGACCTCGACTAGGTAGCTTAAATTATTTGTAAAAACAACTAAAACGGGTGATGTGTTTATTTTTCAATGAAATGAGTAAAGGCGAAAGGGTTCAAATTATTGTTAAGTGTAATGTTTTAAAATCAAAAATGTATATCAGTGTTTTTTTTTTTTAAATTTTCTGTCATTTCTCCATCTTCTAAAACGTCTAGAGAAATTGTTTTTAAATGCGACACAATAGAAAAATTTCAAATGACGTTATTTGAAAATGTAAAAACAAAGTATGAGATTGAATGAAATTTATACACAATCATTTTATAGCTAAGCCCTCCTTTAATTGTTGAATAAATTAAATTTAATATTAATGGTATCGATGTCGATTATCAAATATTATTAAAAGATAACTTTAAAAATGTACCGTTATTGTTCTTTTTAGTTGTTTTTTTTTGCTTTTTGGTTACACGCGTTTGTCATAATGGCAACTTCAACAAGAGGAATTATTTTTATTTATTATGATTGATTTATTAACCGTCTTTATCAACAGCACATAATAGAAATAATTGTTCTGATACCCTCCACAAAGCGCTAAACGAAGTGAGCTACTGGCTACACTTAAAAACCTTTCCGTACCGGTAGTATAAATTATTTCTGTGAATACATGCACGGTAGTAATACCTAAAGTGAAATCTTACCTGTCCTGCGTGGAAAAAAAATATATGGATGGAGTTACACAAAATGGGTTATGTCACAGAGAGAATAACAGGACCTGTAGGTCAGATGGCGAGTCCACTGACCGGCCACTCGACCACAAGATAACAAACGGGCTAAGAGCTATCCAGTGGACCTTTTTTGTCCCTTCTCTTCTTCGCCACGAAGTGGTCAGGTCGGTCGCTTCACTACAGCCGGAATTCAACTTGAAATGGACGTGAGGGTCAAGTAGGTCCCGACATAAGGATAGAGATTTTAAATATAATATGTAAATATCCCTACAGCAGTCACATAAATGCTGAATTTTATGTTTTTAAAAGGTAAATGCAGGCTTACATATCAGTATTTACACATTATGGTCCAATTTTTTTAAATCCTATCTGGATGCGGTCAGTTCTGGTGGGTGATTTGGGTCATTCTGTAAGTAGTCAGTTCTAAACTGATATAAAAGTAAAATGTTTACCCTGTAGAGCTGTATCTAACGTGTGCTGGAGTCACAATCCCCATCGTACGCCATGCGCTGTACACAGATCAACGTTTGTTCAATGAGCTTAAAATGTCTCAAACAAAAACGCAATTAACTCTATTGTACTCTTAAAACAAAAACAGAAAATTCGCAACTATAATAAATTACATTACGGTGGAATAACACCATTTAGACTGATATTTATAGGTAAGCACATCGATTCTATTGATTTCATTTATCTAAAACTTTAATGCTGGAAAGCCTAATTAAATCTTGATTCATTGTTAACACAATGTATTAAATAACATTTTTTTAAACTAAATGTACTGACACAAGATGGAAAAGAAAACCTCAAGGTCAACCACAGCGAATGACGTAATGCATCTTCGTGACGTAATATTTGCCTGCACCTTTATCGCCCCCGCCCCCATTCCTTTCTGTAAAGACACTTTTAATAAATAATAAGAAACAATATTAAAAAAAAAATATTAACAGTCAAGCAAACAGTTCAAATAAGTTGTCCGTTCGGTAAAGTTAACTATTCGCTTATTAGACATATTCTTCATAATATGAATATATGCGTCAGAACGAAATTCTTATCAATGTAGGTGGAAATGGTACTGCTAGATCTACATTTTAATGCTAGCGGGCGTTTTCTCACTGAATGCCTAGTTGTCTCTTAACATATTTCTAGCAGGCGTTTCTCATGAATGTTAATTTTCACGGTGGAATAACAATGAAACCTCTTTGCGTTTCTTGTTCAAGGAAATTTAAAGTTGATAACGCTCAATAAGACATGGCCATTGTGTGATAATCGTATAATATTACGGGAGTGTCTTATGGTCTAGAGACATCGCCTGGCAGACACTGCAATGTGTGGGGCACTGGAGATTACAGAGAAAATAAGTCTTCATCGCAATGTATGAGACAACCTCTGGACAAATGAAAAGGAAGTGGCAACGAAACAAAATATGTAAATGGAATGTGCCGTTCATACTATCATACAAGTGCACGACTCATTTCCATTTTTTTAAATTTTTATCATCAGCCCTCCCCCACCTCCTATCTATGTCAACAATTGTCCAACTTCATCAACCCATATCCCCCCCCCCCCTTTTTATTTTTTACATAATAAATGGTATGGAAGCTGTCTGTACACAAGATATGCTTTATATGGGACCTACATGTGTATTTCTTCCTTTTGTTATGGAGTACAAGAAAATGGGGCGGGGTGGGGGAAATAAAGACACCCGGTACAAAAAGGTAGCCTTCGTGACTGAACTTCAGTAGTCTGTGTGATACTTTTATCGGGTCCAGAGAAGTTAATTTTTTACTATAGAATAGATCTACATTCGTAAGTGCGTTGTGGCACTCACTTTTTGTTTTAATATAAATATGTTTGTGGAGTTCAAATTTGATTTTTTTAAATGGTCATGTAAATAAGCATATAGATAAAGAGTGTAACCAAATCAATGTAGTCAAAACAGTATGGCGGACAAGCTACATATGGAACAGGGGGGGGGGGCACCAGGGTCAAGGTCAGTCAAGGAGAGAGATTCGCTTCCGGTACATTGCACCGGAGCCTATAAAGTTCAAAGAGGTCCAAAAATAAAACAGCTCATATAAAAACATCATTAGGTCCTATCTTTTAACATTGAAGGGCCCCAGAGTCAAATGTGTTCAAGCATATAATATTATAATTCTCTTGCCGCACTATGGCCATGCAGAAGAAGCCCATGATTAAATTTAAGTTCTCCCTCATGTGGACGGACGCCCACGATTGAATTCATTTCCGTCTTGCACGAGAGTATTTCGTCACGGCACGTGTCATTGTTCCATGCACGCGCCGACTGTGCTGTACGCTATGGTGATTTTTTTCATCAAGTGACGAGTAAGCCGCCTAGCGGTAAAAAAGTGGACTAAACCAAGACCATCGTAAATACTTACGGTGGTCTTGACTAAACCCCTTCTGGCATTACTGCGAGAATACCAACATCATGGCCTTATATCAGGAATCGGTAACCTACAGCTTACGTGCCAGACTTGACACGCAAAGATATTTTCAATGGCACACGGAAGACACTGTGACTTTTAAGCTGTTGGCACGCTGTATGAATAAGAAAACAATACTTATTCGGCACACTCGTATTAAAAGTTTGCAGACCCGTGGCTTAGATTGTAATATCAATGATTATTCCGTGAAGCTCACTATTTTCTGATAAGGATGGAATGGTGAGGTTGAATAGGTAGGGGGGGGGAGGAAGAAAATATTTAAATATTACACCTGTAATGTAGGTAGGCCTACTGTTTTGAAAGGGGACACACTTTTCATGACGCCGAGTAGCGAAAGCAATTTCGAGCGGGCCTCTTTGGTGCCCTGGGCTACATAGGGCCTACTCAGTTTCAAGAACAAGACGCCGTATTTCATCCTTGATTAGATTCACTCTTACATGGCCTGGGGCTGGTTGGGGTGGTAAACGCATTCTCAACCCCCACTCCCCCCCCCCACACCTTTACTCAGCACACTACATACTACAAGCATGATCTACAGCATATAATGTCAAGGTCAAGTCACAGGAATCGTCTGAATATCTCCTTTCCCATTTGGTTTTATATATTTAAAAAAAAAAATCAAATTAAAGTTTAATAATTGTAGGCATTATTTTTTTAAACTTTTTTTTCATAGTTACTTGGTAACGTTTTCACCAAACTCCAATCAAAATTTCGGAAATTTTCAGGAGGAAAATAAATTTTATTAGCCTAAAGTCTAGCTATTATTTAAATAATATCTAGACTATAGGCTAATCATGTATTTATATTAGATCTAGACAATATGAAAACTTAGTAGCATTGAAAGCTCATTTTTTTTCCTACAGCGGTTGTTTTATGTCAATTGTTATATTAAGAAAATATAAAGAGTAAAGATTGTATAGCAAGACATGTCTATAGCGTGCTATTAGCAATAATTATATAGACTTATATAGATCCTACTACTGACTAGGCCTACTGACATAAAATGTAAGACTCACAAAGACATTAAATAAAAGAACCTACTTTAATACGCTCAAAGTCCTCTCCATTTATTATGTTCCTGGTTGTGACTTGTATAAAGAAAACATCTGACAACAGCTTCCATTGCGAAACGTGATTTGATTTGAAATTTAAAGTAATAATAACACAAGTGTAAAGAAAAAAGGAAAAAAGAATTTGTAACGTCCAGCTTGTTTTATAGTGGTCAGGCTTTTTTTTTAACTCTAATCCGCTTTGGAACTACGTAGGCCTACGCTCAAATTTTTTTCTAGAATAAATACATAAAACCTAAAACATTTTAGAATAGACCTACTATAACGTATACCCTGAGAAACCAAATCAACCTACATTCACGTTTCGCTGAGTGGACCTCACTCCTGTCCAAACCCTAGCGGTCATCGGTGAATGGACAGTGCGATTTTACAACGCTCCGGGACCGTAGCGTGTAGAGAGAAAGAGGTGGGGGAGAGAAGACTGATAAAGTAATGTTGCGTCACAACGCCGTGGCGCTTTGTGCCTTGGTGGCGTCATGGCCTGTGACGTAACTGCTCGGCAACCGTGTAGTCCATGGGGTGCCCCCCCCCCTTTCCCCCACCATCAACCGGCTTCTCTATCCAAACCCTCCCCCTTTTTTTCACGTTTCGAACACAAAGTAGGCTACATGACCTTCTTCAAGTTGGTCAGGCTCTGTTAGTTGGCCATTTATGATGGTCTTGGTCGATTCGAGATCGCTTTAGCCGATACTACCTCCGAACACACACACACACGACACACACAATCGTCTATAATATTATATAGCGATCAACAATTGAGGAGTAAAAGTTATATTTTTAGTAGATGTCTGCACTTAATTTGAAACTGTCGGCCTACCCTACCTCATTCCGCCCCCTCCCCCTTCCACCACAACCACCACCAAAGTAAGGTTTTTGGTTTATAGCAGAAACAAAATTTTGGATGGCAGTTAAGTTGATCTTTTTTTCTAACAGGAGGAGGTAGGGAGTCCATGTCAACGGGGTCTTGGTCCTCGACATTCTTCGATATTGGAAAGTTGTCTGGGGTCTGCTACGGTGAGCCCTTTTGTCTGGTGGGCATAGAAGTTAATCCCTTAAAGGTAATAAAACAAACCTAAATAAAAAGCAACAATGTGCTTTCTGATTCAATCCAGTAATTAAGTAGGCCTGTCTATATTGACAATGTGGGATACGCTGATCTAGCGGAAGCGCACCGAAGGTCCAGGGTTCGAATTCTGGCAAAGGCTAGTTTTTTTTCCCCCAGAGACTGGAGAGTGTCCCCGAGTCGACTTAATAGTTGGGGTAAAATAAAGGCGGTTGGGCATTTTGCAATATTTGAGTGTGTGTTTATTGTGTTCTTTTATCATATGTTTATTTTTTATAGTGTGGTAATTTTAATTATTTAGCTGTAAATATAAAATATATAACTATAAGAAAGCTATAAATATATAACTATAAGAGATCTTGCCAGTTTTAGCACGCAAATATTTTGCCTACCCCTAAGCAGGTCCGTATTTAAGATTGTGGGGGCCCTGTTCCCAAATTTATGTGGGGGGCCCCTCGTGGCCTCACCCCTGCCTTCCACAGGAAGTTTATTGTTCTTTAAAAGTTCAAGGGACCATGTCTGTATGTCCCCCAACTCTTCCCACCACCATGAAGAACACCAATGTAACTAAGATAGTTAGGCCCTAAAGTCTTTCTTGAGTTCACAAAGTTCACAGTTTGATAAAACGATATCGATTGGCTAAACCTGTCCCGAAGATCTTAAATAGGTCAAAACAAGTGTGTACAATTATTAACATTCAAACTTCGTTTGAGGTTCTACTTCCGGCGCAAAAGTCAAGTGGTTGTAGCACATGTCAAGTGGAGACCTAGCCCCAAATCTTAGACAAAATGATGTGCATCTTCAAGTATAAAGTGGGTATATATTCTATATCACACGGCACAACGATAAATCAATAAAAACAAAGGGCAAATGCTAGGGAATAAAAAAAAAAGACTGATATTAACGACGATAGGCCTTGTATCCTTTTCCACGTAATAAATTAAACATTTTTAGGCCAAAATTAATGTAGGCTACATGTAATATATTTGTTATTTAAACGTGTATCATTAATATTAACATAAAAAGGCAATCATTACACTAACGAAATCCCGTACACATCTTTTGGGTAAAATGGGCAGACTGGTGCTTAATAGGGGAAGCTACTTCTGGTATATACACTAATTGAGACCTACTTAAAGAACCAAAGAAAGTCGGGTTAGCTAGTTGCCCCAATTGGGGACTATGCAGAAGTATTTTCCGGTCACGTGATGAGGATTAGATAGATTGATAAACATGGAAGTGCTCATTCATTTTACTGTAGCTGGATGCTCACATTTTGACTTAAAATCAAGACGCAGTGAAGTTAAAATATGTTTTCATCTATTTTCGCTGATAGATACAAGCTTCTTAAATGCATGTCAAAAGACGACGCCAATATTTTGTTGCAAAACAACCTAATATTATGTTCCTAAAACATCGAATAAAATGACTTCCGTGTTTTAAACTTTCACTGCCTTCAATGGTTAACCACGGTAAGTCCATACAATATATTATAAAACATATTTTTAAATATTATAATAACTACTTAAACTTTAAACCTAGCCTAATAATTTAATAAACTAATAAAATAAGTAAATAAACCGACTAACAAGAAGAATATGGTAATATAGACAAATATAGTTAATTTTTAGATGATAATAATAAAGAATATTGTTGCATGTAGGCCTATCATTCTATGCCTGCATATAATAATAATAATATTTGTATAGCGCTGCCAACAAACATAATGTAAGCTCAGAGCGCGTTTAACATACAACTAAGAATACGGATATTACCCTAGCCCAGGTGACAGAGCTAAATTGATGATTAAAAAAAGATAAAACAAATAAATGTAGCATTAACCGACCCAACCCATAAATAAGACAGTAAGTTTCTAAAGCATGTTAAATGTTATCTAAGGTAAATATTGAAATAATGAGTTTTTAAGTTCTGTTTGAAAGTAACAGTAGAGCTTGTTCGCCTCAGTTGAATGGGAAGTTGATTCCACACCTTCGGACCGGATACTGAGAAGGCTCTAAGGCCAACGGTATATAGGCTATTATAATTATAATAGCCTACTCACTATTCTACAGTCTACTAGTCCTATGCTTTTTAATTTTAATACATAGGCCTATATTAAAATTATATTCTCTATGATAGGCCCTATGCCTATATGCCATGCAAATCATATGCCCTACAGTGTAGGCATATTACTTTGTTATTGATTGGCTATTTAAATATTTCAAATCATTTTTATAATAGTTAAGACTACTAAATATAGTCCAGTAGGCATATAATATCTTAAGTTAATAAGCTCTATTAGAATAGCCATAAATAATTAGCCTAATTATAATAGTCTAATTCCAATTATTTTTTTTTCAGTAATTTAGTATAATACTTTATAACAATTGAACACTTCTAAGAAGTGATTTACACCATGACCAAAGTCATTAATTTAATTAGTATTAGCCTCATTGTCCCTAAAACCGGATAAGCATATAAATAAGTATGTATGTAGGCCTAGGCCTACTCTTTTACTTGTAAATTAATAACTGAGCAGTATTTTTGCATTTAATGTGTAATTTATTATTAGTAATATTAGCTTGCATTAATTGGGTAGGCCTATAATATAGGATGGATGAGGGGGGGGGATTGGGTTGAAGCTACAATATAATCTGATAGTCTAGGCCTACAACCCCTACAATATAATCTGATAGTCTAGGCCTATGTTGTCTGTGGATCATCATCAATAGAAATAGGACTGATTATAGTGAATGGTAGTGAATCTATTTATATCTATAAAAGCTATTTATTTATAAATAATTATAAATTCTCTGTATATCTTTAATTTTAACACATTGGTACATGGTATAGTCATCATTATTGTTTACTTATTTCAGATAGTCATCAACTAGAGCAGCTCCAATTGTATTCTCTCACATATACCACTTAGTACCCATATACCAGCAGGCCTACAGAAAAAGACATCTTATGAATTTTGGTAATTTTTTAAATTTTAAATATATAATTTATAAATTCTAATGATTACCGATTCAGTGTTGTGTTATCTGAATTGTATTTAGTTGAAATTATTACTATAATAGTATTATATAAAATTATTCACATACAGTAGCTCAATGTATGGATATTTTTATATTTTTTAGCACACTTAAATTGTACTGTATTAATATGTTGGAAACTGTGTACTGGTAGTAAATAGTAGTGGGGATAAGAGTAACTGAAAAGTTATGATATAAATAAAAACATGTTAAAAAAAAAATCTTATTATTATTATTTTCATATGTAGATTGAATGTGTCAACTACTGGAATTGAATGTTATTGTGGATCATCAGATGCAAAGTGATGTCAGCAGCAAGTCATGGCAAAAAGAATTGTATCAGTAATTGGCACTGCTAAATGAGATTAAAATAAGTCAACTTATTGTTCACAATATCACATTGGAGTTTTCAATTCGCTTACTGTCTGTTAAAGGAGAATTTCTGTTTTGATTGGTTAAAGGACATGACGTTAAATATTTTGAAAATAGGAAAACTATCTGACATCATCCATGAATGTTTTAATTTATTGCAAAAAAAAATACTAATAAAAAAAATATATATTATTAGCATTATTTTTATAATTTATAGTATTTTATTTTATATTAATATTAAACCATGTTGAATATCATGCCAGAATATGAAGGCCTATGGTAAAAATAATTGAAAATGCATTAGTATTGGTAATTTGTAAATATTATATAAAAATGAAAAACAAGTCTACCAAATAATAATATTTATTATTTAACATTTCATGTTTGTGTTTATTGTAGTGTAGATTGTCAGAGTAGGCACAAGGTAATATTTATGTCATGTAGAATTGTTTAATTCTTAGCATTAGCAAATAGGGTGCCCTTATTTTGGTGGACATAAGTTTTGGTGCATGCTGTGCCCTGAATAACAGTCTTTAAACTCATGTTTTGGTGCATGCTGTGCCCTGAATAACAGTCTTTTTAAACTCATGTTTTGGTGCATGCTGTGCCCTGAATGTTTTGGTGCAGACATGGGGCCAGGTGGCAGACAGCACGTTCTGCTCGCATTCCGAAGGTTCTGAGTTAGAGTTTTTGTGAAGGCTAGAATTTATTATCTGGTCTGAAGGATGTCCCTGAGTCTATCCAGCTCTGATGGGTACCAGTAAATGACTTTACTGTGGGTATATTAAAGGTGCCTGGGAATTGTGTTGGCCACACAATCCCAAGTATGCTGTGGCCACCAAAAGTGATGACAGCTGCTTCACAGGCTCCATGGATCAATTCGATCAGATGGGATACTTTAATTTGTTGTAGACTGATGTCATGCATGAATGTGGTCTATGGGTGCCTTCCACTGCATCCATAAGTCCTAATATGGGCTTGCAACAAGTTGACTTCATTCCTCATTCACATTCTGCTTCAACTTCATTGACCTAATATCAAAGGAGAAAAGAAATTAACATTTCATAAATATATATTGTCAGGCAATTTTATTTTACTTCAATACCAGTACAAATAAACGTTAAAATATTTTATGTTAATTTTTAATACCCTGTAACACAGAAATGCATGTCCTTTAGTTTACTTAGGTATTGAGAGAATAAAATTAGGCATACATTTCAATCATTAAACTGTTTATTCTATTAGATATGCTACAGACTACTAGCTCAACAAGCATCAATATTTACATTGGTAGACCTATATTTAATACTTTTACTTTATCTGCCCCAGTCCTGCATGTTTTAATTTACTTATAATGATCGAGTTGTGAGATTAATCAAAACAGTATTGCAAATTGCATCATATATAGTATGGTCATAGTATAGTAATATAATAGTAGCCAACTACTTAGGCCTACTACACTATAATTATATAAAAGCTCAAGCAAGCAAATTGACAAATATTAGCTTATTAGCCCTTTATCTAATCTCAATGACAATTACTGAATTAGTTAGGCCAAGGTCTAAAATGGCCTGAATTAATATAGGGCCTATATATTATATTATGTCTAATATGTAGGCTATATTATGTGAAACAAGGTAGGCTAACCCTGATCCTAATTATAAATCATCATAAATCATAGGCCTACTTGATAGTAGTTAGTAGCCTAAATGATAAATGAATTTTAATAAAATAATTCAAATAATTTTAAAATAGAAGTATCATTTAGGCCTATTATTAATTATTATATTAAAATAATATCAGTTAAAAGAAGAGAACAGCCAGCCAACATATTACTAATGGAATGGCTAGGACAGTTTACTAATATTAATACTGATATTAGGCTAGCCCATTCTTTAAGTCTAAGCCTATGCCCTAAATGGCGATTATTATTAGGCCTATGAGTCCTATGAGTATGACTCTATGACTATGAGTACTATGACTACACTATGAGTTCTATGAGCCTATATAGGACATAAACATAGTCATAGGCTACGGCTATGACATGATATTTGACGTTGCTTAAGAATGGGACAAGGTAAAAGTGGAAGACAATAAAAAAAAGAACACCTACCTTTCGTGAATCGTCAATTATACTGCTCACATTATATGCAGACCATTTCTTGATTGCTACTTCCAATCATTCATGAATAGTAAGCCTAAACTGTCGTAAACCAGAAAATCTCTCATAACACTCATAACATGTAAACATGTCTCGACTATAACTATAAGTCTAGTTAATAAGTAGTTTAAAATTAATGTCTATCAGCAAGTACGCTTTAAACAAAGCCTGGTCCTTATTTATTACTTGTACATGAGTCACTGTCACAAGCCTGTGTGGTGATTTAGACACAACAATAATCTAGAATGTCTTAAAATGATATTTTTACGAATCATTTCTCTCTATTTCAAGATGTGTAAAACGCCATGTTTTTTCTTAGTCTAAGCCGCATCACGTGACCAAACATCTATCTCTAAGGACTTGTGCATAGTCCCCATTATTACTGTTATATCTAAAAATTGATTTGTAAAATAAGACAACACGTTTTTTTGTTGTTTAATAACATCATTTTATTGTATAAATAAAAAAAAGGATCTGCATTTGTATAAACATTTCAAAAACTAAGAAACAAAACATTATCAATTATTCATATACAACTATAGATCTAGTTACAAGTGAATCACTTAGAATGTACCAGAATGACTATACACAATGTAATGATATAGTTAACAACAGTAACAAAATATGCACGCAATAACAGCACGGTATGTGTGGTCATAATTCATACAGACATGGTCACACAATAATTTTAAAGGTCCAACTTCTTTCTCGTTTCCAGGTACTGCTTTATACCATCGATCTGGGACACAGTTTCGCGTAGGGCCTTCACATCTGGGTATTTGTTGAGTAGATCTGGGTTTGTCTGCGATACCCCAGTTGTTCCCTCAAATAGGACTATGTCGGCTAAGCTGAACTGTTGGAGAAATAATTATTATATATTTTAAAGCTTGACATAATATATAGTTCTATATCGGTCGTGTTTAAAGCAGCGATTTTTTTGGTATTAATTTGGTCTTGAATAGTTTTGATCGGACTTTTGAACATACGTTGGGCTATATATTTCTTATTTAAAAAAAATAATCTTTATTACTCCCTACGCATATGCACAATGCGCATTTTTCTTAGAGTTGTACTCAATCATTATTAAGCTAATTTATTGTTTTTCATGCATTGTTCTGGAAACCTATTCCATTTCTAAACGCCACCCGTAAAAGAAAGAAAACCAATACGATTATATTTGCTTAGGGCCTGTTAATTTATGTCTTTCTGAGTATTTTATTACAGTATTGTGTTTTGTAAGTACTGTTTTCTGAATAAAAAAAGTCTAATACTATTTCGCATTTTTCGTCTAAGTATTTCCAAATGTAGTGATTTTACTATTGGTGTTACATTTGCTAGGTGTGATTTGAAAGTAATATGAAACTGTCATGATTTCTGTTATCCTATAGCCATGACCAGTGGCGTAGCCAGGGGAGGGGAAGGGGGGTACGAATTCGAAAGTCCCCCCGGGCCCCTACTTGAGGGGGGCCCCAAAAGGAGTTTTTTTTCTCATGTCATAATGTCGAATGTCAAAATGCAGGGGCCCCTGAAGAGGCCAAGCCACCCGGGCCCCCGAATCCCAAGCAACGGCACTGGCCTTGACACATTTGACGCCACGTCTTACATGGGACACAACAATTTATATTTTACGGGACTGCATTAGGATTGAACATTTCACTGGTTGTTTCCCCTTAATAAAAAACCTTCATTAAAATTGAATTATTATTAAAGAGGACGAGACTGTTCACGGAGACCCCACCCACCCAGCCCACACCCTCCCTACCAGCTCACGCTTGGCATCAAGCATGATCGAGCTCCTGCCCCCGCTTACGGACCACCGCATGTGTAAATTACCTTAGTGCCAACTGCAAATTTGGATTTGTTATTTGCCTTGTTTTCTGCAACGAGTTTATTAAAGAAACCCAGAAACTTGGGATACAAGTTCTCATTCATGTTTTTGACCATTTCAGCCTGTCAATATAGAAATAAATAAACGAAACAAAATTAAACTTTTGTCAAAAATAAATAAATTTAAAAGAATACAGAAAAAATATTTTTAAAAGCTTTATAGTAAACAAATAGGCCTACATATATATTTTTTTAAATGTACGTAGTAATAAATTATTACATTTTTAAATTAATTATTTTATATGCTACGGTAATATATATATTCTGCTACTATTAGGAAACAAAATCGGCTTTAAACAATAATTTCTTAATTAATATTTATAATTCCATAATAATAATAATAATAATAATAATAACGGTGCTTATATAGCGCATATCCCGTTGGTGACAGTTCTATGCGCAGACGACAGTTACAGAATACAGACAGACAACGAAATATGTAGTAATACGCTAATTCTGCTGACGAAATAGGTGAGTCTTCAGCCGGCTCCTGAAGGTGTCATAGCTAGGGCTCTGGCGAAGCTGTAATGGGAGGTGATTCCAAGCAGACGGTCCTACGTAGGAAAATGAACGTTCACCAGCGGACACTAGCCTCACACGAGGGATCCGCAGAGTGAGCGCGTCAGAAGCCGAACGAAGTGGGCGGGACTGGGTGTAGAGCTCCATACAAGAGCGAAGATAATCCGGGGCACAGTTATTCAGGCACTTATAACAGAGAGAAGCCAGCTTATATGAGATCCGGTTGTTGATGGGTAACCAGTGCAGAGATCGGAGCAGAGGATTGATATTATTTGACTTCTTCTTAATATGACGGCCACACTTAGTATTGGTCGATGTAGATTGGTATGTTAGGCCGTTTCACTATACTCACGGACACATACAATACCTCTTCATCGCTGAGGACTCAAGGGGGAGAGGCAAGTAGTGGGCAGTGGGGGACATTCTTAGCTTTATATTACTACGAGTCACTACGACAAATTGTTAGCTTATGAGGGTGAGCACTTTCTTATCAACGGAGAACCTTCCTTTCTCCGAATAATCATTATTAGAAGCCGACCGAAATTCATTGTCGGTTTAGGCTAACAAATGGCCTCTTTCGGTGTGGTTTCGGTTTCGGCCGAAGCCAAACATTTAGCTTTCGGTTTCGGACGAAACTGATATTGACTTACGGTCATCAGCCGAATATCTATTAAAACGTTTACATTTTAGACTGCAACGCTAGTGCTGCATCTATTACTCTGCTTATTGATAATTCTGAGAATAATATAATATGATATATAATATATAATACATGTATATATAACTGTATTTTACATGTTCTATGATTTACACAAATATATGCAGTCTTTTTAAATCTTTTGTTTGGCAATGTCGGTTTATCTTTCGGTTTTGGCCGAAGGTGTAGTTAAACTTTCGTTTTCTGCTTCGGTTTCGGCCGAAAGTCAATTTATAACTTTCGGTATGGATTCGTTTTCGGCCTAAACGGTCTCTAATCTTAATATAGATGTTGTCCCCTATCTAATAAAGTAAAAGATCACATAAAGACGTCCGTTGCACCACCTTCGTTTTAAGTTTTAATAATCAATTATCAGGCACTTGAAATAACATGCAATTGGCAATTGGCGTTGTCACGTATAATCTAAAATCTCTCTTCGTGATTTAAAGTAGTACAATTTAACAGGGCCGGAAATAGGATTGTGGGGATCTCTTCCCAATGGCCAGTGGGGGCCCCTCGTGGCCTCGCCTCTGCCTTCCGACATTGCTGTGTTAGCCTGTGTTTTGGGATGTGTATGGGGGGGGGGCCTTTTGTGTGGGGGCCCCTGTTCCATGGAACATGCCTAAACACGCCTCTGCTACTTAATCTTATGGCTAAATTATCTAGTTTGGTTCCAGGCTCGTGACTTACTTTCTTGGCCGCGTCTTTTTCGGTAAAAACCTTGATTTCTTCCACAATGAGATCCTCCCTAAGAAGGTGAATCTGGTCAATGGCCAATGCTTCAAGGTTGGAAGATCCGTATAGACCTGTTTAAACCACAATACAAGATTAGAAGTAGATTTCCTTCAATTTTTGATAAGTATTGTCATGCTCCAAAATAATAATATATTAGCGTTCAATGAATTGAGAAGGAGGGATATATAAACATTTTATTGTTATATATCATTATATTATTCATGTTAAGTAGCTTTATTCATTTCTTAATACATGTGGGTGTTCGAAAAATTGTGTGCGTCATTTTCTTATTCTTGTGCGTTCGATACATTTTCGTATTACCTTCCGACTTCCGAGATTGGTCTATAAATAGAAGGAGATTAATTGGGAGACTTGTGGCTTTACATGCTGAATTGAGATATCTTGAAGTACTACTATAACGTATTATTTGATTTTTTTTTTTGTGTGCCAGGGATTTCATGTAATTATTGTATGTACATTGTAAACTTTCACAGAGGAGTTTCATGATTATAGTTCTATTGTTACTACATGTGGCTTGTGTGAATACATTTATTTACGGTACAGGCAGCGAGGCTGTTTACTACAATCGTTTTCTATGAGAAAGGTTCTTACCGTTTTCTCTAGCCAGATATGTTGATAAGGCAATGCCTTGAGCGAAAGGCTTTCCGTTGACTTCCATTACAGGTAAACTGCCAAAGGGTGTGGCTGAGGAAAAAACAAACATGTCAGTATTGGGGGCCAAAGTTCAGAGATTATCAATGTCAGGACGCCCTTCTTTTTACTCGCACAAAATTGAACGTGTTCAAGATAGCACCGGTGGTTGACTTTAGGGTAGTTGATTTCCGTTGAACTTGTCTTTCTTTTATAAAAGACCCAAAAAGGCCATGTCTCAAAATGTCTTTCAACAATCCAACCCTGAAACCAAGTTGGTGCGTTATGTTCGAAGAATCGTCTTGGAAGCTAGGAAAAAATGGAGAAAGATGTCTGCTGAGGTGTCCATTCGCCCCCCCCCCCCCCAAAGACCATAACGGTCAAGGGTCTGATGATGATGAACTAATTTGTCTGTTATCTTTACTAGTTAGGGTAACCCGGTTGATCATTCTGATAATATTGAATACTGTATGGAGACCTTTTCAACCGGAGTGCTTCTATTCTTGATTCGGAGAAGGTTAACTGAAAATTGTGATGCATACACAAGTAAAACAATAATAAGGTCAGTGGTGATGTATAGCAGTGAAACCTGGACAGTGACAAAATCCAACGAGAACCTGCTAATTACCTAAGAAAGAAAAGTGCTGCAGAAGATATATGAAGCTGTGCAAGACACAGTTGCTTGAGAACAAAAACAAATGAAGAATTATACGCTTTGACGAGGGTCCAACGGTGGTAGCTGAAATAAAGAAGGGTAAACGAGGCTAAGGTCACCTGGAAAGAATGGCAGAAGGCAGAGGCATACCAAGACAAAGATGTCTCAAAGCTGTAGAAGCAGCAGGGAATTTTGAAGATAGGACCCTGCATTTTGTTTCTGCCATTAATCACTGTACAAGAGACTGTTTTTAGTTCTCCAACAAGCTCTCCGAAATAAACGTAGTAAAGTATAGAGCATAGAAACTTGTATTTCTAGATATTCTTGCTCTGTTGACTAGATCCGGTAGTAAAGTTTAAAGTAAAATTGTTTAAACATTTGTTCGAATAAAAAAACACATAAAACCAAATTTTACACTGAAAAGCCTTCGGGAAATCAGATTACACCACTATCCTATGTATCTTATATCCGGGTTTGAACAATTTCGGTTGTAAAAAAAAAAACCGCATTCTTACGCATTTTAATTTCTTGCATGTCATGAGTTGAATATGTGAAGAAATGCGTAGTATACTGACCGGATCTGTGTACAGTGAGGTGACCTCCTCCAGACCCGTCTACCTACCTACCTATCTACATATCCCGTAGTCTGTTAGACCGTTGGGGCGCCACAGATGACATGTAAACCAGCCTCCTCCACTCCTCCCGTCTCTCAGCCGTTCTCATTGCCTCGCACAGTTTTGTACCTGTCCATTCCTTGATATTATCTTCCCAACGTTTCTTTGGTCTTCCTCTCTTTCTGCCTCCCGTCTACCTCCTTAATTATCTCATAATTTACACACGTCGCTTCTAGAGAGATGATTGGTAAGAACTACACTTATCATACAGTTATCTTGGTCTTGTATTATGATAAAGAGTTTTAAACGCTTTTAGGTAAGGGACAAAAACACTTTCCTTATCCCTTATGCGAGAACAAATGTATATAAGTACTCTTTGTTCCCGAGTGGCATTTGGGCATGAAATGGGTTGCCTGAATAAACCAGGAAATCCAGTAACTTAACATAATTTAAAACATTAATAAAGATGTAACACTAGACTCGGACCACGGATGAGCGTAGGACGCAACAATCTTCTTCGTAGAAGGAGCGTCTGTAATATGTGAGGGAGGTTTTTTCTGACTCATTCAGACAACTTATATCATGAGACTTGAAAAGGAATAGAACGTGTCCTCATATACAGATAGTAGATATATAATATATTTGTATAGACTCATTTAAATATCAACAGGTCATAGATCTATATTTTTTATACTTCAGTATATTATAGATATATTAAAACCTGGCAAATCAAAAAGCACATTTCCAGGTCAGGTTACGTAAAATATAGAGTCTATCCAATAATGTATAATATAAAGAGCGCTCTTAAAACCAACAATTCGTCTAAAAAAATAATTAATAATATAGCGAAAATATAATAATATACCGGGTAATAAAAAAATAATAAGAGAGTTAAATAAAAAATTTACAAAATAAAAAAAACTCCAAACAAACTAAAAATAGCTCATTACCACGTAGATCTATTGTTGAAAGGCAGACGTCAAAGATATTTTACTTTTGTATAGCCAGTTATAGACCTAATAGTTGCGCGATTGAACTAAACCGGAAACTAAAAACAAGTTAGGATTATCTTACTTGGTTTAATTTTTCCCCACTCCGAGAAGGGAATTCTGATGTCTTCGAATGTCTTCTTGGCTGCATGAAGTACAAGTCTGCTGGTCTCGGCCCGTCCCCTCAAGTCGAAGTAAGACAATTTCAGAGACATGACTATTTAAACTGTTCAGAAATAATTGATAAAAAAAATAATTCAACAATGCACATTAGAAATAGATCTATAGGCTACAGAAAAATAAAAGCGATACATGTATCTCAAACCAAATCAATGTAGGCCCTATTACGTAGGCCTAGTCTGTATCCGTGACCACTATCCACTATTTTAGATTTGCTTTAAATCTACAACCAATGAGCTTACACGTAAGGTTCTACAGATTGGGGTAGGATGTAAAAAATGTTTATGCATGCGAGCTTTCTTGTTCTTTCTAGATTTTAGGCACCAAATTATCCAAAATTCTATAGGCCTAAGTGAAAGCTGTAAATTAATTCAAACAAAACCATAGCCTATGTGGATTACTGATAGCTCTAGTTAAATGGTCAAGACCACATCTTAATGAAGTATTTTCTTTTCTTTTTTTTTTAGTTCGTTATATTCTTTTTACAATATTTCAGCTTTTCCTCTATAAGCTTATATAAAAAAATAAATGCTTTTATTAGATATATATTTCTCGTTAAATACTGGGATAACAATTTTTTTTTTAGATTAGACTAATCATAATATTTAGATGCGTAAACAAATAAACACTTTATAATGATTTAACTTTTATTATGCTAAAACGTTATATTTTTTGTTAAAATTATACCACTTTAAAACTAACAACACAAATGCAAACAAGACTTACCGCCTTCTTTAGCTGTGACTTGAAGAAAACGATACAAATCGTACTGTTGAAGTGTGTCCGGGTCTTATCTCCCCTTTTATAGGGGAAATTTCACTGTTGCCAAGCGTTTTTACCGTACGTGGGGAAATTTTGCAGCGTCATACATAGATTTACATCCGGAATTAAAGCACGAAATATGGATACATTGACATATCAAATGGATAGATTAAAGTTCTGCTGAGTCAGTACGGATATAAAGAAAATAATAACATGGTAGCCTACGGGATAATCGCTAGAACAGTAGGCTACATACAGTACAGTAAAGTAGCCTACACTACGGCACAATTAAGTACTTGACGGTAGGCCTACATAACAGTAAAGTACATTACCGAACAGTGAAATACAGTAGGCCTACAGTAGAGAATAGAATAGTAATGTATGGCGTAGCTTAGTGTGGAGTGAGAGTGGGGTGCAGAGCAGAGTAGAGTAGAGCAGAGAAGAGCAGGGTTGAGTTTATTAGTCTATTAAAGTATCACGGTAGCCTAGACCTAAACATTATTTTAATATAGCCTAATATAATTTAATATCATTTAAGCATTGATTATGTCGTCCTTTATAGCTCTCTTAGGATTCTATAATATTCTATTATAGTATTGCAATTCGATAGATTTAGTCTAGAGACCGATATGCGTCACTGAACCGTTAGGCCTACTAGGAAAAAGGTATAAATCCTGATTTTCGGGAATTTCCAAAAACGTCATAATTTGCAAAGAGGAAGTTTGGAATACCCGGATATTGCTCGGACATAAAATCAATGTTTCAATACCTAATAATATGCATCGAACAATAAAAAAAGAGGGAATTATATAGATCTAAGCCAGGGGTCGGGAACCCATGGCTCGCGAGCCAGAAGTGGCTCTTTTGATGGCTGCATCTGGCTCGCAGACAAATGTTCGATTATTAAAAAAATGTCTTTTTAGACTTTTTGATCTACATATTAATTGTATGTCAATATGTCATTCTACAAATGAGCTAAAGTATACTGCCGCTCAGCATCAAAAGAATTCAGAGACATAATTATTGTACTTTTAGTGTTGAAATTACACAAAAGGCACATATTTACTTGAATTTTTAGTTTTAAACAGATTGTATGGCTCTCACAGAGTTACTTTTCAAAATGGCTCTCTAAGACAAAAAAGTTCCCGGCCCCTGATCTAGGCTAAGAAATGGGAGTAGATCTAGACCAGTGATGGCGAACCTTTTTGAGGCCGCGTGCCCAAATATGCAATTCAAGACCAACTTATTCCCTTGAACGTACCAACACAGCAATGAAAACAAAAAACTGAGGTTTTACTTAAGAAAAAAAGCCGGCTCATACTGTTGTCCTAACTAATTTACATCTTTTGTCCAAAAATAATAACAAATTAAATTGAATAATACAAACAAAAAGACAAAACAGTTTTTCGGTCCATATGCAAAGATTATGAATTCTCATTTTTCACAAATTGCCGAGTGGGATAGAATTAGTGGCTGAAGTGGGTTTCCTGAAAAAAAAACATAAAAAAGAACACCGTTCTAACCAAAAACTAAGCGTGGAATGTGTGACGGAAATTATTTTTTCTCTAAGATACAATGATAACAGAATTGTATAAAGTTTATTTCAAAGATAAATCATAGACTATAATACACATGGACCGCTTGCTTTTTGTCTCACTGAGCTATATATCCATGGAGCTATAAAAATAAAGAAGAAAAAGGAGGAGAAAATGCGGACTTCTAAATATAGATAAGTGCACTGTACGGCACTGAGCTATATAGGTTTATACCTTGACAAGTCTTTAACGATTATGCATGCATAAAAGGTCAAAAAGAAGAACATTTCCGGTCTTATTCGATTATTTGCTTCGAAACATGTCTGTGTGCTATAGAGACCGACCGAAACCAAATTTTTAGTTTCGGCCGAAAACGAAGACATACCGAATATTATACATTGACTTTCGGTCGAAACCGAAGCCGAAACCAAAAGTTTAACTACAACTTCGGTCGAAACAAAAAAAATAAACCGAAAATGCGAAACAAATTATTTCAAAAGACTGCACATTTATGTGTAATATTAACTATTTTATGGGCACTCTATTTGAGTAAACCATTCTTTGGACTGATTACATAATCCGTTATTATTAACTTCAGTCTTCTACTTCACATTAGGGATGTTAATATCCTTTTTTTCCTCAAAACCTATTTTCGGTTCTAAATATCATTTTTTTATTACCCATTTTCGCTTCCCCCTCTCCGCCCCATGGCAAACTAAGTTATAATTTGGAAAAGACCAATTCGCATTGATTATAATAAAAAAAATAATAATACATAGGACCATTGATCCTTAGAATGTGGTGAAATCTTTAAAAAAAATAGTTGATTTTGGACTAGCAGAAGTCAAAAGCTGTAGTGTCATGAATTTAGACCTTTATAATTGTAATATGATGTATCAAAGCATGTTGGATCTATATGTTACACACATTAAAAGAATATTTGTAGAATATGACTAAAATCCCATACACATCTACCAAGGGTTGACAGACGTCCGGCAAGAAAATTAAAAGTTTTTTTAAAGTACCTTACATTACATGCGCTGCAAAGTTGTTGTTTTTAATTGCCCACGTTGCCTTTCAGTCTACATTAAAATTTATAAAATGTTAGGTCAGTTTTACTAATATACAATTATTGGCAGCTAATGTAATAAGACTGAACTGATTGTGGGTTGTGAAACACTAAATATGTCATTCTTTTTGTCTCTATGTCCTCCTTTTGAAGTCCAAGTATCTCGCAACCTTACGTCTATCGGTCTGTTTGTCTGTTAAAAAGCGTTCAGCATCAGTGGGGAAATTCCAATTTTTTTTTTCGAATATGCAGATCAAATGGCTGTGCCGACGAATAGCGTTAACATCTGCATTTGCTGTTGTATGTGCTTTCGGTCACAATCAATATTCGGAATTTGAAAAAAACAAAATCATCTATAATTCGCCTCTGACAAACGAGTGTTTGCAAGGAATATAATGTTAAGGAATTGTTTTTTTCTAATCAAACAGGGTTTACAAATATTTCTTCAGATAAAAAGAAAAATATGTCGTGGGACACAGTTATGAATCATTTCCTACCGAAATCCGGTTTCGTTTAACATCCCTAATTCACAACAGTTTAACTAAATGAAAGTATCAATAAGCAGAGTAATAGATGCAGCAATAGCGTAGCATTATGAATTTTGAAAGTTAAAATAGATATTCGGCTGATGACCGAAAGTCAATATCAGTTTCGGCCGAAACCGTAAACAAACCGAAAACTAATTTTTTGGCTTCGGGCGAAACCGAAAACACGCTGAAAAAGGGTTTTTGCTTTTTTCGGCACCGAAAACGAAGCAGAAACCGAATATCGGTCGGTCTCTAGTGTGCTACGTTACTGGTTGTACAAAAATATGCTATTATGCTATTATCATTGACTATAATAAGATGGACCGTTTGCTCTTTTTTTAGAGCTTATGTTCTTTTTCCGTACGCATACAACACTGATCTATAAATGTTTCCGCTGTATACAACTTTCGATTTTTATTTTTCATTGAGAAAATCCATATACTAAGCTTATAATACACATGGACCGCTTGCTTTAGTATTTCTGCTATATGAAGACTCGAAAGACTGCTTTTCGGAATTCCCAATTCGTATAATACTTTGCACTTCCGTTTTATTGAATCGCTTTGATTTTCTCAATGAAAAATTAAAATGAAAATCAAAAGATCTATACAGCGGAAACATTTAAGAAACAAGGAGGAGCGTAGAAGTAATTTATGATAGCCTTATTGGTTGCGCACGGAAAAAAAAGTACATAGACTATAAGCTCTAAAAATCGTTCCATCCTATAATAGTCTATGAGAAAATCATAGCCATGAAATAAAACGGAAATGTACATTGCACAAGGGAATCGGGAATTTAAAACGTAATCATAATAAGCTTTTTCATGTCGTAAGGCATCAACATTTTTTATTTTTTTACTTCGTAATTAATTTTGCGTGGTCTCAACACAAATTTTAATATATTTCTATTCTTTGGGAATTGTTTTTGAGTTGGCAGTCACTAGATGTATATATAGTTCAGTGATGCCATTCATTAAGCTAAAACCGGATGTCGAGTATGTTATTTGACGTCTGCTGGTTTTAGTTTTGGTTTTGTTTCAAAACATTTCATGGATACTGTATGTTTTTTTTATAATTATTATTCTAAAGCTCGTTTTAAACTAACAATTTATTTAGGCCTATACAATTTTATTTATTGGCCCATTATTATTGCAATAATTTACAACGGTTTCGTCCACGATAGGGCACTTTTTTTTAAATATTTAGTATTTAGATTTAGAAGATTATATAAATTATATATAATAAATAATATATATAGTCTAGACTATATATATATTAAATATTATATCTACTCTACCGACCCCTAGTCTAGTCAGTCTAGTCAATCTAGTCTAGATCTACTAGATCTAGGCCTATCTTAACTATCTAATCTATTAGATCTTAACTATCTAATCTATTAGATATATTTGTATCTAATAATTAATTAATTAATAATGAATAAAATAATGATAATGGCAATAATGCGAATATATCATATATATGAATGTAACAATATATTTTATTAAATTATAATAATTATATTGAATATTCAAAATAAATATATTAATATATTATTGTCATTGTCCGAAATCTACTCAAGTATTTTATTGTTTATTTTTTATTATTAAGACTTAAGAGTTGACGTGTTGGCGTTGAGTTGACTAACTCCGTGTAACAGTGTTGTGTTAATAACACTAGTCATTAGGGACATTAGGCTAAATCATTAGTTAGGACACAGTCACTTTCAAAGAAACTTTAGCCTTAGCCTTAGCTTTGATTTTTAATAATTACAATGCATGATTAGGCTACGTTCTACATGTTTTTAATGATGTACAAAATATTAAAATAAACCCCACTCAGGCCACATTGATAATTCATTGATGGTGTTATTAAGTTTAGTGTTAATTATTGGAATATTGGTTAATGGCTTATGCATGGGAAGCAGATGTCATAGCTAAGTAGGGGTAGGACAGGTAAATTGTGTGAGTGGGGGCAGCATACTTATCCGCCTTTCCATAACTAATTTTAGGCATTATAATAATAATATTATTATAGGCTTATTATAGCCATCTCAACTGAATAAACTCAAGGACACCCACCAGACCCAGGAAATATCCTAATCCTAGCTAGCTTTCATCAGGATTTGTTAGACTGCTAAACCATAGTGCCCACTTTTAGTTTTTAATGATGTAAAAATTAAGTGTAAAGTAAAATAAATTTTCCTGGCTGTTCCATGCCAGAATGCCACACAAGAAGAAAGAGAACTTATTAGAATGTTTTTCTTTGCATCTGGCATTAGGAAAAAAAAAGTTTCTTTCAATTGATGTCTTATTTTTTTTTATCACAGCTTTAATTACAGTAAATCTTTTTAAAAATGTGATGTACTAAATTACTATCTAAATAGGTCTATTTAACTATTTATATAAATACATTTCTTTCCATAGCTCCCTCCTGAAGTACTACATATTGTTTTAAGAAACCTAGGAGGATTTGATTTTGTCAGTTTTAGAACCATTTCTAAATGGGCTTATACCATTGCAAGTGACTTTGAAGAACATGAAAAACCAACAGTGTGGCAAAAGTACCAATAATTTACTCAATTTATACATAATTTATTATTTATTGGTATACTTACTTACTCCAGCTTTAGCCTTGGCTGATACAAATTAAATCTGATATTAGGCCTACAATTTTTGCTTTATTTTTATTTATGGCAATGTTTATGGGTTTATTAAATACTAATCAAAATATATTTTTTAAATTTGCTTATTAAATTTTATTGCCTTCTAAATATTTTTGGATTGTAATGTTTTTGTAATTATTTCAAATAATGCTGTATTAATTGTGTGTCTCAATTGACAGGTTTGTGTTTATGGATTTTCTGTGTCCATGCATTGAGTCACTAGCACCTTGGATCTACACTTGTGATGTAAATGATTTAGTGCTATGGAAGGAGCTTTACATTAAACTTTACAACAGTTATTTAATGACAAGATTAGGAAGAGAGGTGGTGATTGCAAAGAAAGAGGATTTCAAAGAAGGAGGTATCAAGCTAGTAAATGATGTCAAGTTTATCTGTAAGTAATAGTATCTCTAAAAACCCTTGGTCTAATTTACCAAAAAACATGTTAAGAAATCAGAGTGTATAGGCCTAGATCCAACTTTAAAGCAATGGTATATTTTATTGAATTGAAAAAAAGAAACATTTTAAATATTATTTGTTATTATCAGATAAAAATGTTTGAAAATGAGCACTAGTTGAATTCCAAATACTAAGTTTGTATAATGTCAGAGAGGCTGTAATATTTTGCAAATGAGTGAAAAATATCATAGATTTAATCAATATTATAAGCCAATTTTTTGTTACCTTTTATTTTAGCTTGAACTTTTTGCGGTAGCTTTAAATAATGTCAAACATATGTCATTATACTTATGGATGTTTTGAATTCAATTTTCTATTTGATTAACAGATGATCATTTATTTCTTATCTCAACACCCCAGTTGATTAACCTGGTGGGTCTTGCTGATAAGATGAGATTGAAAGCTCATTGCAGAAAAACTGAAGCCTTATCTCGGATTTCACAAGAAGGTGACATAGTTCTTTCTCCGGTGACTCTTGTTCAAGACAATACTGATAGCTATGCAGTAAAGTTACATAATATAGGTAATATACTTGTTAATTTAACTAAATAAATTTTTTATTCATATAGTGGCATGGAAAAATTAAAATATAAAATGAAAACTTCAAATTCTATTTTCTGGAAATAAGTAGGCCTATATGTAGTTGCCAAAGGGTTAACTCATATCCATGTCTGTTTGATTTATATTTAAATTTGTTAAAATTAGTATAATTAGCTTATCTTTCGCTTATATTGTTCTTTTTCATCAATTATCTGTATGCAATAAAATTGTCAAGACAATACACTTTGAATATTCTATTGTATTTCTTTGATAGATTTCAATGTGAGCAAAAAAAATATGTAAAAAAAAGGATAAATAGTAAAACAAATGCCTTGTGACTATATGTCTAAAAAGTAGTTAAAACAGGGTGGTGGGGAGTATAGAGGCTAATTTGTATTTATGGATAGTTGAAGCGTTCTTTTAAAATTAAAATGTCTAATGTATTTTGTTTTTTTCATCATCCTGGGTTATTTCCCTTAGTATGAAAAATGTAGAAACTTTTCTTTCAAATAAAAAGATTTTTTTTGTCTCTAAATTAAATAATAAATAATTATATTTTCCTTAATGTCAGAAGTTTAGCCAAAAGCTGTCCTGAGGGCTTTGCCTTAATTCATAAGTATTAAAACAATAATTCTTTGTAATGTCAATACAAAACATTGTCAATAGATCACCATTTTGGGGGAAAAGTAAAACATGTTGAAGTAAGAGATTCTTTACTATTTAAACCCAGTTTACTTTCCACAGTTTTAAAATTTAAAACTATATCTAATTGGTTTTTAAATACCTCCGGCTTAATCATCTCTGACTGTTTAGGTTTCTACATTTTCCATAAGAGCCAGTTAAACTTGGTATTAAGATTGAGCAATGTCCTTATAAGATTTAAAAGTAACTGAAATCATACAATTTTGTTAATGTTTGTCACTGTTCACTTGTCAGAGTCAACTTTTTCTTTTCTTTGTTTGTAATAAAGCTCAACTCAATGTATACACGCAAGAAGGTCTTATATTTATTAATATACTACCATGAAAGAGTGTGAAAAGTTGAACAGTTTGAATTAAACCTTCCTGGTTGGTGTGTTCATTTGTTTGAATGCATGTCAAACCTGCAAAATGTTCTTCATTAAGAAAATACAAGTAACTGAAAATAAAAACTAGTAAAAATCATGTGTGCAGAAACATTTATTTTTGTTAAAAGCCACAAATAATTGAATATTTCATGATTGAAAACATTATACTAGTCTAGAGGCAGATTGTTTCAGATTGCAATTCCTAAGGTTTTGGGTTTAAATACAGGTATTTTCCTGGGTGTGGAGAATATTTCACCAAGCTTTGATTTGGGAAAGTAAAGGGGGTCATGCATTGTGCTGGCCATGCATTTACCATGTATGGGATGGCCACAGAAACTGTTGACCACTGATTCACTACCTCCTCGGGCTAAAATTACCTGAAAGGTGTTCTAGGTAATTAAAAATTAGGTTAGGTTACATGTAACTGCATTTGAGTGAGGTGGTATTTCCTTTATTTGTTGCTTGGTTGCCGGCATATTTCAAATAAAAACTTTACTTCAATGAAGATTAATGTAGAAACTATCTCTGTTTTATTATTGTCTTTGTGGTTGTGTGATGATTCTGCTATATGGAAAGTCACTAGACCTGAACAACTGCAATTCATAATGAACATGCTGCTGTTCACAATATTTAGTCAATTAAATTTTAAATTGCTAATTAATATGAGGCTTATAAAACTTGACCACAATAAGCATTGTTAATATAAATACTAAGAGTGTTTTTTTTTAATATTATTACGTGACACAATTCCTTCGAACAGAAACCAACAGTTATTTCGTTCTCGTAATTACTGTCCGTGTATTCAACACCACTGACCCTCAACGTAGTAAGTAATGGGCTTACCTAATCAGCTATGAGATGTTGTTTCAGCAAACACTAGTGATCATCCAACACTTTTCATGTCCGCCAAGTTATAATTTATTTATTATACCTGATCAAGTCAGTTCATTATATTGTCCATTATATTTATTTTAGATGACATACTAATCTGTATTAAGAATGTTATCCTTGTATTTTGACTCCGAGCCCCCCTTAATAAATATGAATTCCAGCTCAATTGTGCTGTTGTTTCAATGTTTAGTATATTTATTAACCGTTCTTCTTATGACAGAATTAGTAAGTAGTTGATGTTTATCTCATGAACTTAGTATGAGTTGAATTACTGTTGTTGTAGTTATTATGGTTGTTATAGTCTAGAGTATGAGTATGCCCAAAGTTGTATATCCTTTTGACATCTGTTATGCAACAATAGTGTATAAGTGTAATTCATCTTGTTTCATGGTAAATATTTATATCAGCTCAAGTTGGTTGTATATTTTACTTGTCTTGTATATAATATGATTACTATCAGTAATTATAGTTTCTAAGACCACACATGTAAAATAATTCACAAGGAAAGGACTGAGATAATAATTCAGTTGTAAATACTTTTAAACTTTAATAATGAAAGTACTGAATTGTTTTTTCAGTTTCTGATATTCACATATTTGTACAATAGGCTACAGTTCCATAATTGATATAAACAAGAGTATGGCTTAGATCCATTTAACATGCATTTCAATATGTGTATGTATGGAATCCTTGTCCAAATAATAAATTGAAATATATAAGAAACACATTCCAAACCTTATATTTAGAATTTACATTATTAGGTTGAGGTAGTTGAGCAAACAAGGCAGATTCAGAGCACATGCACGAAGTGACTTATTAACAGACAGCGTCATACGCCTAACTGTATTGAAAAAGGCGATAGATCGAAAAGGGATAGATTGAACGCGGTTGTTCCTTTTATAGTTTAACAGTTTGGGCGTATCGTAATTGTTTTAAGCATATTTTATAAACAACACGATTACTTAAGGTAAATGACGTTGTATCGTTCTTATCGATTATTAACGAGACTTTACAAATCGAATTAAAATGCTTCTAGAAGATTCTTAAAATAGCGTCTCTTCCGGTGTAAATGTTTAGTAATAATTATTCTCCCAACGTTAGATTCGCGATTCGCAATTATTAATACTAGAATTTAATAAAGGTAATTATTATGAATCTCCGTTTCATAACAATATAAACAATTTGTAATTATATATTATCTAAAAATAATAAATATTTAAATTTTAAAACATACGACATCCAGATTTTTCCCTTGCCATATTTCTTGTTTATACTAAGTATTGACATCTAGATATACATGGTTTCATATGTTCTCATTTAAAGCCAGCAATTCATCAAAGGGAGTGAGAACTAATGCTGATGTAGATGTGGAAGTCTGTTTACCACCTGATGATTTTGCTCAAGGTGCTAGTATGAGGTAAGCTTACATTTTTAAACTTTTTAATCTTCTCCTTGAAATGGGGATATTTTATAAATTTATTTTTTACTAATGGTCTCCCTTTGTATAGTTTTTAAAAATATGATGAATATAATTTATAATTGAGCATTTGAGACTTGTATTTACTAAATTATAGTTCTAACTGAAACATGTTACTTGAAGGTTCCATTAAGTTACTAAACATAGGTTAAAAGTTAGCATATGAGAATCTTAATGCTATCTGTTTTTTTTTTTTTTTTTTTGAATATTTGCATCTTATGTCTTTTATTTATTAAATAGATAATTAATCTTAGAAATGTTTTAATTTTTTTTTAGTTAAGCTATTCTTATATTTCCAAATCAAAGTATGTTATTATTTTCTGTTTAATTTTGCAGCTTATAGTAATGATAGATAATGAGATCCTTTAATATTGGCATAACTTAGCTGCATAATGTTATTTTTAACGGCAATGAATGTATTTGTTTCTTGATAAATCTAAACTTTTGAGAGTTTTTTAAATTTATTTCCAGTGTTTGGATGAACACCTGCATTGTGTATCGACAACAGTTTGTATTTGATGAAAATGAATTTAACATTTATAATTATGATGAGACTAAAGTTTCATTGAACAGAATCATTTCATTGAAGACTCCAGTAAATGATGTTGTATGTCTCACATACAATCATGACAGGGTAAGATTGGCAATATAATTTGTTTACGCAAAGTGAACTAACAAATACTTGGTATTAGTATATTTCACTGTTACAAGATAGGGACTTATAAGAGGTTTGAGCTGTTGTTTTTTGTTAGATAATTTTTAATGGACCTTTAACACTTTCTGTCTGTAAGAACGCCACTGGCGTTGATCGGCAGTGCTATTCTGCCGAAAGAACGCCATTGGCGTTGATTTGGGTAACATTGTTTGTTTCTCTATTAAATCCAAACCAGCTTTCTAAAATTAATTTTAACTTCCTTTGTCTATTTATAGATATGAGAACTCTTTTTAACATAAGTTTAAAGGGGATTTGACGACCTTTTATGCTTTTTTTTCATTGTTTATAGTGGTGATTATTGATTTGTTACGACGGTCACCAGTAGGATAATGGGGGGCCTAGTAAAGCTCATCCTAGAATACTGTCTGCTAGGCTTTTTTAAAGACATTATTCAATAGAAATGATACAAACTTATCTTATTTTATTATAGACACACATTTAATACAATTAAGAATAAAATATGTAATTATATCGGTCTAAGATTACATCGAGTCGGGAGCATCAACCGGTGAAAAATAAGCGTCATCAACTAGGTCCAACTAGGACCTAATCTTTCCGATTTTTTTAATCATTAATTTATTCTGTACACTGTTTAATCTTTTATATCTAAAATTTATATTTTACCCTCTTTAATTTGATATATAACATGTACCTAATTTTAAAAAAATAATATTTTTTTTGTGAAAACATAACCACTCCTAGGCCTAGTACTAATAAGAAATGTCAAAATATCATATTTATCTATGTTTTTTCAAACGGTAACAGACATTAATTAAAAGAATTACCTGTCAATTTTTTAAATTATTTTGATAGCCTATTAGTATATAATTGATATAAATGTGGATTTATTTCAATACTTCTTTTAGTTTGTACTAAGCAATTTTTTTAAATAATTTTTTTTACTAGAAAAATTTCCTTTTTTTTTTACATTTTTACTAATATTTTTTCTTTTTCTATTATTTACACAAAATATTTCAGAACAAAACATATTTATTTAGATTCAGTATTTATTCACCTTTATTTTGATATATAACACTTGGTACATTTAATAAAAAAAAACTATATTAAAATATTTTTTTAAGACATATGTATTTTGTCTAAATAAAAAACTCCGGCAGAACCTGAAAAAAACTACGAACAGAAAGGGTTAACAGGGTTCTCAACCTGGGGTCTGCAGTCCGATGGGGGAGAGGGGCTCACAATTCAGTTGGACCGTGAAGGGGTTACTTTCTTGATATTATTTCACCAATGACTATGCATCCCATTAATAAATTAGCTAACTAAACTATCTTCTAGTCTATGCTTGGGTGGAAGTATTCAATTATTTTCAATACCATTAAAAAAGCTAATGAGATTTGATGATTCACACTTGAAATTGGGTTTTAATTTTTTTTTAAGTTGTTTGGAAAAGAAAAACGACACCATTTATATAAAGCCTAGCAAATTAAATAAACACTTAAAACGAAGCATCCCCGCTTAAAAAACCTCAAAGCTGTTGATTTCTTAACTCATTTGCTACTAACCTACTTTCCAAAGACACCCGGGAAAATACTAGCCAAAGGGAAGGAACTCCGTATTAAATTTAGTAAATTATTTTTAAATATTTTTTAATAATAATTAAATATTCCCCAAAGTGAATAAAAATTACATCATAAAATAGATAAATATCTTAGCTTTCTGGAAATGTATACTTTTATACATAAAAAATGCAGAATTATCGGTAGAATCATTCGCTGAGTGTTGAGGCCCTATGATTTTGGCTAAATATTTTCTCTAGGCCTAGCGTCAAAGTCCGATAAAGTATAATAAAGCCCAAAAATCGAGTTGAAATGGAAATTTATCTAAGTTTATATCTGCAGCATCCTTATTATCAGAACTGTTGTTAAATGTTATATTCGGATGTATAGAGCTATCGATTAATAAAGTAAAAAATGAAAGACGAAGGCTATAAAAAAAGTTTTACAAGACGAAAGGCAAGTGAAAAATACCCGATTTTTTTACGCGCATAGCAAAAAAACGAAACTAGATAAAAACATCCAGACTATATTCCTACTTTTTAAAAGCCGTGTTTGCAGTAAAATAAAACCCCAGAACGCATGTCGAAAAAAAATTAAGAAACGACAATGTTAGTCACACACGTGGCGGCCGCGTTTGGGCGCATTAGTACGGAGGGGGGTATGTCGCATTCAGTCGCCGTAGTAGCAAATGAGTTAATATGCCAAGATAAACGGCTTCACAAATCCAGGAATCTTTTTTGGAGAACATTAAGGATGGTCTTTGAGATGTAGCTGCTACCAGAGCATCTGTGAACTGTTGATATTATCTTGCAGCAAAGATATCACATTGAATGTATTTTTAAGATCATGAATATGAGAATTTTAATCTTTCAAGTTTCCCAGTTAATCAATCCGAAATGTTTGAATAACAGTATCCTAGTTGTTCATTGTAGTTATTTGTATTGTAAAATTTCAAAGGTCTTGTGAACCATCAACAGCATTTCTAAGAGTAAGAGCAAAACATTGCCATGCATACAATTCTTTAAAGCTTAAATACCACTGAACTATATTAATATGACATTAAATTTATTTATTTATGTGCATGTTATTCAATACCAATTTTAATAAATACTTTTAACATTTTGTTTCAATTAGGTTGTCTTGATTACCTCAGATGATCGAATATGTCTTTTTCCCAATAGTTCTACCAAAAGTGTTCCTGTTTTTACCTTTACCTTGCCTCAGTCAGCCTCTAAAGTTAAAATGTTGGAAGATTTTATCATTTGCTTGTTTGGTAAGATGAAAAAGTTTAGATTATTTTTGTAAACTTTATTCTATGTCTTGAAGTTGTTAAAGATTCTTAGAACAGTGTAGCTTATTGCTGTTTCTCAATGTTAACATTCTCTAGCTGATGGCAGTCTTAAAACATGTCATGTGATCACGAACAAAGAAAACTGCAGCTTGTCCCTGTCTGAGTGGGTGGACTTTGATTTGTATGATCATGAAGCAACACACCGTCAGCCTGTCATCCTTAGGGTAGCAGACTTTGTACTGCAGGGACATTTATTTGCATTTGCAGAATTCCATGGTATGTCCTTGATGTACCGCTGCCAAGCTTTGTCCACATAATTTAAGAAGAATGGTTCTGGTCTAAGAGCAGATCAGATAGCTTAGAGCCAGTCTTTCTCAGAACAATGTCCCCTGTAATGGAGCTTATATCTTATGTTATTGTTTTGTTTCAAACTTCAAATCAATTGTTACATCTAAAAAAACAAACAAAAAATGCAACAAAATCCAAAAATATCAAATGCTGGCTAAGTAAGTGTATCTTTACCTAGTGTTGAAAAGAAAATAAAGATGGCTGGGAAACTTTCCCTGTATGTACAGTAGAAGGCTTCAAAGCATAGTCCTGATATGGACACCAACTGTAAAAAGAAAGAGGGGAAGAACACTGAGCCCATGGAGAAGAACCATAGAAGAAGTGAGGGCCATTGAATAAAACCTGTCTTGAAATTAGTTGACTCGCCCAGTATATGGAGACATGGCCGAGTTTTGTTGTTGCCTATACTTTAAAGGGAGCTACAATGAGAGAAAGCATTAGATTGTAAAATTGTGTCATTTGAGAAAGATGCTTCAATAAATCATCATTTAAAATATATTTAAAAAAAATTTTGTTTAACAAAACAATATTTTGGGGGGCTTTATTGATTTAGAAGGCCGATGAATTAAAGCTAACCAGTCTCATTGCCTTGACTGAAAACAGGATTGCATGGCCAACACATCGTGTTGATGTCTTTATTCTAACCTAATGATGTTTGGTTTCATTATAGCAGTGTTTATTTAGGATTGACTCATTAATAAACCTATTTATGTTGGATTCCTTTGAAGCAGGTTATGTGCAGAAATTACCTTTATCAATTCAATTATTTATCTCACTGGGTGACAAAAATATTGAGAGGCTTCTTCTATTACCAGCAGTTTAAAAGAGACTAAATATTGGTTGATACTGGGAACTTTGGGCATATTTCCCCACTTACAACTACTAAAGGATTTTGTCTTGCTAGATTATAGTTTTTGAATTAAAAAAAAAATAACTTTTTTTTTTCAAGAATAAGATTATAAAAAATTACAATATATACCAAAGCTCATTCAATATTTACATTAGAACTAAAAACTCATATTAGTTTTACAAGAATTTTAAAAAGCAAATTTTTACTTAGGTAAAAGGTATAGTTTATCATTTAAAAAAATGTATTTATGTGATTTGTAACTATTTGTATTTGCAGGTGTAGTGTTTGTAAGCTACATGGACACCCTGAGGCACTCCAGCATCTTGCATAACCTTAAACTTGTTTATGAAGTACCTTTAAATCCAGGTGGGTTTATTTCACGGATGACAGTGGACCAGGAGAATGGAGTGAAATTTGCTGTTGTTGAACGATGGTTCAATGGCACCATGTGGATCTCTACAGTTCATGTCTTTGAATTAGGCTGAGCTCAGTTTTGTACATTTAGACGAAGACATTCTTTTTCCATTGTTTTTAAAGAATTGGTACTTCTTTCATCAAGACAATCTACAAATTATATTAATTTGTATACCTTTAATTGTTGTTGAATGGCATTACAATTTTAAAAGGAGTTGTAAATAGTAAGAAGAGTTGTATTTTTTCAGTTTGCCTCCAATACTGACTGTAAATATTTCAACAAGTGCATTGTACTGGCTACACAACTGCCTAATGTGAGGTTGATTTCACTTGTACCTGCCCTTTTCATCATCACATTATGTTCATATAAAAAAAAAAGTGTATTTGTGTTTTGGTGTGGTTGGCAGGGGTGAAGCCACGAGGGGGGCTAAGTCCTCCCTATAAGCCCCTTTCTGAAATGTAAATAAAAAAAATTTATTCAACCTTTTTTTTTATAATATGTACAAAATTCAAGAAAACTTGGATAAATGATTGTCTCACAAACATTCATCCCATCCTTGAAAAAATGACTGGCTTTGCTCCTAATGGTTGGTGACATAGATCTTTCCTTACTTAACACAAATTGTCCACAGATTGTTAATCATTGAATTTATTTGCTAAAATTATTTTTTTCTTGGCATTTTTGTATGATTTTTTTTTATGTTACAATAAATTTCTTACTTATATACTGGGTCTTTTGTCGTCTGTCAAGGGTCTTGTTCATTGTGAAATAATACACTCAAACCACTCAATGAATGTATACAAAAATAAATTAATGCTTGAACTTGTGTACAATATAAACATTTATCTTCACTGGTCAATAAAATAGCTTCTTTATCGCTAAACAACAACCTAATTACACCTCTTCGAGCCTTATATAGCTTTTGGTGCTATAATGGTTTTTCCCAGAAGTTTTCAGAATACAAAAGAAGATACATACTAGAAAGCTGTAGAGATTACCAGAACACATATAGATGTCATTAAGTCCTAATAAATAACTATCTATACTCTATGCAATGTACACAAATAATCTCAATGCTAAAATTAAATATAAATAAATAACTCTCAATGAATTATCAAGACAATTCTAACTACACTATGAAACCTATTTAAACTAGTTATACACATAAAAATCTTTTTATAGTTATTTGAAATTCAGTTTTTACAGCATTATGTGCTTTTATGTTTGCAGTTATTTGCTCCTTTGTTTAGGCAAAACAATTATTTCATAAAAAAAACAACTCTAAAAAATCTAAGTTGACAAAGAATAAAAGATGTAGACATAGCAGGCTACTGTTGTAGTAATTGTCATGGGTAATCCCCACAGATTACTTGTATTCACGATTTATTTTTTTGTAAATGTTGTGAACAGTGCTTGAATATTATTTAAGTTTTATGTTTATATATTATATATAATATGTTTATCATATCTTACAGTATTATATCGGACTCTGAATGGTCTATTTTTTGTTAATTACCATTAGAAATCTTCGATGTTTACTTCATCGCTTTAAGTTTAATTAAATGATTTAGTTTCTAATATTTTTTTTTTTCCCTCTTGGGCATACTATTATGAGATATTTATAATTAATTCACATCGCTGAGCAGGGCCGGATTTACCTATAAGCTAGACAAGCTATAGCTTAGGGCCCCTACTGTCTTGGGGGCCCCCAAAAAAATTGTCCGAGTGAGCAATTGTTATATATACTTAAATATACTGCAGCATTATTTGTCCCAATGCCTCACGCCCGGAACGTCCCATACTCTTCACCCACTTTTTTTCAAAAATTTAATATAAGATAAAATTGTGTAGTTTTTTTAAATTAATGTGTTTTAGTTTTTTCTATTTAGCGTTTGTTTTCGATCGTGGATACCGATATATCTATTATTGAAAGCACTTGACATCTCTAAGTTTCTACCAGTGGCTATTTAGGCATGTTCCACATGTTCCAATGGAACAGAGCCCCCACACATCACAAAAAAAATATTTTTTAGTGAGATCCCCATTCTTTCGTTGAAAATTTCAAATGAAATTCATTTATTAACTTATAATTTTAAGCGCTCCAGTCCAACAAATTAAGCGCAACATAAAATTTATAATTTTACAGAATGTAACATGAATTAACGGCACTTTTCTGAAGGCAGGGCAAGGCCACGAGAGCCCCCCACATAAATTCGGAAACAGGGCCCCCACAATCATAAATACAGCCCTAGTTTCTACTATTTAGCTTGTTTGACATGAATGGCCCCCTTTATAAAAAGAAGAACAAAGATGTTAGGGCCTACAAAACTATAAAAATATATTTAAATGCTGTCTCTAAACTAAATAATTTACTATTTTTCGTTTTAGGCCTATGACTTTGATTAATTAAAAAAGCAGCATTTTTCGTAAACATTTTCAACAAGATTATAAACCTTTTCATTGCCAAAATGACAACGATTATAATTGGTAATGATTTCTTCATTGTATTTTCGAGAATGCAACTGAATTAACGTTGTGACTTTATATTCGATTACATTAAGGCAAAATCACATTTAACGTATAAAGTATAAAGATGATAAAAATTTAAGAACTGTAGGGTAGGCCCTACTTCAGTCTATCTGTAGATTCCACTCCAGATCGGTCCCACATTGATCAGCTCACTGTTATTGTGAGGTATGTTTCACCAGAAGATGGGGTCCCTATTGAACGTTTTCTAACTTTTCTTGAGATGGGTGGCCACACTGGGGAAATTATGGCTAAAATGGTGCACAACTAGTCTACCTTACAAGTGAATGCAAAATAGATTTTAGTAAGTGTCGAGGCCAGTCATATGATAATGCTGCCAATATGCCTGGCAAATAAAAGGGTATGCAAGAAATAATATTGAAGATTATCAAGTATGCTATGTATATTCCATGTCTGGTCATTCCCTGAATCTTGTTGGTAGAGCTGCAGTTAGCAGTTGACTGTTGTTTAGATGCAGTAAACTTTTTTGGAATTGTTCAAGAAATATATTTATTTTTTTCATCAACTACACATAGATGGGCAGTAGGCTACTGTTGTCATTCTTCAAAGATGATTCAAAAGTTCCAAAGTCTTTGTCAAAGACTAGATGGGAAGCACATTCAATGGCCACAAGTGCGATACTTGATAGTTATGATGGAATAATTTCTGCATTACAGAGAAAGGCGAAACAAGAAATCAAGCCATGAACATTTGGAATAAAATGGAGGAGTTTGAATTTATGGTAATGTTATATATGTAGAGTTACTTGCTGGATTAATTTCACAAGACTAGTCAATCAGTGCAAGACCCAAAATTAGTCTAGATGCATGTAGGAAATTATACGCTTCACTTGCGTATTTTGTTAAAGGTTCCAGGGATATGTTTGATCATTTTGAAAAAAAAAAGCAAAAAAAAAATTGCCTGATGTTGATTACATGAAAAGCAGATATAGAAGAAGGCGTAACAATGATGATGAAAATAATACACGAAGTTATACAATCTATAGGCCTACAGTAAGTAATACGAACTGAAACTGTAGGCCTAGGCCTATCGTGTATAACAGGGGTCGGCAACCTTTTGCTAATAGTGTGCCAAACTAGGATTTCAGAATCATTGATTCAGCGTGCCAACAGCGTGAAAGTCAAACTGCTAAACTATATTATTTTTAAAAGACAATTTATTTAGTGCCTTATCAAGACCAAAAGAAAAGGTGCGTTATAGAGAAAATAATTAAAGCGTTTTATATTTAATACAAAAATTAACTTGTTTATTATTATCATTTGTTTTAAATCCATTGAATCATAACCAGGACAGAATTGTATACCTAACTTACAGATTAATGGTTAATGTTTCAACATTTTAATTTAGTTGTCATGATTTAATTCTAGCAATTGCTATAAATTATAGTTTGATTTCAGCTAACATAATTATATTGTTATTGATGGATACGTCGCAACTTCTCGTAAGGTCATTACTGCACTTAAGCGGAATAAATAGGTAGTAATCAAACAAACTGGGTTGTTAATGTAATGTTTAAAAATGTACATAGTTTATACATTCTTTCTTCATATAATATTTATATAATTTACAATTAGTATATGTTTTATTGTTTGATCATTTTAAAGTTATAAATTGTAAGCTATTTTTTTAAAGAAAAAAAAAAAAAAGAAACATATTAGAAATGTTAACGCAAAGAAAACGTGTTAATGATCTCCCTTGAATTACATTCTCCAAATATGATGCTAGTGATGCTTTTAATTTTATTGTAACTAGTGTTACGTATAAATTATTATTTATTTATAAAAATTCATCATTATGCTCTTTTTTCAACGTATAATTAGATGTATAAAATTTACGTTGTAAATAAACATTTTCTGCATTAATAAAGTTAGTTTAAGTTAAAGAGTTTATTTTTTTAAACATGAATAATAACAACAATTATATAATATAATGCTAGTATATAATAAAACAAATAATTATATTTATGCTTAATTAAGAGAGATGAGCACCCCAGATCGCACAACACGTCGTATCGATTGCGAAAAATCTTCTTGGAGGTCTTTCGAGTGCCACTGTAAATCGTTATGCGTGCCAAGTCTGGCATGCGTGCCTTAGGTTACCGATCCCTGGTGTATGAGACGGAATTTAACTTTTAAAATAACACAGTCGTCCTTCGTCCATTCGCGCTTCGACTTTTGCAGCTTCAGTTCGCGTTTCTGTGTATGATAATAGTAATAGCACCTAATAGCCTATATTAGAAATATCTTAGCCTATATGACTTTTGTTCTACTTTAAAAAAATATATAAGTATAAGCTTATATTGGCTAATACGGGTGTAATGGTTAGTAAATGTCTAGATGGGTTCTAGTTCTAATAATGTTAAAAACCCGTCTGCCCATTCACACTGCCATCAACAGTTGTTCTGTTTTTTTTTAATGCTATAACTATGAAAATGTACGATTTATATAAAAAAAATCCTACTTCGTGAGGGTTAACCTCGATAAATGAGGGGCGACGGTAGGCCTATAGTGTATATTATAGTTTTACAAGTGTGTCTATTAACACTAGGCCTTTATCACAAGCAGAGCCGTGTTGTTATATATATATATATATATATATATATATATATATATATATATATATATATATATATATATATATATATATATATATATATATATATATATATATTATATAAGCTTATATATATATATATATATATATATATATTATGATTCAGATCAGGCGACCCTGTAAAGGCTGTATAACAGTAGGCCTAAGCCTAATCAGCGAAATCTAAATACAATTTGAATTTTCTGGGGCGACATTTCGAAGATTTGTATCATACGGAGTTAATTAATCTACCGCTCGGTCCCGATCATAAAAATTTCAAGGGTGACCAGATCGAAGTTAGCGACATGTTTTTTTTTTTATGATCACCGTCGCTGTTAATTCCAATTAAATTAAATTTTTCAGTAATTACACTTTTATGAACCCGCATGTATAGGCCTAAGCTTGGTGGAGATACATAAACAGCCTTGTGGAATAAAAATATTAAAATCAAACAAAATTGAAAAAAAATATTTTAATCTTTGTTTTTCTTTTCTCTGTCATTTTGATAGGCCTATACGGCAGTGGTCGTTTTACAGATAAAAATAATAGAGGGGGGAAATATTGTTATTGGTTTGGTTCATAACTAGACTACATTGATAATTAAATAATTGAAAAAGTAAAGTTACTTCATGTGGCTGTACATTTTAAAGTGGGACCTAAATCTAGACTCTATTACTATATTATTATAGTTTACAAAGCAAATATTGGGTGTTCGTATGAGAGCGTCCTTTTGAAGTCGCCATTTATCTTTTATATTTTCATCACAGTTTGTATGTTGTGCGTAGGTTGCAAACATTTATTTAAAAATAAAAACAGCAGGCAATTGAACTGTGTGGGACCCGTCATTAAAGAAAACATAAAAAAAAATTAGAACAAATTCAAAAAAGAGCCACAAGGTTCATAACTAGTGAACATTCCTAATTAACAAGAGTAACACCATTAGTCAAATCACTAAACCTAGAAACACTAGAGGACAGAAAGGCAAAGAGTAAAGTAGTAATAATATTACAACCCAATAAAAACCTATTGCTAAGCTCAGATAAACATAAAAACAAAAACACTTTCCTTGTCCCTTATGCGAGAACAAATGCTTATAAGTAGGCCTACTCTTTCTTCCTGAACAAAACAGGAAAATCAGTAACTTAACAACATTTAAAACATTAATAAAAATGCAAGACTAGACTCGGACCAATGATGAGCGTAGGACGCAATAATCTTCTTTATAAAAGGAGTGTCTGTAATGCATAAGATAAGATAAATCCAACAGATTAAGCCTTATAGAGCCAACATGACAATGATATAGTTAAATAAAAGTACCGTAAGTATGTTTCGCTTTTGTCCCGATCTTCAAACGGTCTACAAGACTAGGCTCTATAGCAAACAAGCAAAACAAACTTAATAAAATTTTATTATAACTTATAACATAGATAGGTATAGATGAGAATTCGCAGATCCGAGAGTAAAGTTTATTCATTTCTTTCCCTTTGCCTGTATCCAGAACACTTTTACTTTCTGCCTCATAACTAGGGCTCACGATTTACTGCGCCACTCGACGCCATTGTCTGTTATAGGTAAACTTAAAAGCAACGCCGTAATCGTTGGTAGGATACATTTATCAATTATTGCAGAAAGTATTCAACTAGAGAGCATAGGTTCTCAACGGGGGCGTTATCGCCCCCCCCCCCGGGAGGGGGCTGTTTGGGGGGGGGGGGGAGAGGCGATGACGTTCCAGGGGGAGATTGGGAGGCGGTAAATGGCAAGTGGGCGGTACAAACGTACCTGATATAATTTGAAACCCTCAGCTTTTTGACTCGATTAGTTTTTGGATGAAACGTGATGTAAACGCAAGTGCTGCTAAATATCTGATATCCCTCTACAGTATTATTATACTAAAGGAAAAAGGAATCGCAAAGACTTTTCCAAGAAGTAGGGGTCAGTAATAGACAAGTATGGTGTGCGGCCGGCTGGTGCTGTGGTTAGTTCACCGGACTGTCAACCGATACGTCGCGGGTTCTATCCCTACCACTGACCGATCCCTGTACTCAATTAAACGTAAGCTAAAAATAAAGCTTGATCGACTGGTAGCGTGTACTCATCCAGTTAATAAATAGAATATTGTGAAGTCCTTAGGTGCTAATATTAATATTTTGATCTCAGTTTTACTTTTTTTTTTTTTTTTTTTTAAATTTCCGGAGTTTGATCTCCTTGCCCCTCTTTTGGGCCTAATAGGCATCGTATAGTTTTTGAGAGCCGTAGCTCGGGGGGTGGGGTAACTCAGACCTCCTACACAGTTGTGAAAAATCTAACCGCACAAGGCGGAGAAGATCTACACATTGTGTGAGGAAGCCAGAGTGATAGAACTTAGCCAAAAGGTGTACTTCAAATGCGTTTGAACTTTACAGTATCTGTCTAGACTATTGTTTAGAGCATAGGTTCTCAACGGGGGCAATATCGCCCCCCAGGGGGCGATGAGAAGCTTTAGGGGGGCGATAACATTCCCGGGGGCGATTGGGGGGCGATGAAGGGCAAATGGGCGGTACAAACGTACCTGCTATATTTCAACACCTCAGCTATTTGAATCGATTAGTTTTTGGATGAAATATGATGTAAACGCAAGTGCTACTAAATATCTGATATCCCCCAACAGTAGGATATTATTGAACAAATAAGAATCGCAATGACTTTTCGATGAAGTAGGGGTTAGTATTTGGCAAATATGGTATGCGGCCGTCTCGTCTAATGGTTGATTCACCGGACTGTCGCCTTAACATCTGCTAATATTAATCTTTTGATCTGTTTGTATTACCGAGATGTCCTTTAATGCGTTTGAATCGTTTGTATAGAGGTAACCACAATTGCTGCGCGGTATAGATATGTAGTAATCATACAAACTGAGTAGTTATTGTGATGCTTCAAAATATTCATATACATTTTTTAGTCATACAATATTTATAAAATTTTCAAATAATTTTTTTACAGTTCTATCATATCATTTCAAAGTTATAAATGCAAGCCATTTATTTTTTTATAAAAGAAAAAAAAATTGAAATATTACCTCAAATGAAACGGGTTAATTATCTCCCTTTAATTAACAAATGTTTCCGCTAAAATGAAATTGGGGGGGGGGGGGCAGTGAGCGGAAAAAAAATGTAAAAGGGGGCGGTGAGCCAAAAAAGGTTGAGAACCTATGGTTTAGAGGAATAGATACGTATTAATCATACAAACTAGATAGTTAATGTAATATTTGAAAATATACATATAAATTCTTTAGTCATGTAATATTTATATCGTTTTACAATACTTTTTACAGTTTTATCATTTTAAAGTTTTAAATTGTAAGCCATTTCTTTTAATCAAAGAAAAAAAAACATTAGAAAAATTAGCTCAAATGAAACAGGTTAATTATCTCCCTTTAATTAAAAAAATGTTTCTACATTTGATTCAACAGTGATGCCGAACATGTTCTGCTTTGTAATATAAAAAATATTACTAACTGACTAATTATTATTTCTTTATATAAATCCAACATTATGGTATTCATAACAATATTTAATTATTAGAGGATTAAAATAATTTACGTTAAACAGTTGTAAATAAACTATCCATGCATTAATTGTTTGTCAATTTAAGGAGTTTATATTTTAAACATTAATAATTAAAGAAATTACATTAAATAAGCTCTTATATTTCTAAATTAATAATACAAATAAATGTGTTTATGTTTAGGCCTAATTAAAAAAAATGAGCATAAAAACTCGTTTAAATGTAATTAGTCTGTATCAATTAATGAGCGGTCAAGTGTAGGTGACCTCTTTGTATGCTTAAAATAGTTTGCTTTGATGTGCGATAAAAATCTGTTCAGAGGTTTAAGTCGAACCAACAGCTGAAAGTAAAGGAGCGAATGCCAATCAGTTGAGAATAGTAGATGACTTTCCTAAGCAGCTTCCTTCTAGATTTTTCCGCAAATGGGCACATTTGGATGTCCATTTTTTAAATGTTTAAAATTCAACTTGCTCCATTTTAAAATCGCCAATATTCCTCCACTTAAAAAAAATATATCTACATCTCTAAGAAGGTTTTAGTAATATCAAACCAGTTAGGCTTGGTGTGGTATAAAAAAAAATGAGTCCAATAATTTGAAAGTTTTGCCTTTGATTATAAAACTCCGCTTTGAGTGCTTAGATGTACTTCTGAAAAAGCCCAACAATCTATCTCAATATACTCTTTAACATATGGATGTTGTTATGGACGTCTCTATGATGACTATTATTAAGACTCGTTAAATCGGATTCAATGCATATAGCTGTATCTTTATTAGAAGTCTCTAGATTCTGCTAATCTGTAGCCCAAGCTAGGGGTTCCTTGACTGACAGGTCTATGCAGTAATGTAGTTATATTCGTGATAATTATCTTCAACACCTTTCTCAACAATGATAGATCAAATAACTCCAGTTGTTGAATAAACAATTTTATTTAAATTGTAGACTCAATATAAACGATCAATAAATGCATCAACGGATGGCAACATAAGTATCAATAAAATGACATGAAATATACAAAAGTCGATATAGCGACTTCACTCTACAAACTTTCGAACTGAACTAACTTTAAGGAGGTGGGGACTTTACAAAGAAAACTATCATCGAAGATTCTACAGGGTCTTAATACGCATTTTAACCTCTTTCTCTATAAAATCCAGAATTATCCTCCAATTTCCACGGGGTTGGACGAATTATTTTATTTAAACTGCCCTCAGGGCACAAAGGTCAAACCTTGGTCGCTTTGGACTCTGATACGCACTTGTTAAGAGGTCAATGCCTTACTACGTCATTCATTTATGACCGATATTCGTAACAATGTACATGTAGTTAAATGTTTTGAAATTGTTTTTAGGGCATAATATGTCCAGTTTCAATGCAAATCCTTTCCAGTGGTCCTTGTAAATGCAAATGTTCAACTCACTGAAATGTGTCAGAAACATCGGCATCAACAGTCAGTTTTCCTAATTCAGAACCGGAAAATGTTGCTGTTGTTTTTATCAATAAAAAAAACACCTCTTGGAGGTCTGTCACGTGCCATTGAAAATTGCTCTACATGCCAAGTTTGGCACGCGCTTCTTTGATTGCTGACCCCTGATTTAGAGTACAATGTGAGTTTACCTAAAGACATCCCAATTTTCTTTATAACTGGATGAGTCCACGCTACACTACCAGACAATCAAGCTTTACTTTTAGCTTACGTTTATTAAATTAAAAAAAAAAGAAAGAATAAATGTTCCCATTTCGAAAACATAAATAAATATAAAAATCTAGTAGACTAATTGTACTAGAAGACATTTTAGTGTAAAAGAAATTCCTCCAGCGGCGATGGTATGGCGTATCGTGGATTGATGTTGAAGTTAAAAAAAAAGTAGTCTGTTCCAGATGTATTGGCTGTCTATTGTGTGACAACATTTAGTTACTAAAAGTCTTGGTGATTCTCTGCATCGTTCGCTAAAACATTACATTGATAACTTAAATTAATGTATTATTATTATTATTATTAATATCTTTACTACTATTATTGTCTCGATATAATTTTATATTGTTTATTGGTTGTCAATGTTATTATTTTCTTGTTATATCTTTGGCTATACCTTTATTGTACTTATATAGGCTACTATGTGGCAAATAAAATATTGTTCATTGACGAGGACTACAAGCGATGGCTACTGTACACAGAGGTGCGTTGGTTAGCAGAAGATGACTTTTTAAATATAGGTTTAATGTATGAGACTTGGATTCGGTGTTCAACTTTTTGAAAAGCAAATGCGATTCTTTGGGAGAAAATCAATCAGTTTCTCTAGGTCTGTGAGTTTTGGCAACAAGTTTAGTATTGCATTCTTATCTCCCTCTTTTGTGTAAAGTGGAGATTATGCTAATACCATTTGGTTGTCAAAAAGAAAAACAAGATGAAAATAGATCAGATGCAACGCGTGGAGACCTAAGGCTTTTGCAACCAAATTTGAAACAAATATAGACAAACTACTAGCAACATACCCGGCAAACGATTCACATTAATATTGATTTTTTAAAGCCTCTTGTTTGGGTAATTTTTTTATCTAATTAATTCTTACAACATGTTTCCTTTTCAATTTTTTTTTAAATATAGTGAATAAGCAAGGTCATGCTCAAAATAATTTTAAGCCAACTCAGACCTTATGCTGAAAGAATCATTGCGGAAGAGCAGGCAGGCTTCAAGCAGGAACGTAGTACCACAGAGCAGATCTTTAACCTGTAAATACTCTGTGAGAGGCACGCGCAACATCAACAACACTTGTACCATATATTTGTTGATTTTAAAAAGGCATTCGACCGGGTCTGGCACGCTGCCCTATGGGCAACCATGAAACATTACAACATTAATGACAACCTGACAATGCTGATACGTAGCCTCTATGACAGGGCCACCAGTGCAGTCTTTTTCAGCAACAACATTGGAGATTGGTTTAGGACGACCGTCGGAGTACGACAAGGATGCTTGCTTTTACCAACACTGTTCAACATCTTCCTGGAGAGAATCATGTCAGATGCACTAGAGGATCATGAAGGGACAATCAGCATAAATGGCATAAGGATCACCAACCTTCAATTCGCAGATGATATAGATGGACTCGCCGGGAGTGAGGAAGAATTAGCCAATCTAGTGGAGCGACTGGACAAAACTTCCGCGTCCTATGGCATGCAAATCAGTGCCGAAAAAACTAAATTAATGACTAGTAACACCAGCGGCATCACCACGCAGATCAAGATTGGTGGGCAGAGTTTGGAAACAGCAGCTTCAAGTACCTAGGAGCTATTGTATCCGAAGAGGGCTCCAAACCAGAAGTAATGTCCAGGATTGCCCAGACAACAGCATCACTGAAGAGGCTCAAGACAATATGGAAAGACAGGAACTTAGCCCTCAGCACCAAAATCAGGCTGATGCGCTCATTGGTCCTCTCCATTTTCTTATATGCTTGCGAGTCATGGACACTAACAGCGGAGCCGGAAAATAAGATAAACGCCATGGAAATGAGATGCTTCAGGACCCTGCTCGGTATCTGTTACAAAGACCATATCTCCAACGAACAGATAAGAAAAAGAATACAACAGGAAATTGGAAAGTATAAAGACCTGCTAGCCACAGCCAAGAAAAGAAAACTGGAATGGTATGGCCACGTCACCAGAACCAACGAGCTTGCAAAGACCATCCTGCAGGGTACCACCAGAGGAAGCAGAAAAAGAGGAAGACCAAAGAAACGTTGGGAAGATAATATTAATATCGGGGAATGGACAGGTACAAAACTGTGCGAGGCAATGAGAACGGCTGAGAGACGGGAGGAATGGAGGAGGCTGGTTTACATTTCATCTGTGGCGCCCCAACGGTCTAACAGACTACGGGATATGTAGGATGTAGGTAGGGTAGGAATAAGAGAGACACGTAAATTCCCGATTTTTTTTATTCGGCTTAAAGACTAGATTTGTTTTTTTTCATTTGTTCACAATATTTTGTTTTAAAATTGTCGTCATGTTGTTTAAAAAATGTTTTTATAGTCGACTGTACAAAAATAGAATTGAATAAGGGAACAAAACTATATCACACTATCACAGCTTTAGAATAGCCTACTGAATTAGCTTTTGTAAGCCTGATATTCATTATAGATTAAAAAAATGTTTCAGTATATTCTGAAACACAAACCAGCTGCTACGTCAGCTTATATTATATAAGCCTCCTTTTATATATAGAGCTTATACTTAATTGCTTGCTGTAGGCTATTTGCCATGTTTGAAAAATGTCAAAAGCATGCTATAGCCCCGGCAGGTTGTGAGATAAAACATGCATGATCACAAGGCTCTCGACTTTGACAAGGTGGGGATTAATTGAACCGCATTCTTTGTGGACTAGCCTATGACGTCAGAGATGTCTAGAAGGGAGAGCCTTCAACTTTATTTGACCTCGTCGTAAAGTGTGTGTTCGTTTGTGTGTGTGTGTGTGTGTGGTTAGCCCTCGTGTGGCGTATGAGCAGGCGCTGTGTTTGTAGATTTAGAACAAGGGGAGCTGAATGTATTAGGAGGGAGTAGTGGGGGGGGGGGGGGAGGCTAGAGACGTGATTGGATAAATGAAGCTCCGAGCTATGTAGACGGGAGCGGACGTCTAGATGACCGACGGACGGTCGATCCGACAGTAAGTAGACGAGACATGAAGTTAATTTGGGAGTTGCTGGGTTTAGACTTGACCAAGGGTAAAAAAAAACAACGGTGGGTGGCAAAGGTCGGCCTCAATATATGACAAGGATAAAAATGGCATTACAAAAAGGCATCAGTAAAAAAAAACAACGTATACAAATTACTATTGGACTATAGGGGCAGACATAGGCCTACGCAAAATTAACATGAGAGCCGAATTCTGGATTTATATTATAATAAAGAGGCGCACAAAAACAACCTACAGGCATTTGTGACAACATAAGGCAACAGGTCTTCGTATAAATAAAGTCTACCCGGTTTTTGATTCTATAAAGAGTCTCACAATTTTAAAATAGAAGGAAAAAGTAAAGAATGCCTGCACTTTAAAATAGAACTCAATATTTATTCTATAAAAAAAAAATCTAAATAATAACTATGTAGGCATACAATGTACATATTTCATCATTATTCATTTTTGATCTTCCTGAAGTGCGATGGTAAAGAAAAACACTAAATCTCCAAACTTTCATCGGCCAGTATAAGTATAAGTAACAAGTTTTCCTTTCTGATCATGTTCATCCATGTGGTGAAACGGCCTGCACAATTTATTGTGGCCATGGCTAAAACGTGATTGTGTGGTCAGCACAATGCATGTCAAATACACAGCACAGATGAATTGACTCAGATACACCCACAGAATAAGTATAGAATATTTGAATTCTATTCTTTGGATACAGCCCCATAGGCCTACCCCCCTCATTTTAACGAAAATCTTATTTGTGTGACTAGTCTATAACAAGATGAACCGTTTGCTTTGATATTTCTGCTAGTCGATGACGAGAAAACTCCTGTTTTGGAAATTTCAAAACACAAACTGAATTATGGAGTTTCGGTTTAGTAATTTAGTAAATTATTTGACTCTGGTTTAAAAAAAAATATTACCTTTTGGAATATTTTTTTGTGTGGCTATTGTGTCTAACTAATAATAATATTAGTCTAGATTAATTGTTATGATGATTTTTGAATTGAATAAATAAGCTTAGTAAGTAGATCTATATATTTTGATTAATATCTAGGCCATCATTTTAAAATACAACCAGGTCATACTATTATTTGGGTCAAACATTCACCTCTACCACTCCCATCGCTTTCACCACTTATAACTCCTACGCCTCTGTTACAAAATGAATCTGAATCGCAGCTTCAGAAAATTTGCCCACCGCTGACCAAGAGCATAGTCCTAAATGTTCTGTTATTAAATATTAATTCTTTAAAAAAAAAATACCAGAAGTTTTTAAACAATTTTATTGGAGTAAGACCTCAACAAATATCTAAAATAAAAACCAAAAAGTGTAGGCCTAAATAAAAGGGGAGAGGGGGAGGTAGCAAAACCTTTTTCCATGCGCGCATCATCTTATCACCCGTTGAGCTGTTATGCCATATTTAATCTGTTACATTACAGATAAAAGATTATTGAATGAGAAGCAGTTGGAAATTCTGCATGTGGTATATGACCTTCTTAGCTTTTCCTTACCCCCCGCATGACCCTTTTTTTTTTTACTTCTAACTCGTGACCCACTTTCAGTTTTATTACCTAGATCTAGACTATATATCTAGCCTATAAGTAGATCTATAACAAATAAGTTTCTACTAGAGTCTAGTGACGTCTACGCCTGAAGGCTGAACTACTTAAATATCCAGCTTTAAACAAAATCAGAAAATGTCAGCTCGGGGCGATATATAGATCTATGGTTGTAGGCTTACCATCACATTGCGTTCATCTAAAATAGATTTTGAAAATAAAATTCGTTTTTGCCTATGTGGCCCGGTACCGGTACCGCACAGAATATAATATAATATAGGCCTACACTTTTTCTATTCAATGCGGCATCGGGTCGCGACCCGCCATGTTAGGAAACTCTAATCTACTTCTTCTCAAGAGTAGGAGTAATAAAACGTCCATCGCTTATAGAGCTCATGTATGAATAAGTATGTTGAACTACCCGGTAATGAACTACTTTATGGATATCCACCTTCCCTTTCTGGCAGGGTTAGGCCTGGTATTGTAGTCCTCACAGAATATAAATATATAGGCCTATTTATTATGTGGTCGACCCTACTAATGCAAGGATACGCCTGGTATTGTGGGCCCTACTTTAATTTCCTTACTTATTTCGTACAGGGATTTTATAACACTGATCCGGATCTTAATACAAGATTAGATCTAACCAAGTCACTATTGTGTTTATATTGAAAACAATGCTTCACAGATAACAAATATGAAATTGACATTGCATGGACAGTATTTTTATGCTTTCAATTTCAATATGGCGTGTGCAGTTCGAAATTATTGATATAAATATAAAAAATACATTAAAAGTGATAAAATTACAACTTGACACTTCCTTGAAACAGAAACTGCCCACTTCTTGTTCAGGTATGATGAAAGGTGGATACATGCCATATATATAATTTTGGCATCCGGGCATGGAATGGGTTGCCTGAACAAACAAGTAACTTAACATCATTTGAAACACTAATAAAAATGCAAGTCTAAACTCGGACACACCGATAGAAGAAGCGTCTGTAATAGGCCTATATAAGATAATATTTAGAAGAGATAAAATAAAAAGGTTTGAATGATTAGAAAATAAAAAAAACAAATATTGAATATAAATAAATGAGAACCCCAATGAATATATTATTTTTAAAAAAGCTTTATTGGCATGGATGAAAGAAAGACTGCAAGAAGACCAAAGTTTGTTTTTATCAAGAAAACAAAATAAAGACAAAAAAAACTAAAGCACATTTTATAAACAAAACAATTTTTTGTTATATCCATTGCTTACATGTCAACAAAATACATCAACACGGAAATTATGCTTCAAGTTATATTACAAGCTGATGAGTTAGTCCCACTAGGGAACTGTTGTGGCTGTTGGTTTTACAAGATAAAGTTCAATGAACTTATTACATTGTTAGGGATATATATATGGGTAAGTGTGTGTGTGATGATGATTTTGGTTGTATAAAAGAACACCTTATAAAGTATCACTAAACAATTCTTTTTATTATTTTCTTTTAAGTTATGAAAAAAATAGAATGGATTTCAACAAAATGATGATAAGTATGTGTGTGTTGGTCAATTAGTTGTAAAAATATATATAATGAGTTGGCCTGTGTAGGAAGCAATATGGCAGTAGTAATTTGTAGTTTATGTTAAACAACAATAGCAGACTCCTTAATAAATAAAAAAATAGTTTGAAAAATGACACTGAAAATCTGAGTCAATGTTATGTAGTGAAATGTTCACAAACTAAACATTAATTTATAATAAATACAAATATTTTTTTGTTTTTTTTTGTGTGTGAAAGTAGTTTATATTTTTAAATGTCTGACCTTGCTTTAATGTGAAGGTGAAATGATTACAATGTGTCAAGAACAATTACTTCTTGTGGTAAAAAGCTTCAAACACTTCAATGTTTGGCTGTTAAGTGAGTTCAATTTGTAAAACTGTGCACTAACTAACGAATAATATGACAATTAATGAGTCACCAACTCAGGGTTATGCTTTGTATTGTATCTTCTAGTGACAACAATGTATAAATAGACTGGTACATCAATAGGCAAAAAACAACATAGTCATCAGATGATGTATATATTCTATTTGTATGAAGCTATTATTGTTCATTAACATTTGTTCATTTCTTTTTCCTTACAAAAAAGTATAGCAAAATTTGTGGACAAATAAAATAGTAATTTCCTTGTTGTTCTCTCATGAATAATGCACTCAATGATATTAGTATTAGCTAAAACATGAGTCCAATTTCAAAAATAGAATAGAGTCACAGTTACTGACTCCAAAAGTAAAAAAAAAGGCAATTTTTTTCCTGTGCTACAAAACATGGAAGGTTTTAGTTTATTTTCTTATAGTTAAATAACTTTTTCTTTTAAAACTGGATATCCATTGTCACAGCAACGGGTTGTGCAGGTTTACATTGTCACAGCAATGGGTTGTGCAGGTTTACATTGGGGCAAGGGGTCCAACTGTCACTTTTTCATTTTAAGATTTATAATGGAAGGGTCCCACCATCTCTGCAGAAGTGCTCCCCTCCGCCCTGCCCTGAAAAACCTAAACACACCTCTGCACATAACTGATCACTATCTAACTGTCAAAGTTGTACACAAATTAATCTCTGATGAAAAATCTACAAGTCTCAGTTGATGATGAACTTTGCATTATATATATGATTTATCTACGGTATATACATTATATAATGCCACAACATTGAATGGAATCTGGTCACAAGTGTATGGTTAAGGATCTGCTCACAATATTATAGTTGTCTCTTATTATGAACTAGAAGGAACAGAATATATTCTTTGCTATTTGTAAGCTTACACAAAAAAACAACAACAACATTGAATAGAAAATAATAACAGGGTAGAGGAGCTGTGCATGTTCTAGACACAAGAAATTGTAGAGCCCTTTTATTTACTGATGACATTTTGATAAATCTTATTCCAACTAGGCAAGGACCAAACCTTTTTTTCCGTTAAATTAAAAAGAACAACAAAAAATATAATGTTATGTCAACATTTTTCTAAGCAGTTAACTTATAGAACACTGCTTTACCAGCATTGTGATCATTTTGGTCAGAAGGAATACTTTACTTACTAAACTATAGATATATAATGTTCACATTTACTTTATGTATTGTAGTTCACAACTTCGGCAAATAAAGTTACATTAACCCTTACAGTCCCGGGCGCGTATATAGCGGAACTGAAGGCAGCATAGATAGAAGTAGGTCGGTACGGGAAGGGTTAATATATAGGGTGGGAAAATAAATAGAAGTTGACAGTTGGCTAGAAACACCAATTGTACTTCTTCTAAATAGAAAACATGAAAATAAATTAAATCTGCTTATAGAAACAAAAACCTAAGACATTTGTGCTAGACACAAATTTCCTCAGATGCAGTAGCCACAGAAATGTGACCCATTGTTCTAAATAAAAGATACTTTAGTAAATAAGTAAGTTAGTATAATGTTCCATCTGACTAAATTAATCATAGAGCTGGTGAAGCAGCACTCACCAGTGGCCACTGCATACCAGGAGATTGTGTGGCCGGCACAATGGCCTGCCACCTTACTTTATCCCAACTACTGCTGGGTAGACTCAGGGGGGACCCTCCAGTCCTGGAAGCTAATCCTAGCCTTCACACGGATTCAAACCCAGAACCTCCGGTATACCAGCCGATTGCACTGCCGCTCGTCCACCATGCCCTATAAAAGGGAATCATTACTGTAATAATAATATGTGATCTTTTCATTTAAAAAAAAAAGAACAAAACAACAAAAGGTGAGTTGCTAAGTTAATTGAAGTTTCAGTAACTCAAACCTCTTCTTGCTTTCCATTGAGATAAGTTGATGACTGTGTTTGTAGGACCAGATGTACTTCATCAGAAGGCCATCATTACCCTAGACAATGTACACAATGTAAGTGAATGCCAATTACCTAGACAACTAATTGTAATAAAATGTTTGTTTTGTAATCCATAAAAATATTCTTTTATGAAAAAAAAAAATTTACATCTAGACAAACTTGAAATTTTTCATGCATAACACCAAAAAAATACCATTATTTTTCAACACATAATAAATACCATAATATATATATAGAGAGAAATTATGTATTAATGTCCATGATGCAGAATATTGTACACACTGTGTGTTGTGTGTGAGTACTGAAAGCATTAAAGTATGTACAGCTGTTCTAAATGCCAGGATTAAGGTGACAGTTTGCATAGAACAAAGGGAGATTGGACAAACTAGTACGGAAGCTGCCAGGGATTACTTGCAATACTTGCATAGCTGTCTTTTAATATTCAATATTTTTTTTTTTAAAGAGAAGACTTTGAGGTTTAAGACAAAAAAAACTTCAACCTTGCTTTAAAAAAGAAAAACAATGGAAGGCAAAAAATATTTTTTTTACTTAATTATGTAAACATTAGAATCTCCTCATTTTTTTCCAGAAAGATAAACAAGTCTTTATTGCTTTGTATGTTATAAGCAGGGATTGAGAGGAAAAAAAAGATTCGACTATTGAAAACTAATAGCAGCATAATTTGTCATAGTGCTGTAATACAGCTCTGGAGCCATACATACAGCTACGGAGCCATACATACAGCGCTGGAGATGTGATAAAGACACTTTATTATTAAGACACTTGATTTTAAAGTGGTACGTAAATAATGCAATCAGCGTAAACTCTGAACATCCCTGGACAGTGTGTAGGTCAAGGCTGGGTCAATATGGACGTTTCTGCACTCGTCGCTCATGGAGCGTCGGTGATGAGCAAACATTCTGGGGCTATTGAAAGATTTCAGGGCAAGGTCACTGAAGTCCCGAACCAGCTGGGGTGGCTCTGTGAACACCTCCTGAGATGGTGAGCAAATGTCACTGTCCTCACTCTTCACGGGTGATCTTTCATTGACGTAGTGGTCACTATCCCCGCTGTCATATGACAGGTCCAGAATGTCAGCCGAGGAGTTCGACCCAATGCTGCTGATGCTCAGCCTGTTCTTGGCTTCCTCCGACTGGGCCCGGCCATTTTTCAAAATGCTTTTCGGCCTCCGAACAACTTTAGGAACACTTTTGCTAATGGCACTCTCTGGTGATTCGTCCGTCGGCGAACCAGGTTTGTCTAAATTACACTGACTGGCGCCACAAGTCCAGGATGCTGTCACAGAAGATGCAGACAAAGACAGGCTGGCGGTTGGTGTGTTATCTACAACAGTAAGGCGGTGGTCTGTGGTGTCATGTGACAATGCCATGTGAGGGTCAGACTGATGAAGGTGAGGGATGGATGATAAAGGCATCGGGGGAGCCTCCTCCTGACGACGGCGTATGACAGGTGAAGAGATGCTCTGGGTGGGCTGGGGCAGTGCCCCTGCAAGTTCACTATTGGCACCATCTAACAAATGACTAGCTTTGTGTTTTGATGAAAAGATGCCATGAGCCTCTTCCCTGAAAGACGGCAGTCGCTTCGGTAAGTGGCCAGACTTGGGTATACTAAAGTTCTCTGACTTGGACAAAAGCTCTTCCTGCATTATGCAGCCGCTGTCTCCACCAGAAAACTTACCTTTCCTCTTCAATATACCTCTAGCAGGTTTCCTTTCTGAATCGAAAACTGAAGAGACGGATTTATCATTGGTGTCGGGGGTGCTCTCGTAGGTTTGGCACTTGGGGTTGGAGTTCTGGTTGATGCTGACAGGGTTATCAAAACCGTTGTCAGCATGAAGCAGTGCAGCCAAGGACTTGCTGCTGCACCCTTTCAAGATGTCAAAGAGTTCCGGTGAAAGCTTCATCAGGCCTGAGGCAATGTCCGCCACGTTCGCTTCGGGAAGGGCCTCGTCGTTAGCTTTATGTTCGCCGATCGGGGCCGGGCTGCTCGCCACAGAGGAAGAGACGCTGTTGCCCGCGCTGTCCAGGACCGTCATCCTCCTTGACCACCGTCCGGGCCTAAAGTCTAGCTCCAAATCCGAGTCAGACGATATGCTGCTCTGGTGTCTGTGGTGGATGATGACAGGTTGATCCCTTCGGGCCGTGCTTTTGCCGCCGGACGGGTCGTCCTCCGTGTTGTAGGGCACGTCGTTGGGCATGTGCGAGTGGCCGAAGTTGATCCACCAGTGGCGGAGGGCGTCGTCCATGGTAGCCCGGCGGCTGGGGGTGACGGTCAACATGTGGCGTATCAGACCAGCAGCATCTGAAACAAGTTAATATTTAATTAATAATCTATTCATAGTAAATAAAACATCTTACGCTACAGACTTCAATATAAAATATTACTGCGTTCTTCACTTCACCATGGTTTGAGTTTTAATCCGTCGTCTTGATAGGTGAAAGGTGGTCAATATTTCTACTAGATTTCTAGAAAAGTTAAAGGTACATAAACCCGTCGATGCTCTTTCTTTTTCGAAGCTTTCAATTTCCATCAATCTAAGTCCAGAAAAAACACTGCTAACCAATCAATGGGAGATATTTATATTTCCTCACAAGCAATAAAACGTACGCCTTGTAAGACTTACAAATATTCTAGAGTTACTTTTACTAAGATTAGACACCGAATATGTAAATCCACAAACAAGTTTCAGAGTCTGTAGGGAAATACGAAAGCGCGGATCCATGAACTCTTTTCTAAACGGTGATCTTTTGTTCATTGACTTCACTCAGGGTTTGCATGAAGATAACTTGGGGATCACCAATACTCTGACATTGATTTTTCTGTCGTTGACACGTGACCTCACAGACATAAATCACACAAATTAAAAGATTACTCCCAATCCGAATCTGATAAAAATTGGCGGTAAACTTGGCTTTGTGTGTGTGTGTGGAATTGAGGAGGGGAGAAATGTATCATACCAAAGTACAAAGTTTCGACTATATCAAATTAAATCAACAAATGTAGACTGTATATCAAATTAAATCAACAAATGTAGACTGTTTGCTAAACCTGTTCTTTAAATCGTAGGCATATTAATTTATTTAGTTTTTTGTTTTCATGAAAAAAAAGTTAAGAATTGGGTTCAGACTCTATAAACAGGTAGGCCTCGCATATGGCTATGACAGATTGTGTTCAAATTTTATATTTCATGGCGTACAAAGTAGTGGGGATGTGGGGGGGGGGGGGGAATGGAAAGCACAAGTCCAACACTCAAAAGACCATTCATCTAAAAGGCTTGCGAATTACCTTTTTCAGAAAATACGGGACACTTTCCCCATCCTTCCCTTCCCAGCACATGTGAAAGTTTGGTATAATAATATAATAATAATTTTATCCAATATGTTGTTTTACTTTATACCAGAAATACCGGATAGTCAGGTTCAAAACCTGGCAACCTTACAATCGAAACGTTTACGACAAACACATGTATGCATTTTGTTTATTAAAGTAGGCCAGTGAGGGGAGGGGATAACTAGGCCAACAACCCTAGATGGTCAATAAAATAAGCATAATAAAATGGTTGTATGTAGCTCATCGTATTGACAAAACCTTAAGCTCATTTCCAACATCTAGATAATAATCGATATGTTGTATGTATATTAGAAGTTGATTTCGAATAGAATCCATGATTACCATATTTTTTAACAATATAACGGTCTACGAACACGCCTATTATAGTCTAAACACAACTGAAATAATAACACTAGAAGTAGATAATCATTCCAAAAACATGCTCACGAATAAAAGACATACGGTATATCATGCGCACGAATGTCCCATGCGCACAACTCCAGCACTTTCTATGGCCAGGCGAGCGCGAGGGTATAATTTCAGTTTTCTTCTATTCAGAGGTCAAGGTGTCCGTGTTTGTATATATAGGTCAGTGTTTAACCACCAGTGCTGGGATTATGGTCTGCCAGATAGAGAGAGATACAGCCATCAATCATGTTGGTCATTTCACCCTTGACCCATTTCTCCTAACATGGAGAAAGTAAAAAAAAAAAACCACCAAACACGCAGACTCTGTTACGGCAAGGACATAAACGCGTGCGCCCCCCCCCTCCCCCCAGAAGACAACCGCACTTTCTTTGTCCTTCCCCATCATCCCATTTTCACCTCCATGTCTTTTTTTTTTTAAAGATTAACGCTCCCCGCCAAGTATACATTTTTCAAATGCAATATCTCCGCCCCATCCCCTACCCCTGCAGGCTCTCGGGGACCGGCGCCCTGACCTAATCCTTTGCATGTCCCGCAACGCAATCAATTCATCATCTTTCCTCATCGTGATAAATCGGTCTTTTAACCCCCCCCCCCATCTCCTCCTCTCTTCCAGACCAGCTACGACGGTTCTCATATCGTTAACAATTGACAACAAAAAAAAAAAGAAGAAGACCTTCCAGCTAAATAAAATGCAGACCTCGCGAGACGCTCAAGGAGAAATTTGAGTCCAGCAGTGAAAGTTTCCACAAATTATGTCCTCTCAACGGTTTTCTGATGACGGAAAGGGCGGAGATCAGAAAAGTTGAGTTTTATATTCGCACCCACATTAATGTGGCTACATTGGGTAAGTAACGTGATCTTTGAAATTTTGAGCAAAAAAAAAATCGAGAACACCCCCCTCCTACACACACACCCGTAGTAGGCTACCACCGAATGCATTGCAGTTGCGGACAAAGACGTTAATATTGTAGCGAGGAAGAAAAATGCCAAGGATGGCATAAAACAATATATATTGGCAAAAGGAGTATAATCAATGAAAATCTAGATAGAAACCTTCATTTAAAACAAACACAAAAATCAAAACGAAACAACTGCAGCCACTAAGTTGGATTGGTTGAGAAACGTCCAAGTTGGCGACAACATGGCGTAACGGGATAACAAAAAAAAAGCAAGTGGCCCAGGGGGAGAAGGGGGGGGGGCTTTCTTTGCCTCTATGGTTCAGGTAAAAGCATCAAACGACAAGGAGGATCGGGAGGGAGGGGAGGGGTCGGTGAAAGAAATGGGAAGACGGTGGGGGTTAAAATGGAAATGATGATTTAATCCCACCGCTTGCAGGTCACGTCATCCAATAAGCTATCAGTGCAGGACATCTTAGAGACTTCCAGCCCTCAACCTCCCCCTCGCCCAGAGGCTTTTTCTCCTCCTTTCGACTTCTCGTTGGCAATGAATAATTAATTATCTGCAGCAATGTATTCATTTAAATAAAAATGAAAGAGGATAAGAAGAAAAAGAAAACCCAGAAGCACAAACGTTGTCCAAAAGGAAAGACGATTGCAATACATTAGCATCCCGTTGTGTTTAGTATTTAGACATTAATTATAAAACAAACGAATCAACCCTCACACATTGGACACGGTGCAGACGAACACATTCAAACAACGACAAGCACCGCCATGATGATTTACAACAGGGACGTGCAGCAGTTATCGTCCCTGGGCCGAATAAAGCCAGCCATTTGAAGTATTTGATACAACAAGATGGGCCACAAAGTCTGAACATTTATTGACATGAATAAAAATGGAACCGCCATTAGAAACTTTGTGGGGGCGACACTGATATGGCTTGACGGGCCTTATCGTGGCCAACGCGTTGCCCTTAGTACGCCACTGATCTAGAATACTTTCGTCAACCGGTTATTTTTATAATTCTACTTCGTGTCCCACTTACTCACATAAACACGCCTATAAAAACATATTAAAGAACACCTTAGAGAATAGTGACACTTTATACTTGATGACTAAAATAGTGACACTTTCTCACAAAACGCCGCTTGGAGGGATAGATCTATATACCGTTTCAGATCTAGGTTTATAGCTAACAGATCACTGTAATCTGATGTAGCCACTTTTTTGTGTGTATGTGTAATTCGGTCATTTGTATGTGTGGAAAAATTGTCACTAAAATCCCCCCCCCCCCCCCAGATCCTAACCTTAACCCAGAAATAAAATCTCCCCACCCTCCCCCAAAACAAAGCCATGGTGAATTGTTCAGCATTGGAACTGAACAAAGATATGATAAAAGAAAAAAAATCTCAGAAGAAAACTGATACAAACTTCAAACGTTGCAAGTGTTTGTTCATAATATACCTGCCCCCTCCTTATTATTTTACTATTTCTTCAAATAACGAACACACAGACAAAATGTCAAAATTAATAGTTATAGTTATATTATCTTTTTTTTTGTTTTGTAATCATATTTTAATCGTATGAATCAAAGTTTAGTGACATCATAGGCTGAGACAAGTGTCATTATCCTCTATGTTCGGAGAGAGAAAAAAATCACAAGATATTTGATCACTAGGTCAAATTGCCAACGTTTCATTTTATCGATTAGCTTAAAGGTGTAGAGTGTAGAGACTGATGGTGGAGGCTTGAGTCCTGGAGGGAGGGGGGCTTCTCTACAGGACATTCTGCATTCGAATAAAAGGGATCTTTCCAGTGGCCTACCCTTCTTCTATTACATTCCCCCCCCCCCCCCCCATCTGCTCCGATTCTAAATTTCAAACGATCATGTCAGTTAACTAATCCAAGACGGTTTGTGACCTTATAACACCAAGACAGGCAATAAAAAACTTCTAATCGTTCTCCTTTTTCACTCTCTCACTCGCCCCCCCCCCCCCTCTATCTAGTCTCTCATCATTAAACACAAAATGCATAGTTAGATATAATATATATGTATATTTTCCGTCCCCCCCCCCCCCCCCATGTGCGTTTATAATAATATATTCACCGGGGGAAATCGAAAGATCCCATTTATTATCAAAATTCAAAAGTTTCGTTAAACACATTCACCTTGAATTATGTAAAAGGGTGCCCCTGAATTATGTGGTTCGGGGTGGGGTGGTGGGGCTGAGGGCACATGTTACTTTAAGTATAGTTATGGGTTTATTTGTCTGTCTGTGTGTGTGTGTGTTTGTAATTGAGTGTCTCTGTATGTCACGTGACGTGGGATGTACGATGTGGGATGTTTTGCCAACATTTTTTTTATTACAGTTCCATTACCCAATTTAATGAAACGTAGATTTTGTGCTGCTGTCAAGAAAAGATAATTAAGCAAGTTGCAAGTAATGGATCGAAAAAAAAAGAATTTTGGTAAATAAAACTGAGCCAAACATAGTCAAACTGCTGGCAACATACCAGGCACATTCTTCACTTTAATATTGATATTTTTTTTAAACCTTTTGTTCAGTGTAGTATTTATTTTTTTAAAACAAAAATTAAACCAAATTAATTCATTTCAGCTCTATTTAGGATCATACAAAAAGCACACAAATCTAGTCGGCCCATACAGATTTCATGCAGCAAATTTGTCTCATTTAGTTAATTCCGTATCGGGGAGGGGGGGGGCGGTGAGCGATTAAAAAAAAAAGAAAAAAAAAGGGGGCGGTGAGCCAAAAAAGCTTGATAACTTATGGTCACCATTATTCATATACTGTTGAGTGTTTTGTCGTATCTTGGCGTTACAATCAATGATAAGCTGTCTTGGTCTGACCACTGACAAAGCCTCTAAGAAAATCCACCTAAGACTTTTGTGTCTTAATAGAGTAAAGATATTTCACATAGATAAGATAATCGTGAATCTCTTTTACTCGGCGACCGTTGGTAGCATCGTCACCTTCTGGTATGGCAATGCCACTATATTGAACAAACACCGCATAGGCCGCCTAATAAACACAACTTCTCGTACAACACAGACACAACGACCAGCTCTAGGAGATCTGTTACATTCAAGGTGCTTGTCTATGATGATGAAATTGACCACAGGGTCGAAAAGGAATACTATTTCAGTAGTGGAGAGGGCAGGGCAATCAACCAGGTCACAGCCAGCCATGTTAGGCCATGTATATAGTCAATATAGTCCACACTATTGGACAAAGAAAACCCGGTAAGGACTGCTGGGCAATATCCTAAGTCCGCTGAGGGCATCACCACAAGTCCTTGCTACGTCACCGTCCCTGAGATTGGGAGGAGGGGTTGGTGGAGGAGGGGGGGGAGGGTAACGGACCATGTTTGCATTTAGATTTTGAAGACAATTACAATAACAAACAAACCAACAAGCGACCCGCTCCAGCTATCAGAAATAATTCAGCTTCCTCGCTGTAACATGGCAATAAACAGTTCATATGCGGGACTTCACACACACGGATACACACATACAAACATACGGACAGACACATACATAACACACACATACACGCGCAGACAAAAAAAAAATTGAGCCACACCGTCGACCTTTGAGATAAGCCCGGACTGAAATAACAGCTGAGGGGGGGCGGGACTGGAGGGGAGGGGAGGGGGCAGACACAAAGGACAGGAAACGAACATCCGGTTTTGTGGCCAACCAACGAAAAAAAACAACGGAGAAACTAAAAACACAGGGCGCAGGGAAGTGGGGGAGGGGCAGGGAAGTGGGGGAGGGGCAGGGAAGTGGGGGAGGGGCAGGGAAGTGGGGGAGGGGCAGGGAAGTGGGGGAGGGGCAGGGAGTGACGGGGGGGGGGGGGGAGTGTTCTGTCTCCATGTTGCTATTGGCAAGCAAGTGCTACTGCCCAGTAATACCAAGGTAAATATCTACGCTTGTAAAACGAATTCACACTCTGATGGCTAACAAAAACAAAACGCACACACACACACACAAACCCTGACCTATTCAAATAATTTGGTAATTGCCCATTTATTCCTCTTAAATTTAAAGGGTCAGTCATTATCTTAGTACAGGGCGGGGGAGAAATGGAAGGCCTGCCCCCTTTGTGGGGGGAGGGGTTAGGGGCCCGGAGGAAAAAGGCCCGGTGTAAAATAATCTTTAAAAAAAAAAGTTAGAGAGAAAGACCAATTACAAAATGTAAAGACTGAAACTATCAAGTCGACACAATGAATGGAGCGGTGGTCAAACATTGAAGGTTCAAGACCTTTTTCAATTGGTCCTCCAGTAATCTAGTACTACATGGAGCCGGTTTTGTTTGTTCTATAAACCCGTTCTTTAATGAAAGGCCTTTGGACTCTCCAAATTCCAAATACCTCTATATGGCTCCCGGCTTAGACACACACACACTAAACTCCCCCATCCCTACACTTTTTTTAAAAACTATACGGCGAAATGGAGAGTGACAAAAAGGGGGAGGGGGCGTCTTTTTGTTCATCTTGTAAAACAAGGGAATGCTGGGAGGCGTTATTCGTCAGATCCGCCGTATAATCACTCCGGTAAAACAATACATGTACTAGAAAAATGTAACTTTTCCTCCTTCCCCTACCGGCATTTTCAAAAATAAAAAAACATGTTGCTCACTCATGGAATAAATATTTGTGATGATACTTATGAATGTATGGTTGGCAAATATATTAAGACCCGCGCCATTATATCCTGGTCCGCAATAGGCCTACAGATGTATAGGCCTATAGTTATCCCAGATATGGGCACTGAAGATGGACATACTAACAGTGACACTGTGTGGGCAGGATATATTATATACAATGCAAATACATTGAGTGGTTCTAAACTAGAACACCAAGATAAAAGATGTCTTGGTGGAGATGTCTTTATGACAAAAACCACGATGATCATAGATTAAAAAATGAAGCAAACAAAATTAAAAGAAACATGATGTGATTGGCTAAAACATCAGTTTAATGCTGCAGTGATTGGCTAAACCTTAATAATTAATGCTGCAACGATTGGCTAATTTTTAATTAAGGCTGTCGTGATTGGCCAAACCGTAAGTAATACTCATGTGATTGGCTACAATTTAATTGTGCCTGACATGATTGGCTGAAACTCACCTGACGGTTTAGACTGTTGGGCGTAGTCCCCCTCTGAAATCTGGCGCTTCAGTGTGACCAAGTCGTTGGACTCAAAAGGCATGGCGCCATACACAAGGGTGTAGAGAATGACCCCAAGTGACCAGACGTCAACCTACGCACACACAGAGAAAGGTAAAACAAAAGACGATATTAGAAAACTAAATTGACTAAAATAGAATATGTATAATGATTAAAATCACTTGAAAAAAAAAGCAGTCATTAGTACATTGGTTAAAATCAAAGGGTTGGGGCTCGTGATCGGAACGCAATACCAGCCCCCCCCCCCCCCCCAATATCATAATGTCCAACGTTACCTTGAACTAAGTGATATACATGTTTACAAATGACAAAACTTCGACTCAAGGGCAAATAGCCTACATTAAAAGACCATTTTTTTTTTTTACAATCACCTTCGTAAATTTGAAAACTTTTTATGTCCGAAGTAAGCTGGGAGTACTTTAGACTCGGACAAATTGTTAAAGCCCCCCCCCCCCTTATCCCCCACACACCTTCTAATACATGCATCGGCCGCCAGTTCAGAAGTATTTTGATTACAGAGGACAAATGATGGCACTTTTAAGACGGAGTGAAAAGTTGGCATGTGACTGTTTGGGGCAATGGGCAGTTGAAAGTAGACACAAGGGCATTAACAAATATTCGTGTGAGCGTAACGTGGGGGGGGGGGGGGGGGGGAAATCGTTGGGTTTGATTTCATCCACTATGATTACATCTCCACGCACTGCTCCACATCACCGAGTTAGAAACACGCCACCCATGAGAACGCGCACTGCTTCCTCCCGAGCCCAGCTATGACACAGAAAACTCTTTAACTAGGTCAGAAAACGATATTTTATAAAAGTAATTTAACACAGGGCTACCTCGACATTTCGATAGACAAAAAAAAAAAAATCTTATGTTTGATGTTTGGGCAGGACGTTATCTTTTCTCTGTAATTTCTGGTACCGGCGCCAGCGGTTTTCATTTGTAAGCCAATTTTTTTTTCCACCCAAGCCTTTTGGTTCTTTTTTTTTTTCGTTTTTGCGAAATGTCAACACAGATTACTGGCTTCAAAACTTAATTTTTTCAAAAAATATATATATATATGCCCATGTATTATGTTGGGCTTACATTGATGGTGTATAAACCCAGACATACCAACAAGTCTGATATTAAGGAGAATTTCAGAAGATGCGGAGAATAAAACAACAAGCAATAACTTTGACCATTCAGTGCAACAGTTGGACTTTGACTCTTGTTCTGATCCCAACCCGTATAAGCCCCTGGAACATCTATTTATGCAAGGCTATAGATACTGCATTTAAAATGAAGTAGGCATAGATTTGTCCTAAACAAGTCACTATTTCAGGCAATGATGTTAAGATGAGAGTGATTTGTCGATCACCTGATTCTAGTAAAAGAAAACAGCATTGACTTGTCCTAGACATCAACTGTATTTCTGAACACTTTCTCTTTCATCTTCAGAATCACCTCCCTGTCTCATTCATGTTCTCTATAATTTTATTGCTGTATACATAATAATATATATTACCAAAAGCCTCGTTAAACCTCAAAGCCACGAGACGCTGGGTAATAACTCCTATTGTAGAAGTGGGTCAGCAAGCCCCTCCCTCCCCACATCACCATACCTCGCGTATAGAGAGAAAAACAAGCCCGTTGACAAAATGCGCGAAACCAGCCGAGCGAATGAACAAAAACTTTCGCTTAAAAAATTAGCGGAGTTTTGGGCACTACTGTCTGTTTCCAATTTGCTTGGTGCTTTTGTGTCTGTTTGGGGGTGGAAGGGGTCGAAGGGGCGGGGAGCTTTTCAATTTTACCACTCGCATTATTGGGCTTATGTGAACTTTTAGTTCTGTGTAGTCATAATAATACAAAAAAAAATTAGTACGACAAACCATAAATGTGACCGTCCCACGGTCTCCGAATATCCCGACAATGATTACAATGTGACTGTCTAGCTGATAGAAGGAAAATGGCTATAATAGAGCCTCATTGTCTAGACTGGACTGGATCAAGATTACATTACTGGGGAAACGGTTGACTCCATAACTCCTCTATGTATTCAGTACATTTGATTAATCAGAGACATTTAACACCCCCGCCCCTCCTACTTCAACCTAAATCAATTTCCCCCCGAAAATTCACAAATACACCGCTAATGTCCCATGTTACTTTTATAAACTCACATCACTAAAAACCAAGTTCCTTTTTTATAAGCTACCCCTTCACTCTTATCTTACATGTTACAGATGCCCAATCTCTATATAAGATTATTGCATTCTCCCTTATCCTTGGTTTGAGTTTAGTCTTGCATTTTGATAAGGGTTTTAAATAATGTTTACCATTACATGCCCGGACGCCACTCGGGAAGAAAGAATACATATATGCACATGTACTTGCAGATGGAATAAGAAAAGTGTTTTTGTCCTTATGTTTATCTGAGCATTGTAATAGATTGTTATTGTGTATTTGTAAGTTAGAATTTAATGAAATTATGTATTATTACTACTATACTCTTTGCCCTTCTCTCATCTAGTGCTTCTAGGTTGAGTGATTTAACTATTGGTGTTACTCTTGTTAGTTGTGAATATTCCTTAGTGATGAACCTTGCGGCTCTTTTCTGAATGTATAATTTTTAATTGTTTTCTTTGGTTGATGGGTCCCATACAGAAGACTTACACAATGCGTCTAAAAATAATCCCAACTTGATAATTTAAAACAAACACAACTGTTTTGGGGAATTGGACAATTGATCAAGTGTTGTTTTTTTATTCACAGTTTCATAGAGTAAACATTTATATTCCATCTTTGTTATTAATTTATACTGAACTATAAATATCCCTATCCTTTTTTCTTAACCCTTCCCGTACCGACCTACTTCTATCTATGCTGCCTTCAGTTCCGCTATATACGCGCCCGGGACTGTAAGAGCTAACCATCTCTCTCTCCATTTATCCCCCCCCCCTTTTCTCACACATTATATCTCTACCTCTATCTGTATTCCTCCATCTCTATCTCTCTCTCTTCTCTCCATGTTCCCAATAGATCTTCAAAATCATCTTCGTTTAAAATCTTCAATTCATTTAGAATTCAATTCGTAATACCCCTCCAGCCCTAAAGCCGCTTTTTTTGTGTGTGTGGCTGACATTAATTCATCCTCCTGTTAGAACACCAGGTCTACATAACAGCACATGACAATCATAGCCACCAGCAACACACACAAATGTAAAGGCAAATTCACCATCAAACAAAGGAGATATGATTCACACACACACAAGACAGAGTCTTTCATTTTAAATCAAGAACACAAACTATTTTGCATGCATTATTCTAATGAAGAAACACCGTAACAATGTTTCACTGCAAGATTTATTAAAGGGAAGATATATTTCCCCAACATCAAAGAACAGATTGTCTGGGTACAAAAAGGTTGTCTTTTGTTTTCTTTTCTCCCTGAGTAACAAACGGTGGGGCGTGTTTTCTTATTACAAAGACGGTGGCTAAATGGTTCATTATTTGTAGACTAGTGGCGCTGTTTAAGTTCATGGTGTTTGTTCTGTTTTTTTTTTTTTGTGAACATGTTTGGTGCATGCATTGAGCGGTACCTCTTTCCCCATTGCACTCCGGCTCCTCATTTTGTATCTCAGCATGAAATGAATGAACAAACAACTTTGTTCTTTGGTTTTCCAATATAGAATTTAGAATAACAGGAGACAAACAGTTGGCTTAGTTGTATACAGATTGAAACAGACAGTAAGTGAATGGGGTAAATAAATAATAGAAAGGCAATGTAAGAAAACAGAAAGGCAATGTAAGATAAATATGGTGTAAACACTATACTGACAAGACATCAATGGAATCAACAATTGTATTAGGCTTAAAGCTGTATCCTGCATGGTTTGGACATGACTAACTGGGAAACATGATATCAATTCTGATTCATTGAGTCTAATTCATTATTTCATTTAATCCCTTTATCAGCTTATTACCACAGAACACATTTTAAAAACTTTTGAGAAATCAACATAAAATGTTCAAACAATTTTAAGAAAAGGTTGCATAATGTGAATATAAGGTTAACATAATGTGGGTTATCATTTGCAAAAAAAAAATAATTAAAAAAATTCCCAAGCTTTCACAAAATTGAAGAATCAAGTTAATGTTTGCAAACTTAAAGAAATCAAGTAGTTTGCCTGAACTTGAAAAAATTAAGTCAGCTTTCATAAACTAGAAAAATCATGTCAATTTTCCCAAACTTTCCCGACCCGTACGACTACTGCTATGGAATATCAATTTAAACACTCTGCCACTGGACCACCGATCCCCAAGGATATTCAAACTTTACAATGCGATAATGGTAAAAGAAAATGTGCTAGGTTACACAGTGAACTGACCTCAGGTCCGTGGTAAGGCCTCCCATTGACTATCTCTGGCGAGGCGTACAGAGGGCTCCCACAGAATGTCTTCAGGGTGTCATTCAGGCTGTAGTAGTTGGACAGGCCAAAATCTGCAATCTGGATACAACAAGAAACAGGTTTAATGAGTCAGCATAGTCATAGTGCTAGCGGCTCTCACACTGTTAGTTAATAATCGCATAGTGTGACTGGCTCATTGGTGCTTGTTTTATATATTTACAGTTACTCCTTCTACGGAAAATATTATTGCTCCCTTTTCTTGCTTTTTTCCGGAATGAGTCTAATCTTGCATTTTTTTTTATATTAAAAAGAGGTTTTTATGGCGTTAAGCTATTGATTTTCCTGACTAATATTCATGCAACCCATTCTGAACACCCTGAATATGTGGATATGAATGAGTCTTGTATATCAAGTATGGATTCGTCAAAGTTATCTCAAAGATAACTAAATTTACACTAAAAAATCCGCTTGGCAGCATGTCAAGCAACAGTGCCCAATAAAAAAACAAAGTACCGTATGTTAGAAACTGCCCAAAGAATGTGTATAGAGTGTATAGCTTGATTAGAAATCTATAAAAAGTAAGAATTCGTTTACAGGAAAAGGTGGGAGCATACTCCTATATAGATAGTCTGAAACTATAGAAATGGTTTTTAAAATATTTGTTAATTCTTTAATATAATATAGTAAATAAATATATTAAAATTAATATTTGTCAAGTGGTTGGGGTCTCTCTTGTCGACGCCCATGTAAATGATAGAGGTCTAGTAGAGATTTAAACACATTATATTTTATAAAGCACCACTGAGCAAGTCATCACATGTAATGGCTGGCAGCTATGAAAAGTATTTTTTTTTCTCCGAGACTGACCTTCACATTGCCCAGGTCATCCAGTATTATGTTCTCCAGTTTCAAATCTCTGTGGACGATGCCATTCTGAGGATGGAACATGGGGAGATAATTAACGCCGGCGGAGATCAGTGTAGGAAATGTCTGCATGCCTCTGGTGGGGACGTTGGGGGAGGGGGAGGTGGTATACACACACACACACACACAGTTGTAGCCTAGTATTAGAGTGGGTCATAATTTAAAACGATTAACCTCAACACTCATGGCCTTGACAATGATGAAAGTTAACAGACACAAAACCTAACTTTAACATGGTTCTTACTTTAACCAATTATTTTGAAACCATTGCCAAACTTTAAAAAAAAACAACAAAAAACAGATTTATACTATGCACGCTCTATACTGCTCGTCTACTGGGAAACTTCGAAATTCAGACTAGGAAATTATCCCAGTTTCGAATTGGTGCATTTTAAAACTTTCTTTTTTTTATCAGTGAAACGTTATTAGAAACATGGCACCTTTATGATTAAAATTAAAATGATTGCTAGAATCAATTTGATATCATGTAGTCAATTTTGTTTCTATTCAAAAGAGAGTGTACCAATCTAGCTGGTCATTAAAAATTTACCGATTATCACCACAACACTAATCAAACATGACGATGGAATGATTTATTTCTCACAGTGTTCGATAAAGTGCAAAAGATGAATAATAATTTTTTTTTAATAGGAAGATGGGCCCGCATATATAGACTCGTTAATAAGCAAATAGCCCTTGGTATATAGTTCATTCTTTCAAACCCGAGAATCAATCATTTGGGCCGCCTAAGGCGATTGTATGTTATTTGTGGGTCTTTCATTCTGCCTCCCCCACTCCTGCAGGGCATTCAGTTATCGCGGCCATTGAAAGGCCCTGTTTGCTCCCTCCTCCCCTCATTTTTTTCCACGTTGTCACATCAATAACACCTGTTACTACATTTCGTCATTTGCCGTCACTAGTGTTAAACCAACTCGCTCACTCTAGGACAAACACACGCCAACACGAGCCTATGATATCTCACATGCCTGCACCGCGCGTGTTGTGATATCGCTACGAATCGCTATCGATCAACAGACGTCCGTCCCGTTTACCTGATGGCAGTAGTGGATGGCCGACACGATCTGCCGGAAGATCCGCCTGGCTTCTGACTCACTCAGCTGACCCATTTTGTTGAGGTAGTCGTAGAGCTCCCCGCCCTGGGCGTAGTCCATCACCAGGACGATCTTGTCCTTCTTCTCGAACACTGAGGAGGTCAAGAGTACAATGTAAATATTAGCATAACGTAAGATATAAACATTTTAAAGTAATGATTTCCCAATGGATTACTACCGCTGTGGCCGAGCGGCTCGCTAGCCAATGGTCCTAGGTTTGAATCCTGGTGTAGGCTAGGATTTTTTTCCCGGGTCTGGAGGGCGTCCCTGAGTCTACCCAGCTCTAATGGGTAGCCTACCTCACCTTAGTTGGGGTAAAGTAAAAGGCGGCTGTGCAATGTGCTGGCCGCACAATCACCTAGCATGCCGCGGCCACAGAAACTGGTGAACGCTGCTTCACCGGCGGCTCAATTTGGTCCGACGGGATACTAAAACTAAATTTTCCAATGATGACTAAAGGCATTAATTAAATAATATGCATATAATAAACATTATGGGCTCTTGTCCGTGAATTTTTATCTTACAATATAAAATTAAGAATAATTTTTTAAACAAATTATCTCCCTTATATATAAATATATCGTCAGGTGAGAATAACAAGGTTCTAACAAGCATTTTGGTGAAACTGAGATATTTGAGTTTTAAATTTTGAAATCTTTAAGCCAATATAAAGTTAGAACTATGTTACATTGGACTTTGAGAGAAAAGGAAAGAACTAAATGATTCCAACTTTTGTCAGATTATAGAAAGGTCGTTTAAAATTATCACAGGGTCCATAAGTCATTTTTTCCCAAAATCGCAGTTAGAACCTTGTTATTCTCACCTGACGATATATATATATATATCCGTCCTTATTTTTAACCCCAGTTCTGGAGTTTTTCACTCTCTCTTTATTAATTGACAAAATTGGCACCTATTGGAAAACGGTGACAGAGGTCGGGGATAACGCTTTGCCTGATTTGTAAACATACATCCGATGACATTGGTGCAAACAAGCTGTCGCCGACATACAACCTGGGAGTCAATATGACATTGCCCTACAAAGACGGCTAAAAAAAAAAGGAAGTAGAAATGCATTATTGAAGAAAGAATGGGTTGGTGAGGACCGGGGCATTAGGGGTGGGGGGAAAATCAATAATCCAGGAATGTCATCGATTGTCAACGTCACAACACAACAGTACAGACTAATCTATAACCTGCAGCCAACGCCTATTCCTCCCTCTTCCTCCCCACCCAATATAAGCTTTTCTCGCATGCCAACTCATTGAACTATGGCACCAAATTACAACTTATTACAAGTGAGGAAGACATATTATGCGGGTGCCACTACTGGTCACGCCTAACGCTTTCTGGTGGTGTTGTGAAGAGCTTTTATGCAATGGAATCGCGCCATAGAGACGTAAGTAGATGAACACAGACAATGGGACAACAATGAGTATCAGGTGCATTGTGAACCTCCACTAGTCATTTTCACTGTATGCCGCGTTATTAAGAAAACAACAGCAACACAAGGATTCGAACCCAGTACCTTCGTTATGCCAGTCAAGCGCGCTGTCGCTCAGCCACCATGTGTGTGTGTGTGTGGTCGTAAAAATTTTTTTTTAAAGAAAATTGAAAGAAAACACTTAAAGCTTTTCGTCTAATGAAGTACAAGTAAGCTAAGTTCTAAATAGCACGCGGTAAATGAACAAAGTTTCCACTATAAGCGACCAGAGCGTAGTCTAAAACTCGGCTAATGAATATAGATGGCAGCGCGAAACACTCCAGCGTTTGAAACTGCAAGTGGGGTTGAAACCACCCAGAAAATGTTGTGCAGTTGAAAAAAACAGCAACAACAACGTGCAGATTCCTACAACAGCTGCAGCAAACCACCTAGGTAGTCGACCTGGTAGTATGAGCTTTGTGGGGGATGGAGTGAGGCTGGGGTGGTTGGGGGAGAACTCAATTCCTGGACAATTGCTCTAAGTCAGATGTCAACAAAACACAGCACAAACACTCGAGAAATAAAGGTGGGGACGAGGGGGGATTCTTCCGGGAGGGCTCTTGGAAGGATAAATTGTGCCGGGGTCATTCTTTGAACCTCCTAATTAAATAAATACGCCGGTGGGCCTCTTGCCCCTTTCAAGAACAAGAGGGAAGGGAGTTGATGGGAAAGACCTGCCCGAGGGTGGGTGGGGGGAGACCACACCAGGATACTGAAACAATGCTCCACGACTTCAAGTGGTTACATCTCTATATTCATACAAATATGCAACTGTATATTAAACCTATAATAATATATATATATATATACGTTATAAATTAAATATATATATATACAAATGTTCCGTCGGACAAGCAATACCAAGATTTTCAATTCGTTGTAGACGTAATCCATATCTAAACTTATTCACCAAAACTGCAAAATGTATAACAGAATAACATCAAAGAATGTTAACATGGCTCATTAGCTTTCTTTAAGGCTGCCTTTTAAAAAAAAAATCTGGCTCCATCCCTTGATTTTCTTCTGATTTCCTTCTAGATCTAGAGTCTAGTCACAATTTTCCCTTTCCTTAGTTTCCGAGACACGAAGATCGTTACAGTCCGTACCAAATAAGGTTCGACTGTCGGCCATTAAAGAAGGAACAACTACTCTATTCTCGATAAGAACAGTTATCGATATTTAAAACAACGACACTGCTAGGGTGCGTGAGTGCGTACGTGTTTGTGTGTGTGTGTGTGTGCAGCATTCCAGGAATACCTTCTGCGCGGTGACCTTTATATCGTACGCACGCAACCGCGGCGGCTCTATAGAACGATTTTTTAAAAATACTTCTGGTGCTTTACACTCGACCACTTGGACGGGGAGGAGTCACGGTCTGGCGAACTTATTTCTCACTTGGTAGATGTGGGTGTGTATGTATGTGTATTTGTGTATCAGCGACTGTGATGGATGGCTATTATGCTCAATGCACAACATTCAGAATTTACACACACACATATATAAGTACAAATTCACACACACACAGAGATAATGGTTCCATATGTTATTCTTTTTGTTTCCTTCTTGGAACGCTAGACAAGTAGTAACTAGAACAAATAGAACATGGTATATTGATATACTAGTATGTTGCACTATTCTAATCTACAGTACCAAATACTATTGACACCTCCGCACACGGTTATCAAGCTGGAGGCCGGAAAGGTGGGAGCAAGGTTCGTGAAATAAATAGTCCGGTGTGGAAGGGAAGAGAGGATTGCAATTTGTTAAAAGTATTGTCAAAATGGTTTTCGATTTTCAAGGAAGTAGGCGCATTCTTTACCATCATTGCTGACGCCGATACACATGTGCGCATATAGACACAAAGGAGAGTATTATAAAAAGATCGGTCAAATTATACTTGAGTCTACTTTGCTATTATGCTAAAGTGAATCAGAAAAGTCCGTAGTGACTACACATACAAAGTTTTCCGAAATAATTTACTACAAAAAAAAAAGCTGACCTTGTTCAGAACATTGACCCAATCACCGTAGTCCACTCACAGCCACGGTGGGTCATTTAATTTATCTGGGAAACTCAATTTACCGGGGGGGGGATGCTGGACCAAATGGTAATTGAAAAGTGGAGGTGGGGTGGGGGTGAGATGGATATTCAGAAAGACAGACGAACGGGCGAACGGACAAATTATGGACAGGCAGAGAGGCATAGCGATAGAGAAAAAAAAAAGGCATAGAGATTAGTTCAATGGCTAGAAGAACTGACAGATAGACAAAATGATAGCTATAGATAGATATAGATAGATTTATATACATACAGATGATATAGATAAATATAGATATAGATATGTAGATAGTAAGATAGATATATTTTGATATACATATTTACATACATCGAAACTCTGTTTAAAATGTATACAAATAATTTATGGCAACAATGCGCCTATATAATTATAAATCATCATAGTTATTTTTCATATGAGCAATTTCTTCCCAAGTTAGTGTTCTGATTTTCACTAAATATACAAAGAGCGGGTTATTAAAAATGTACACCCACAATATGTTTACAATATCGCGTGAGCAGATATCTGATAACAGAATCAAGGATAAAAACATCAAAGTGAGCACATTCTTTTTTAAAACATTGTTTTTTTCTCCTTAAAAACGCTCGCACGTAAAAAAAAAATAAATATCGCGCCAATCACGCTCGGGCAAAACAGTCACGTGATCTTCATTCTGCACCTCTAGCGGCGGGGAGCCACCAAAACATTGTAAGAAACAAAAAAAAGAAAAGCACCCCGCCTATTTCTTTATTACACTCCTTTCACATTCAATTGTGTGGCTAAAAGTGGGCTATTTGTTTTAAAGCCACCACTAGAGTCTACTTGAGACAGGCCAGTTACACTGATCTACAGCAAAAGAAAACAACAACAAACGAATATTGTTTCGTTGTTTCTCTGCTATTTTAAAATTTTCAATTTATTTTTCAATTAACCGACTTTTGGTAGAAAAAGTATTTCGGTGAGAGTTATTGTTCCTTATCACAATTTTGAAATGAAAATAATAATAATTGGTTTGTTTGGTCTTGTGAATGCGACTACTTTTTAGCTTGTCTTGTTTCTGTTTTCGTATAACTTCAATTTAAACTCATTTTCCATGAACAATGAAAGTTCGTTTTTTTGTCAATAATTTCATCCATCTGTACAACCCCTGCTGAGTTGTTTTCTGTGTCACGTTTTCAGTTTTCGTTAATTTGTAATACAATTAGTCGAGGCCGAGTACTGTGTTTGTTTCTTTTACTTTGCCAATTTAAGTTTTGTTTTTTACATTTCCCCTTCAAAAGCGCGTGATTTTTCTTATCTTTTCGTTTTTCGGTTGTTGTTTTTTTTTATAACAATAATCACTCCACAATAACTACGTATACTGACAATAGTATCAAAAGATATCTACATTTGCTTACGATTTTTAGCAAATTTGTTGTCATTTCAAATAAGACATTGAAAATAATCTGTAGATTTATTGGACCTCCTTAGCTCGCTTTGTGTTTTTGAAGCATATATCGGGGCGCAACATTCAAACAAAGTTTTACTCGACCCACGTCTAAGCCAACCATTGAGCCATTTTAAACTCCTATGAAGCCTTTATCAAAGTGTTTGGATGCCCGGTGTCTGCTGGAACAAGAAGATATAGATGTATGCCTATTTTACCCGCTCAATTATCCATGCGGTATTGTCACTAATCCATCCATTACCGTTTTCTCCACCAATACTCGCGAAACAAATGTTCATGTGTGGGTATGGTGTTTTGGAGGGAAAAATAATTGAGAAACGGCTACCTTATTCTCCAAAATTCAAACTGCTAGTACAGAATAAATTATTGTTTCGTGGCATTAGAAATAGATTACTTTGGGACATAGCAAGGTCAGCGCACGTCCTTCAACCTACTCCCTCCCTTACTCCCCCACTCCCGGCATTGTCCACTCAACCTTCTCTTACACACATACTCAAACACAGTGAGAGCTGCCATGCCAAGTGACAGTCCACCGACCAGAAACTTCCCCCGGTGAATGAAATTGTCATCAGCGGATTGCACCGCCAGGCTCGACCCTCCCCCCCCCCCAGTTTTAATTCCACATACCCTTCCTCCTTCTCCCTCCCCAATTAGGCCTAGCAAATTTGAGTCAGGGAAAAGTATCGGAGGCGTGGGGAGTGGATGAAAAAATGGGCTACTCCCACACCGACCTCTTTTTAGAAAATCTCACTTCCACTTTCCACCTTCTACGAAAACGTCAAGTTTCGCTACCCGAAGGAAGAGCTCGCGCAGATTACTAGACACGGACACCAACGAGCGCCTCAAACTGCTCCTCCGTAACGATAAAATTTCCATTTTTTTTTTTTGGCGATCCACGTTCGGCTTTGGCCAGAAATGCCAGACGGAAAATCCACAACTGCAATAAGGGCAACTGCTCTAGCCAACACATTCAAACTCTGCTTATGGGGAAATACATCACACGGGACATTACGGGAACAATTGAAAATGTAACCAAATCACGTGATATTTGCGCCATCGCCCACCCTCTTACACCAAAAACGAAAAGACTTAACGTATTCTGGAAAACCGGAATAAATAAAGACGTCTTCAATTAGCTCAGTATTAGATCTACGTTGTTCTTAGCTTTCCTGTATCTGTGTTGTCTGCGGTTTGGTTTTTGTTTTGTTTAGAGTGTAGACTTTAGAGTTTATACTTTAGAGTTTATACTTTAGAGTTTAGAATTTAGACTTTAGAGTTTAGACTTTAGACTTAATAGAGTCTTAGACGATCGTTTATCAAATAAAGCAGACACCCCCTGAGTCTACACAGAATGGTATTTACTTCTTACCTTTCTGCCACACCCTACTTCCTTTCTCTCTCTAGAAACCCACACAATAAGTGAAAATGTAAGCCTATAGAAGACACTAGCAAACAATGGTGAGACATAATAAGGTAATGACAGACTTTCATCATCGCACGTAAGACCCGCGTAAAAAAAACTGGGCTATTTATAGATATGAACCATTGTAAGGAAAACTCTCAATTTTGAACAATTTAATGGGTCCTTACAAATAGCAGAGAAAAATGCTGAGACAGCAGAAAAAGATAATGTTTTCAATTGAATCATCATAAGGCTGTGACATGTTACATTTAAGGACCATAAATTGTAAAATGACTAACATGTATTTAGGAAGAGTTACGTCCGACGGACATCTTGATACAAAATATTTGACGATACCTAACAATTCACCCCCTCCACCTCCTCTTTTTTTCTCTCTATTGGTCATTTAAATCATGTTTTAACCATTTCAAATATAATTAAAATAACATGAAGTAAAAGTTGCAATCCCATGATGGTTCATTATTTTTAACCCCTTAACGTCAAGACCTCATATGCATTTTTATGTTGGTCTCAACATATACCACTATATTTGATTGTCGTATTCGTCTGCTTATAACATGATCCAGAAACGACAAAAGACTAGTTTAGCGACGATCACCCTCCCTCCCCCGCAACACACACATAATATATAACACACTGCGTATGGAAAGATAACCATCTGTTCTCTCTCTCCCCCACCTCCCCCCTGAATATCAACTGGTGTATTGTGTACATAGAATATAATATATGACCTTCTTGATTCCTCAAACATAAAGATTACTTAACAGCTGTGTATGTGCGTATCATAAAAAAACAAGGTTTCTTAAACCGTTCTTTCTTTTGGGCCACGCATACCTTAACCATAACACATTAAAACAAAAACATTACCTAAAATATAAAAGATTGTTTAGCCATTTCCCTGTAACCAGTTTAGGTGGCAATGATTTTCACAGCAAATGTTTTTGATTGCTGGCTTAATCAACTGGTCAACCATCTCACATTTCGCGGTCAACCATCAGAAAATTATTTTATTTTTTGGTCCTCCTCAGACTTTTCCGAAGGCAAAAGGTTGGCACGATCAGAAAATTTTGAATCAAAACTAAAGGCCGTTGGCTACAATTTTACATCTTGACAACATCTAGTGTCTTGATATTGCAGAACACTTGCGATTTTCTCCGCGGATTCCCCAATTTTGGGAACCACTGGCGTAAAGAATACGAGATTTACAAAAAAACGTGTTTTATTAGAAGAAGAGATTAATTTTTTAAAATGTATTTAAGTTTCCTCAAGCGTGAACTTGTCCTTTTTTTATGAACATAAAATTGTGCTTTTTTGTTTTTAATGACTTTTTTAAAATCCCGTTCAAGGACCGTAAATCATGTGTTAAGTTACATTTTCATATCAATGATATAAGAAACTAGAGAGAAAAAAAGGTATAGCGCCCCCCATGTCAAGGTGAAAGAAAATTTGTCTTGTACACAGCAGTTCTCATCTAGTGATTAGAAGTAGCTGGGATCTGGGAAAGGTGATTAGAAGTATCTGGGATCTGGGAAAGGTGATTAGAAGTATCTGGGATCTGGGAAAGGTGATTAGAAGTATCTGGGATCTGGGAAAGGTGATTAGAAGTATCTGGGATCTGGGTTAGGTGACTAGAAGTATCTGGCATCTGGGAAAGGTGATTAGAAGTATCTGGGATCTGGGTTAGGTGACTAAAAGTATCTGGGATCTTGGAAATTAGTAGGGTCAAATGCATGCTCGTGTGTGGGTGTTTCGGACACAGTGGTACATTTGATTTCGAATACATTTATTTTTTTACTCGTAAATGTCGACTGACCAACCAGAATTGCGATTTTAATTTATAGACAGTAGACACAGGGAGAAAACCTTCATAAATCTTTTCGTCAATTTTATGTGGTCCTATGTGCAGGAAGTCCTTTATATTCAATTATACAGATAATCCTTTTCTCTTGATTTAATGTCAAATTGTAATGTACTTGCCAAACTAAAAAATAAAATAGGAAGACCCAGTCCTATATAAAGTACACAGTATAGACTAGTATAGTGATCGCGTTCATCCGATTCTGTTAGTAGAAAATCACACACACACACCTAAAGCTCGTGATTTTTAATTCGTGTAAGCGGCCGATTCTTTTTAATTGAGTATCTGAAAAAAAATAAGAGGCGCAAACTGTACATAAGATGCACATTATGACCAATTGATAGGGACAATACCAGTACTGTACTTTGTTAATGTCAAACATTTAACTGATTAAGAACCACTTTGTTAATGTATACAGTTTAAGGGGAGCTGGATTGGTGGAAAGGAATATATATATTTATATATCTGTGAAATATTATGGGATATAAAGTAGATATGCCTCACAGGAAGACCGTTTAGATAAAGAAAAATGGAGGATAAATATATCGAGAGATTTGCAGCAGATGGCAGACGTCGGACTGTTTTAACCGTGTGTTGTATGTGCACACTAAGCAATTTCCATATTAGTGAGAGCGGATGAAAGGGAAAAAAGACCAACATAAATCTTCAAAGATTACGCCTCCTGCAATACTTTTAAAAATAAAAAAAAATAAAAACAACAACTACAGGCTAAATTTACGATCCGCATTTCTTTAGGGATACAAACCTGTGTATAATACAAACTGTGCCATACAATTCAATATGAAAATGTGTTTTAGTTCTTCAGTCAATATTATAGGGTATAGGGCTTTATTGTTGACTGGTGTTATGAGCTGGGAATAACGGGTGGGTAAAGGTGGAAATAATTGTCAGAGTAATTGTTTAACAACAACTAATATGTCACGAATAGTCCCGATGGCATGAAGATATATTGCTTGAGAGGGGTTGTAAAACTGAAGGAGTCAACCAACAGAAAGCAATTAGTACTATGCACATTAACAATGTGAAGGGTAAACAGTGGGGTGGTTGCTGTGTAAGTAGCAGGGGTTCCCATAGTCACGGTGCAATAGGAGATATGTGGAAAGGCACTTTTAAACTCCATCATACTAATGCCAGAGGTGAGTAAAACTTACCGGTCCTTTTTATTTAACCTGGATTCAAACCCCGAGCCCTTCTAAATGGCATCCAATACGCTGCCACCAGACCACCGGGGAACAATAACCTTACAATGCCGACTTGGTCACGTGCACGCAGGTACACAAAGATATATGGTGGCCCCAATACAGTTCTGGTAAAATAATTAAAACTTAAGACCACGGCCTAAAGAATTTACTTTTGAAAGGCGAGAAAGAGAGAGAGAGAGAGAGAGAGAGAGAGAGAGAGAGAGAGAGAGAGAGAGAGAGAGAGAGAGAGATAGAGAGAGAGATAGAGAGAGAGAGATAGAGAGAGAGAAATGGACAGAGTGGGAGAAAGATGTGAGAGACTAGAGTAGAGAAGATGGGTGAAAGACATCTCAACCAAAATTCCCCACTACATCAAAAGTGGTTTACGTTAAAAAATACACCCTTCCCCAAACACACATACTTTGCCTGAAAACAAAAAAAAAGGTAAGAGAGTTGTGGAAAAGAGGGGGTGGGGGGTCAAAATTCGATGATCCAGTGACTTGGATCTAATCCTGACTTAAAATAAAATGCCCCCCCCCCCCCCCTCCAGCGAGAATCCCGAAGACATGATCTCGCGAATGAGTCTCCGTTAGCCCGTGGAGACATCCCGCTGACTTGTAGATAGACAATGTACACCATTCACCTGGTCTGACTGCAAGACAAGACACTGGCAAGAAAAAGGATTAGCCACCTACGCAGCAACGAAGCAAAGCACACCAACACACGCACGCAACAGCCGAGTCATACGAATGTCCCTAACGTTGAAGTGCATACCAAATACCCCGAAAAGTTAAAAACACAATTTTCTTTAAAAACTCTTTCTTTATTGAAAACTTAGATGGCAGTGACCTCTTTGGAAAGTAAGAAGACGAGAACAAACAAAACAATACCCTTTACACGGAAGACAGTGATTCGAATGTTACTCAAGGCGAGCTCTGCGCCGACAGAAATGTGCACATCTCCAAAGAAAAATTTTGTCAACCGTAGCGTAGCCTCTAGACCAGAGTTTAGCCCAATGAGCAGAAATTTTAAAAAAGAAGAAACGTTCAAAATATTGTCACATTTTCTTGATATACGTGACATACATTTATGATACTTAACGGTTGTATGGGATTGCATATGTTTTTATATGTCAGGGGTCGGCAACCTAAGACTCGCGTGTCAGACTTGGCACGCCGTGCCATTTAAAATGGCACGCGGAATATTCCTATAAAGGCAATTCAAGTCTCTTCTACAAGCAGGATGACTTTTAAACCACTGGCACACGGGAACGAATTAGAAACCCACTTAGGCACACCATTACCTAAAGGTTGCCGACCCTTGTTATATTATGCTACTTATAAGCTAGTAACCTATAGCTGACATATATTTTTAGTGCGTCACAAAGTAGAAGTATTGAAAGAAAAGGTTTGAAAAACGTTGTTTAGAGACAAAATTTTAATTAAATTTCTCTGTGAGATTTTCTCGTTACTGTAATGTGCTGAGATATTATGCTTTTTGTAAACTTCCGCGCCATTTTTTTCGAACGTCTATAGTTTATTACGTCTTCTCAGAGCTGTAGGAAACACGAATATATTACATAGTTGTAATATACACCGTTCCTGGTTGGACACACATACATATTTTCAACTATCAAACAATGTAGCTCTCGCGTTAATTTCGTGCCCTGTTCAATACAAACATTAAGAATAAAAAAACACTTAAAGAAAGTACACAAAAAAAGTTAACAATAGAAGCAATTCGATAAGCGCCCTTCTCTCCGGGCCACGCAATACACCCCCGACCCTTAAACATATGTCGCCCCTTTCGAGGAATGCGTACATCGATTCATAGTTGAGCACAGGTTTTAAAGATGGACAGAATGAGACACACAAATAGGAGACTGGGAGACGGCTTGAGCTGTACAAGATGACCTGGTGCGATTTTTAATCATATGGGTGAGCAACGATTCAAGTTAAAGCTACGTTCAAATAAAATTGCTTCTTGTTAAATTTTATATACCCTCCTTTCTTTGCAGATGCTAATTGCGTTTCTAATGACGAAAAAAAAACCACTATCGTAATTATAGGTATTCAATGAGTGTCAAAACTTTAACAAAAATAGCAATCCAGTCGGACCACATTGATCCATATGGCCAGTGAAGAAGCGTTGGCCAGTTTCTGTGACCACGGCATACTTTGGGATAGTATGGCCCAGCCGCGTTTACTTTGCCCCCAACTAATGTCAGGTAGACCTACCCATCAGAGCTGGGTAGAGGACTCAGGGTCACCTTCCAGACCTGAAAACAAATCATAGTCTTCACAAGGATTCGAATACACGATCTCGATACGCCAACCGAACGCACTGTCGGCTCGACCACCGTGCAATTGCGTGTCAGCTGATAAATATAATGCCCTATGATCATTATTTGTGATAAGGTTTATACGCCCATGAAGTAAATAAGGCCCGTTTGATAATTAATAAGCACACTATTGTGTATATCGCACTATTAAAGAGAGTAAAAAAAGCAACACATCTTGAATTTTTAAAAAATGGCGTCTGGAAGGGGGCAGATTAGACTGGAAAAAAATGGGTTGGGAAGAGGGGAGCATTAAGTAGGAAAAACGTAGAGTGTGCAGACGGGGAAGGGGGGGCGTGGGATAATGACAAATTCATATATCTACGTATTGATCTGTAAGATAGAGGAGGGGGAGGCTTTCTCTAAGGCAGGATTGTGCAAAAATAATCTATATTTAGTCGACCGTGAAAATGTTTCATACCTCTGCCCCCACGAAAAAAAAAACACATACGCGTGCAGACACAAACACATTTAAACACACCCACGTGCATACATACACACACAATTGCACACATACACACCCACGTGCAGACACACACATACATACACTCACCCACACACTCGAGCCCTCGCGTCTGCTCTCAGATCGATGGATAGTTTTGTTCTCCATGTTCCTGCTTAATCTCAAAGAGAAAAAAAAATATGGTGAGCCGCTTGAATACACTATGCCGGCTTGTGCCGACGCCCTCCGTTGTGTGTGTGTGTAGTTGTGAGCACCCAAGTGGGAAAAAAATGATGTGGGGGGGGGGTGGAGAAGGCGTAAGCTAAGACGAGAAACTTTGGTCTTGGATGAGCACACCACCGAGGGCGTACACCTTCGCGTGACATAGATTCGAATCTCTCTATCACTACGACCCACCAGTCAGTCTCATAGAATTACTTCCCGTAGTCCGGTCAAAAGCTCGGGCAACATGAAACTATTTTTTTCCCCAAGTTCAAAGACACAAATCACAATGATAACAAAACAAAAAACGTTATCTCCCTTTCCGCTAATCTTCAAGCCACACGACTTGTTAAGCTCAGATAAAATGGAAAAGCCCCATATACCCGACTTCAATGGCTAGCCCTTGTCCGGCGGGTGGTCTACTAAGCCCCCTCCCCTCCTGCCACAGGTCACGCACGTGACGTTCCTTTTCTCTTCGGGTGACAACTGCCCTCCCGGACAAGTGCCGCCAATCCTTTCGTTTTTTTATATTTTTAATGTTTGATTGTTGATCTTTATTCTCCAGGTATAGGTGTACGCGCGGCATTGGTCCTCCTTTAACTGGGGGGCCCTCGTCGAGAGATGAAAGCCAGCCTCGTGTTTGCTGAAGTTAATGGAAGAAGCCATCCTCCCCCACCACCCCCCCACGAGTTTCTTCTGACATGCCCTCACGAGCGCGGCGTCGAGTGGCAGTGACTTTGATTAAAAAACAACATAAAATTTATCGAAATTCTTTTCGTCTACAGCCCAGGAGGGATTGGAACCAAGGTATAGTATCCCTAACCCCCAACCAACACACACACACACATAAAATGTCTAAAAGTGAACATTTTTGCCTGGGTAATGAAGGCGTACAAAGAAAATGTACAAATATTTGTACAGTTGTTCTATCAGTGGCGAGGCAGTGGAGGAAAGGGTTAATATCGGTGTAAACAAATATAGTTTAGGGTAATAGTTAGAAATGTGTCACTGTGTTTGTTTGATCCACACCGTTTTGTTGCACATTAAAGGATTCTACATCAAGTCTACACAGATGGTATATTTTCTTTTGAAAGAGAATGCGCTGCCACACGGTTTAAGTCCTCGAGTTTATAAACGCTTCATTCTTCTGTTGTTGTTTTTTTTAATAAAGAGAATATTTAGAGAGTTTTGAAAGAAAAGAAAAAGACCATAAAAGACACGATTGGTACTTGGGAGTCTATGCGACACAGATTTAGACAAGTTACAAAGAAGTTATCTGTTATACAGTTTATTGTTGAAAGGTGTGACAAAATCATTTATCAACAATGCATTTAAATAAAGAAAATATAGGTCTCGCTTGATAAAACAGATTGCACAAATTGAAACCTTTTTTTAATGGTGTTTGCAGATCTCAGAAAAATTCACAGGTATGTAGGCCTAACAGGATGTCCCGGCCCCATTAAACATATACACGTTTCTGAACCATTCCAATGTGGCCTATTCGTCACCGTGTGAAGGCTAATGAAAGATCGATAGACAAGAACTCCCCCCAACGGTACACTTGTTGACACTCTTTGGCTGTTTACAGACATATACAAGTGCAGAGGTGAAATGGGAGGAGGTGTACTTTATAAATAATGTTGAATGCAAACAACAAACGTACGTAATGCATGTGTGCGTTTGGTGAGTTTTGGCGTAAGCCATTCGTCTTCTTTGGCGATTGTTTCAGTCAAGCACTAGACCTAACTCTGACCGAATGGATCTTTTGAACTGGTCCTGTGTTTAGTTCACAGACCTGTCAACCGACACGTCGCGGGTTCTACCCCTACCGCCGACCGATCCCTGCCGCCCTGCAGGAGTTTTGGGCCTAGTGGACGTAAAATTCTTCTATCTAGAAGGAACGTCTGTAAAATTTATAAGTCAAGTCACAATACAAATACATATGACTTATAAGTCATTGCGATTAGTCAACCACTAGTTTTAACTCGAATGGACCATTTAAAAATCCCTTTTGTAATTGTTTCAGAAAAGCACTAGATTCGTTCTAACCCTAACATGGGGTTTCGAATAACCAGACGACGCGCGTAAAAGGGGAATGGGAGGGTCGGGAGTTAAATGGCAGTGTGTGTGTGTGGTGCGGGAGAAGGATACCCCCCCCCCCACCGCCGCTAAAGATGACGTGGCAAAGAGCGGAAACTGATAGCGGGAGTCATTTATCCAACCAGATGAGTCATGTGGTGACTCTCACCGCCCCTCGACAGAGCAAGACAGTCGTACCAACAAACAAAAAACACTTCGCCAGCGTCTGTCCGTTTGTCTCCAAGCCAACACCGCGGCGTCTGTCCGGTCTAATAGCGCCTCAGGTAGACGTGTCCACGTCAGAGAGAACAACTTGTGCACTTGCCGCAACACAAACTGTACAAGGTCAACCGCCAAAACAAAACATATTTTAAAAATTGTGTCCAGGTAATAAACTCAAGAATTATTTACTGCAAAAAGCGTGGGAGGATATTTTTTTGCTGGCTTTTTTTTTTGTTTAAAAAAAAGGCGGGCAAAAAAAGGGGCGGAGTCGAGATGACAATGATTAAGATGTGAATTAAGATTTACAAGAACCAAAAAAAAAATGACATTACGCATTAACTTGTGACTTTTTTGTCCTCAGGCTCTGCTGCTGTATTTGTCACAAAGACTGACATTTGAATCAACAAAAAAATGGTGGGAGTCAATTAGAGTAGATTCCCTTTGTTTTGCTTTTCTTGTCATCATCATGATAAAACTATTCGCGTGGAGGCCGTGATGAAGTGGCGTGAAATGTTCCTTTAACACTAGTCTGCTCCCCAACCACGATCACCCCATTATCCCAAATTGGGTGAGTCAAAATGTTAAGACGCTATTTTTAAATCGTGAATCATTTCAATTCGCTAATTGTTAGAAAACAAACGCCCGACGTCCCGAAAATTAGTCAACATGAAAGCTAACTATGATCATTGTGGGGATAGAATAAATGATGTCTTAACGTTACACCAACTGGGTCTCCATGGGGTTAACCAACCAGAGTTAACCAGTCGTTGTTTTGTTGTTTTTACGGTTCAGTACATGAGGGGATTGTGCGGCCAGCAAGTTTTCAGCTCGCCATCAGGTAGGCCTACACCAACAGAACTTGGGACGATTATCAGACGTCGTTCGACAATATGATGTTGTTATGTGTGTATTAATCTTGTATAATGTGTATAAGTGTAACATCTTACACTGGCATTCGAGCATGTAATAAATTTGTCTGAACTATTCAGGGAAAACCCCCCACTTAAGACCATTCAAAGTATTGAAATTTGAGACTAGACGTACATAAAACAACAACAGGTATCGACGTAGGGACAGACAAAATCTTCTCTTCACAACGGCGCGTACCGTTAAGTATAAGATACGATGCCGCGTACCTCCTGCCGGGCTGCTGGGGTATCGCCGGCAATCCGTGTGCCGCAAGCGCTAGTCCGTGCGGCGGTGACGGCGGGTGGTTCGCTTTGTCTCCGGAATCACACTTTGCTTTTTTTGTTGAGCTTGGCTGTTGAGTCACCACTGAGTAAGTCTTAGGCAATCTATGCAAAGTATACGTTCTTTTTTCGGGAAAATGGGCGGAGCGAAGGGGGGAGGGGGAGGTTTGGGATATAAATATCATTTCTAAATGTCATCATGGATGTTTCATCGTTACATTTACTGAACTTTCTAATAAAACTAGTTTTCTTCGTATCAACAAAAAAGAAGTTCGTGTTTTAATCTTACAAGAAATTTAGCGGCGTTAAAAGATGATCGCATTATTCGCACACAAGTTAACATCCCGAATCCGTTTAATAGTTTTTTTATGTAAATGTTATGTTCTTTGTAGGAACGCAAAAGCTTTCAACAAAATCTCATTTCATTTTACTGTCGTTTTAGTGTGTGTGTGGGGGGGGGGGGGGGAGTAGAACATGGACCCGGGATTGGGTGTGGGTGGAAGGGTCATTGAGGTTCAACTGGTATAAGAATACAATATCTCAAGCTGAGTCTAGCTGCTGTCTATTATGCTAGAGAAAAAACAACTAAATAAACTAGCTCAAAATGCTCAAGGGGCTGGGGGGGGGGGGGGTCTTAACGGTAACAGCAGTGAAGAATTCATTGAATGTTAAGTCACCACCAAGTCTACGTTCCCATAGTGATCTAAATTGGACTTAAGGTCCCAAAAGGCTGAAGGTTTTAAATTACACACTTTGGCCCAGTGGTTTAAAAAATAGACCGAAGGCCCTAACTCTACTTTCTCATAGTTTAAACTTCTCATCATCCTGCTACCCCATCACCCTTCACAATAACCTACCCTTCCCTTTTTTTTCCTACATCAAACCTTTTTACTCATAAACTACGCAACTCATATGCAAATATGCCACAATTATAAACCTAAATCAAAGTGTATTTATGTAGATCTGTGTCAAGTCATGTATTATTCAAATAAACGGGGTTTCTCATTCAAGGTTGCATCTTTCTTACGTTATTACTGCTATTACTTTGAGTATATTATTATTGTTATTATTGAATTCACCGGTTTCGTCTAAGCTCTAAGCCTTGGGCGCCGAAAGAAAACGAAAGGTAAATTTCAAGGAGGGGGGCGAGATCTTAAAATAAGTGTGGTAGATAATGGCATATTATGCTGGGTGGGGCTGATGTGTAGGCCTATCACCTTAGTGGGATTTGTTATAATGACAGCGCTAGGCAAATCACCCGATCACTTTATTGTTACCCCAACAGATCGAATACTAGAATTCATTGACCAATTGTGTAACGTTGGAAATAAAAGTTGAGAGGAGGGAGTGGTATACAAAGAGTGTTGTTGTCCAAGTCTATCCGTGGTATGAGTCTGGGTCTGATACAATAGTGGGAAGTTGCTGATTTGTCGGGTTTGTTCGGGCAAACCAGGCCATGTTCGATCGCCTCTCGTGAAGAAAATTGATGTATATGATCTGTTTTTCTTGCATATGGGACAAGAAAAGTGTTATGTCTATCTCTTTGATTTAGATTATTGTGTTGCAGTTCTAAGTTTTATATGTAAATATATGTGTAGGCCTAATATTACTACTATTCTTTGTAACCTTCTTCCCTGGAATATTTCTAAAATTAGAGATTTAACCTAATGGCGTTACACAACCATGTCGTCTGAAACGTAACTTCCTGATTTCACCGAAAAGAATAAACAAACTATGAGCCAAGGGACGAAAAATCGCTCCACCGGTACGCGACATAATATTAGATCGCGGATGTTTCCTGTCGACACCTTCCCCCTTTTTTCCATTACCACTTCAACGTTTCTTCCCTGTAATAATATTGAGCGATTGCCACAAACGCAAGCGCGCTAAACAAAACACTACTATCGGCGAAATTCAAGAGCGATGAAAAACAAGGCCATGATATTCACCGGAATCAAAGTAAATCTAGTGAATTGGTTACAAACACTCTAAAATTTAGTAAAATACACATACCTGGGTACCTTAAATTTTTCATAAGAGTATTTTCATTGGCTGGCAAGAGTATTTTGAGACTGTTGACCAGATTTTGTCGTGTCGCGGATTTTTATAACTTTTGCCTAATTTAGGTCTCAAAATTATGACAAAAATATTGTCACTTAATTAGGCCTACTATTAGGCCTACACACAAAGATATTATTTGTAACTGATTTAAAACTAATGAGATAAAGCTTATTTAAATTATGATACTTCTATTTTTTAACTTAATATTATTATAATTGTGCAGATTTTTTTTTACTCTTTTTATTTTAATCAGTGTTTTAATTTTAGGCTAAGGCCAATGTCAATGACCAATAAATCTCATGAAATAGTTTATCTCAATTCTCAGGCCAGAGATAGGCTACCTTAATTAATTAAGGGTAACTTTAAAAAAAAAAAAATCTGTTATGTGCCTTAAATCCCAATAATTTTGAACGACTAACACTAACAGTAACAGCAAAAAAAAAACTTCACATCTTATATATTTTAATATATATAGCCCTATATAGTTCAGTGATATGAATTTAGCCTACATTAGTCAAAGTCAAATAGCTACTAACATGTCCGATATTGTAAGGAAAAAACAACAAGCTCGCATATCCGCAATTATTATTTATTTTGTTTACAAATAGCCTACAATCGCCGAATTCGGACATAAGCGAGAGCGAAAAAAAGGATATCATGTCAACTTCAAGGTTGCCGCGCCGTGAAACATAGGCCTAACAATGTATGCGTAGGGCCTATGGCCTATAGTATTATAGTCTATAGCGAGCTCAGTGTTCTAGAAAAACAAGTTTAGTGACGATCTAAGTTGCTTTCGTTTTAGTAGGCCTAGGCTGATAAACAAAAGTTTTATTGTAATGAAAACAAGGAGTTTTAATCTCTCCATTAGTAAAATAAAACGTCGAGAATTTAAAAGAAAGCCGCGAGTAACACTTGATGTGACGTATGACCGTATGACGTATAGATATAGATTGACCTAACCTAAAAACTAATTCGCGTGAAGTAGCCGTATTACCGATTGCCGTGTCAGACCATAAAAAGTAGGCTTCTTGTAGATTTATATATAGTCTATGTCACTACCGGGTCAAATAGACCTAAGCTACATTACGGGATTGCGATAAAAAAAAGTTTTTAAAACTAAGGAGGCACTGGTTACCACTGACTGGTAGGCCTATAAAAAAATACCGGGCGACCAAAACAATAGCTAGGGAAACCCTGACTAAAAATAAATATAGAATCACGCATGCGCGGATCGTTTGGTATTTTCCTGTTGTCTTCTTTATATTGTTTCGCCTTTTAAGTTTCATGAAAGAAAAAAGTTGATCATTTAATTTGTTACGTCCAAAAAAGTCCGATTTCGGTGCAACGAGATCTACTCGAAATTACGAATTTAGCTTTAAGGCGATTAGCCGGCGGGAATGTTTTCAAAAATTCAATTGGCCGGCCTTAAAAAAAGAAACATTTGGAAAAAAAAAAAAAAATTTTAAATTAAATTTTTGCTGCCCGTATTTTTTTTTATTGGCCGTATCGCCGTACTGGGGGTGTCAAAAGCGTACTAATACGGCGAAATACGGACAGGTACCCAGGTATGAATACATACCAAAATGATATATTATTGAGAAAATAATATATATATCTTTTTATATACTTACAAAAATAAATTTCGATGAATATAAAAGACTAATGTGAAGAATCGATGTACAATCTGCGGGTTACTCCCTTGTTGTCCTTTTGGCATTGAGGCCAGCTTTACAGCAAGTGGTCCCCCATGTCGCACAAGAAAACTGTTGAAGGTGGTCGGTCGGTTTCTGCCGCCTCTTTAAGATTTACACGAAATGGATAAAGATATTACCAGCAAACAATTTGCAGACACGGACCGATAAGAGAAATATACTATTGGCACTGGTACTATATAACGTCGTAGCCCATAAGACGTACCATTGTTGCGGGTACAGTGTAGATAAATAACAATTGTTACGGGTCTAGTAAAGCAAAATACCGTTGTTACTGACATAGCTGTAATATTATGGGTCACTATTACATTTACACTTTTGTTACTAGTAAAAAAAACAACACACACACGCCTTTACGGGTTCGAAATACCATTCTAGTGGAGAAAAATGGGGAAAACGGGGCGGGAGGCATCGCCCCGCGTAAAAAAACAATGCAAGGACATCGGAACAGGGTTTTCAAATACTACCATTGTTGTGGGTATGAAATAGACAACCCGTGTTTACAGTAAGTATTAAATCTGATCCCCTTGTATTAGTTAAAATCACAACATTGTGAGATAAAATCAATTGGAATAAAACTAAAGAAAAAACAACAACAATTAGATCAAGTTCTACTTGTCTTCTTTCGTGTGAAATCTAAACTCTCGTCGGGACAGAATTTAAAAAACACAAAAAAAAACAACACAAACAATTCACAATGAAACTTATTTGAAAACTGTGCAATTCATTTTTGTTTTAAACTTTTTATTCCTCCCTCAGGATTCTCTGACCTTATCGTCTGCACCCAAACCACATAACCCAACCATACATTTACAAGTAGCTTTTGTTACACGAAATATGTCTTTATCTGTCAGCTACGTGCTTTCCCGCCAAATTTTTTGTTTTGTTGCTTTTATTTCCCCGGGAAACAAGTGGTAGATGTTTTTTTTTATAACAGACCATGAACAAGGAACAAAAAGAGACCCAGTTAAAAACAACAACAATCAATCGAGAATAAGAGCTGAGTTGCCGTTCTTTTCTTTATTTTTTTTTTCTATACGGTTTTTTACGTGTCCATGTTTATGAATGCATATTACTACATTTCGTATATGAATGTTGATTAGATGGGCCCCGGTGCTATTATTATTATTAGCCTACATACTGCCAGTCACCCCTAATGGTGTCTGGGCCACGAACCATATGTTTTCAGAGTCCTCTATCCTGGGCCAACTTATCTGATTCCTTCCAGATTCCAGTAGCAACCCATCCCTAACATGTCTGCCTCTAAGTCGTGTCGCCACTCTAGAGCCTGTCATGTGACTTTGGATGGCGGTTTCGAAGAGTGTCCCCTATCTAGCCCTTTTCCAAATTTCGTCTTCCACATGAAGTCGGCTTGCCATTCGCCCGAGATCTGCAATACTGATGGCGTCAGGACAGCGAATCTGGAGAATTCTTCTAAGGCAGCTATTTAATGAAAGTCTGGGCTTTCCTGATGATAGTGTTCGTTATCCTCCATGTTTCTGCTCCATAAAGTAGGACAGACTTTACGTTGACGCTAAAATGTCGGATCCTTGTAGATAGTGAAAGCTATCTACATATCCATATATTTTTTTGCCGGGGATGCTGTAGGGCTTCTGAAGGTAAAGTTGAGGGACGCCGGTGCTCCTTTAGCGATCACGAGTGGGCCCGGTAACGGGTAAGATCTAGACCAGAAGACCAGGCGAATCAGACGAGAAACCAATAATATGCCGAAAATACTTCAAAGGTTTTACCTGACAGACACAATTCAGAGAAACACTAGATTTACTCATATCTATTGTTCTCTCTAACAATCAAACCGTGCGAAATATAATTTAGGTATCAAAGCTTCGTTTTAATGTCCCTTTACAGCGGACTCCAGTATTTTTTTTAAATACTGTCACGAAATATCTTAATTGATGCTTTTCGTTTTTTTATTAAAAACCTACCTATCCTGTATTGTTCTCATTAGATAATCCTTTATTTCATTGGTGTTTTCCACCAGTGTGAGGTTTACACCTTCGCGATTACCCTTATCCCCCCCAACCTTACTTCCCAATTTAACAGGTTCGCCATCTTGTGCCACAGATTGAGGACCACGGTTCTGATAGACTAGATCTACTACTAGTGTTTACCGATGGGCTGGGATTTATCACTCATTCGAGCATTGGGCACTAATTCTGAGGTTGCATAGTGAGCGGCTACGTCTAGAAAGGGGATTAACGTAAATCGGGCTCCCGGAAAGATCATAAAGAATTCAAATTAAAAAAAAGACTATAGGGCCTACTAAATTTCGGAATTTAAAAAAAAACTAGAATAAGGATATCACTTTGTTTAAAGAAAAATTAAACATTGTAATAAAATTTACTGTTACACTAAAAAGCAACAACACAAAATCTGTCCACATTGAAGAGCTTTTAAACAGCAGTCCAAATTGTGTATGCATTATCACATTTAAAAATAAAAAAGAAGGCGTGGACAACGGATCCAATTGGATCAAAACTGTAAAAGAAGCAATGAAAATTTATCTTGACAGAATGACTGCTTCTCAAAGCCCCTTATCAAATGGAAAGTTTCGGCCTGTGAAGTGCTGAAATCAACACACGCCGAACAAGACAAAGAGAGAAGAGATGGTGGTGGTGTCAGGAACAAAACTTTCTGGGAAATAAACTAGACTAGTTAAAATAGCAGTGTGTGTGTGTGCGCGATAAGAAAACAACTCTACTAGGCGAGACTGGGTGGGTGTTGCCACGGAGAGGTTGGGGAGGGTGTGGGAGGGGGCGCTTTAAGAATTACGAAGTGGAGAGAAAGAAATGTAACAATTATATTTTAAAAAAAAAGAAACTTCGAGATTGAATGACGACGGGGAAATTGTAAAAGTGTTCAACTGGTCTGTAACAGAGTTTCGTTTAGCTAAAATGCCTGACTGTTGCTAACCGTGGTTTAGCTCTTTGAAATTTAGCCAACCCGTCGTTTAGCTGTTGGACATTTAGCTCTAAGACTTTTACTAAACTATCTTTTAGTTCTTAGACATCTAGCCAACAAACTTTTAGCTCTTGAACTATTAGCAAACTGTTTGTGTTGTGTGTGAGCCCCCAATAGTTCACCCTTTAGGTCACAGTGACATGTGCAACACATGCGTTGTCCTCCACGCTCCCAACACTTCTACAACACACAACTTATGCACAACGAATGTCTGCGAGCTACTTTATTCTATTAGAACACTGAAACAAGATAAAGCAATTTTTATGGTTCCATAATCTATGCAGAAAAATGTTGGCAGCGACCTTGAAAAGACAGATTGAACATGGCAAATGTGTGGCATCCAGCAAAAGCTCGCGTCGAAAACAGAATTCCATAAAACTAGATAAACACAATGAATTAACAATAAACAAAAACAACTTTGAAATGTTAATAATGTTTTATTCATCTTTCTTCAGTGTACAAAATCTCAACTCTTTATAAATCTTGATAAATAGATTTTACGATGTGATACGTGTTTTAATTGCTGCCAACGATGTTATTTTTAAGCTAATGGATATTTTTAGTTCGAGTATACGGTTTTCAGTGATATGACGTTGTGATTTTGGCTGCAGTTTGGACGAGGTAAGTGGAAGATAGTTCCAGAACATTCAATTTTCATGGTGAGACAAAGGCAATTGGCTGGCGGACCTTAACTGATATAAAGAGTAAGTAAATTCCAGCACAGTATAACTGTTTTACTCTACATTGGATACAAGGTGGACACTTTAATCAAAAACGATATAGATGTTACATGAAGAAATACAGTTTGCTATTTTTAACAAAGTGAAACCTGAAATAGATCCCTATGTAATGAATACGATACACATCTTTGGCATGTACTGTTGCACAAAGACATGGCACACTGGGAATACCACACCCTGAGGTAATACGTATAGTGTTTTAAATGCTGGCAAGCGTTAACAAGACCATAAAGGTGGCTTACATTTTGGCAAACGAAATCCGTAGTAGGTATTACTAGGGGGCTACAGAAGGCTTAAATGAAGTTTTTATCTTTTATCTCACACTCTTTCAACAATACTAACTATAAAAACAGAAAAATCCATATAAAGAAATACGAAAAAGATGAGAGGCGGGAATAATAAACATTAAGAAAGTAATACAAATTACAAAATGCTGGTGTCAGGGAAAATTACGGGCCGGATACGCGGTCTCGCGAGCCAGATGTTGCCCTCAAGGTGTAAGCTCCCCCCCCCTTTACGCTTGCTCTCTTCACACTCACTCAAGAGGGGCCCTACAGTTTCCTCACCTTCGCGTATGTTGACGATATGCTTGTGGCGTAGACTGGACAGGATGTGGATCTCCCTTCGTATCCTGGCCAGGTCGTTCTCATCGTGGATCTTTGTCTTCTTGATGTACTTGATTGCCACCTGGTGGAAGGAAACAACAAATCTGGGTCAATCAATCTAAATCTCTACTTAAGGACTGGCGTGAGGGGCGTAGGTTCTAAGTAAAAATAGAAAGGGGTGGAAATGGGGGGGGGGCAGTTGTGAAAGGGGGTGAAAAAAGAGGGGGGGAGGCTGGATGAGAAGTGGGAGTGGGAGGGTGTTATCAGTATTGTTCACTGACGGCCTATTTAACTCGAACTTAACTAAAGGTCAGAGCGAGCTAAGTGAACCAGGACAAACATGTTTTGAAATCCCAACTTTTAACGGTACGCCGCTGACAAGGATGTGAGACCACCCAGCACAGCTCGACTCGAGGATCCAATCCGATCAAGATGGATAAACTAATCTACCAATCAAACGTTCTTTAAAAAAATACGCAAAACCTTAATTTTATCACTAAATTTCAAAGACTCGGTTAAAAAACAACAACAAAGGAACTGATAGGAAGAACCTGACAGCAATTAAAGAACAAAGTCACAATGTACTCAGCGACACAGGTTGTTGTTAAAAAAAAAATGACATATCTATACTTCTCTTGACCTACACAAAGAAATCCCCCCTCCCACCCTATAAATAGTTGTCTGAAGTGCTCGGTGACACGGCTATTAAAACATGACGTCCCCTTTTGACAAGGACAAGAACGTTCCCAGCGACGATATTATCTGTGAATCTATGGTAGATCTAAGTAAATAACGGAGAATAATGGAAAGTAATAATTTTGATGAACTGGCTCATCATCAAGCTAAGGTTATCAAAAGGATTTGCATCCTTTGTGTCGTCGGACAAGGCTGTTCGGTACTTGCAACTAAATAAGGCTGTTCAGACTTCTCCGTGGCCATCGCAAAAGAGGGCCGACCTACCCCCTTCCACCCCCTTCCCCCACAGAAAATGGACCAGTTGTCTGCAATCGAATCAACTAGACCCGATTCGACTAAACACACTAAATATGTTAGACCTAATTTGACTCGACTCTATATCAAACTAGGCCAAGGAAAAGATTTTTGTTTTATTTTTATACTTTTTGAATACTATTTTGGCATTTGTTGTTCTGTCTGTTTTTTCTTAATTTAATTAGGCATCTCTGCTATATCAGGATGAAAATATCCGGAAGAATTTTTTTTTTCCTGGTATTATCTCAATGTTGAATTAACTGAAGATTGCGTCAAGATAAGTCGAGTTTTGTATAACAAACACTTATCTTGTGTTTATCGGCACAAACATTCTTCGTATGTTAAGATAAAATGCTTTGATTACATTACAACTAATAAATATATTACAACGACTTGAGATAATAATAGTAGAATAATTAAAGTAATGGACAAAATACACAGTGCTTCTCACATTTGTTCCATATGTTACATATACAGAATGGGCAAGGTGGCCGAGCGTTCGGCTGGCGTATTGAAGGTCCTGGGTTCGAATCCCGGTGCAAGCTAGGATTTTTTCCCGGGTCTGGAGGGTGTCCCTAAGTCTGCCCAGCTCTGATGGGTACCTGACCTTAGTTGGGGCTAAGGTAAAGGCGACTGTGCATAGTGCTGGCTACACAATCCCCTAGTATGCCGTGGCCACAGAAACAGGTGAACGCTGCTTCACCAGACCTGTGGATCAATTTGGTCCGACGGGGGTACATTTACCTGTACACAAACACGTGCACAAAACTCTATGCAAACACAGACTCACGAACAAAGAACTTTTATAACTCACGGGTCAATGGTCTTGTTGTTTCCACTCAACAAAGCATTCCCTTTTTTCTTCCAAAGATTAAAGTTTCAAAACAAATCTCTTTTAATCTAGCCATCATACCCCCCGCCTCCCTACCTAAGCCCGCCCCCAACTCAATACCCTCTCACACTCACGCACTTCCCAACAACAACCGGTGCAGTTGAGTACCAGGTGTACTCACTCCACCAGGTAAACTGGAATGCTAACGGCTTAGTATGATAACATTGCTCTCCCGTATTAACTCTTAAAGGCCTGGGGATGGGACGGATGGAAGGGAAAAGAGAGTATGCATACCAACGGCCCAGTGGTTCAGTAAACACATTTTTGTTGTTGTTGTCTTTGTTATACACTAGATTATCAACATACTTCAAATAAATTGAAATGCCTCTGTTTTGGTGAGTGTCTATGGGAAAAGGGTAGGGGGAAGGGGGGGATATGTTTATCTCATCCTGCTTAGCGAGACACAAGGCCACGGTAACTTTCTGATTAGGTGAACCATTTTAATTTGTCTAGAAATGTTGCAGTTGTTTTTATTAACCCCAAAACAACGAGCACTTTGCAGTTAACGAAATTTTTTTTTTCTTCTCTTCACAGTCTTAATCATGTCTTCCTTTCAATTTTCAAGAAGGTAAAAAACAAATAATTAGCGAGCTCGTACTATATAAATTGTAATACCAATACCTATTCGCATGTATGTTATTATGTTGTAGTTTTTGTTGTTGCTTTTTGACATTAAAAATACGATATTTATTAAGTATAGTTTAAAAAAAAAGTAAACCCTTCGCTTTGCATTGATTCTGATGGCCATATCCGGTCGAATCAAATAGCCGCGATGACGTCATCTGTGACGATTGACACGCTTTAATTTATTATTCTGAGTGTGGACTTTCACAAAATAAAATAGCCAATTAATAAGTTGTTTTTTTAAATACTGTTTTGACCTTAATAAAGCTGTTTAGTAGACGTGTCATTAAGGTGAATCATAGAATGTACAGGAGGTGTTGTTATAGTATGTATAGCGGGTTGTTGGTTTTGTTGTCTGACACAGACGGAGTTGAAGGCCTAAATAAAGAAGACTACCACTCGACACCCAACCCCCCAATACAGAGATCGTGGTCTGCACTTTAAGCAACAGAAAAGGATGTATCTATTTCAATATATTTCAATCTATTTCAATGAGAAGAAAGAAAAAAGAATAAAGAAATAGGGATTTTTCCTGATACAAGACGGAAGCATATTTATACAGTTAATATAGAACACCACAATGTCAAGGTAGCAGACGACCCGTGATCACATGCATAATCGGTAAGAAATACGTCGCCAGATTGATAGATATGATTACGGTACAAAGGCTCGTTAAGCGGGCTGTGTCAAATGTTTCATGCGATGTTTTAATCAGATAGTAAATAATGTTGTTTGTTTTGTTGTGTGTTACTGAATACGATGGTGGTGGGGCTTCTTAAAAAACAAATCACGAACACACAACACACTTAGCTGTAACACACCCGGCAGTGGTCCATGAGGGCAAATTTGGCGCGTGCGTGCCAGGTGTGTGCGTGTGTGTGTTTTGTGTGTGAGCAGCCGGACGGCATCACGAGGTACACACTAAGTTGGCAGGACCTGATGTATTGGAGATAGTAGATAGTCCACGGCGTCATGTCAAACTTGAGATTTATGGCAAGAACCAGAAGAAC